>JAPPVO010000029.1:53550886-53884845 GCA_030407325.1 Camellia japonica
GCCCCAAGGGCAGGCAAATACTTATTGCTAAGTTGCTAAACACCAATGGAATTACCTTAAGCATCTGCCAACCTTGCTATTTTACATTGTTCATATTTATAGCAGCCAAAGCACTCATAGACAAAGGAGTGAGAATATATTTCCATTCCCCAAATAGAGAAAGTGTTATCACTTGCAAATTGATGATGAGAGATTGCAATTCTACTCTGCAAATGGAAAAAGTCCTCCCTAAGGCCAAAGATTCAGTTCTGGTAACCCTACAGAGGGCATTGCCACTGAAGTGAACAAAAAGGGAGAGAGGGGATGTAAGTGAAGTATGAAATTTGTGTTTATGCACTACCCACACACAGGTTACTTCACGATTAAAGAACTGAGCTGAGATTTAAGCCCTTGTAAACCATGTATGGGAAGAATGTATTTGATCTGTTTCTGTGTATTTATAACAATAATGCAAACTACATAAAGCACTTACCTCTGAAGATAATCCTTGGGTTCCGTATTTGTCATCCCAAAACATTGTTCCAATGCGATATATTTGTGGAATGCTCAACATCTAGATCAGAAAAAACATAATTCAGGGTTCACTATAATTTTTTTTTTTTGATAAATAAGGAACAAATTTATTAAAATGAGAGCATCAAGCCGATGCTAAAGAATACACCCAGTCCGACAACCGGGAAAACGAAAACTCAACCCCAGAGAGAATCAATAAAACCCAAAAAAGAAAACCAGTTTTAAGTGGCTTTTGCAATGAAATTAGATGCTGTTCGGGTTTTTTGTTTGACTACTTTGAGTGGATTGATTAAGTTACCGGGCAGAGTTCATTTGTGATCTCGTCCAGTGATTTTTGAGGCTTTTGATGCAAAACCTGCATGATTGAAGCTTGTTCTTGTTAATTATTAATCCTTACTCAAGTTTGTCGGCTGATTGATCATGGTTGAGAACATCTTACCAGAAATCCTACAGCTTGCCTTATGTGTTGGAGTGCATCCCATGATGATCCAGCAAACTGCATATAAGATAATTGAAGTGTATGTTTTTCTTATTTTTCATCATCTTGAACCTCATGCATTCGTTTGCAAAAAGGTTTCGTGTGTATAACCCTTTTACCTGATCTGTTGCTTTATTGCACCACTGTTCCAGTTCATGCAAACCAGCCTTTACATATTCTCCATTGCTGAATGAACAGCACTCGCGCCGAAGCAATAAACTGCAAAAGCGTAGGATGTTGAATTTGGATGCTATGCTTACTTTCTAGAGTGAAACTATTTATTTCTAGAATCTGATTATATTTGAGTAATACGGGTTGAGTGGGCAGGAGTTGCCTACCTGTTAAAAAGCTGGACATTTATGAATGAAAATACCTGTCCAAAGATTTTCCTTATGATTATGCAGGGGACCTGAAGAGACAGTAGTTAGCATCAAATATCTGGCTTCAAACATAAAATCAGGAATGATATGCTAGAAGATTTCTTCTCACATGCTTTTCTGATAGTATGCTCAAGGTATGATCCAAGTTGTTGACAATACTTTGCCAGTGTATGCTTGATGCCTGTTGTTTTGCAACTATACTTGAATGTATATTTTTAGATGACCCTCTAATTGCCCTGGCTCTTGTCATTCTTGGTGCCTGTTAATGTTATTTCAGCATTTATCAAAAATTGGAGAGAAATTGTGAACTGTGGATTTTTACCTATATATAAGATTCTTACCTGAATGCACAAGTTCAAGAATGGACTAATCTCTTTCTTTATGCTATCACGGATCATACCATATGTTTTCTCAACACATGCAGTCAGATGTTGCTTAAATAGTAGGGCGGGGTATTTAGCCTCTATTTTTGATTGTGCCGCTGTGTTTCCCTCCATTCCACTGTACCCACTGGAAATTCCCATGCCCATTGACGATGAACGGAGACCCTGATATTTTATGTTAGCATTATAAATCTTCAAATGGTGTTTGTGGCAACAAAAGTTATACTTGGAAGAACTTACTTGTGCCATTCTACCAAACAAGGTTGTGGGTGAGGTTCGATTTCGATGTGAAGCCGCATTAGGTGCATTGCTTGCCTTGATTGTATTTCGTAGAAGAAACAAAAGGCTAGAAGTTGTTGAGAGCCAATATGCCAGATCCTTAATGTTATCCTGACTCTGCAATAGCATAATGCAGCAAATTAGTTCACTGGTCAAACAAACTACTGTTTTTATGGCCACAAGGACCAGAGGCCATAATGGCATTTCTGGTACTTCTAAGATGGTTGGGAATGCTACCTCTATAGATGATCGGATTGTGTGGATAATCCTATCGAATATATTTGTCTTCTCTGCTTCAAAAGATCTCCATTGGAGAAGTGCTTTGTACACATCGCAGGCAGCAACAGGTATGCTCTTGTCAAACCTCTTGTCTTCCTTGAGGCACTTGATCAATACATCATGGTTTTCCTGGTTATAGAAAGGAATAAGAGGAAATGTGTAACATGAATAGACAATTAAATTTAAAACAAATCAATAGGATCGAAAGAAGCATTCTTATCCATTGGACGATTGAGCTTCCTAATTTGGTGCATATCCACAAAGGCTTTCCATCTTCAAACTACATACCTGCTGCTTGTCTGTTAGGGATCTTTGTTTAGTTAGGAGGGGGGAAAGAGGCTCCGATTCCTGCAAACATGGTTCACTCATTATTTTAAAAGTAATAATTGAATACTTAAGTGTTTATTAGTGGTCTGTTCATTAAGAATGAATCTATGAGAAGTTTGGCAATACTTTTGCAGTTTGATGCTGTACTTCAAATGGTTGGTGACGCTCCTCTTCTCTGTGGTGCCCATTGCCAAAATACTGCATTGTCATTGAGGTCAGTGACAAATGGTCTAGCAATTTCACCATAAATAGGCTACTTAAACATGTTGTACCTTGGATTGCAGCTGTACCCGTTCAGGAGTAGTTATTTGCTCCACAATGACTTTTTGGCTCCGGAGCAACTCATTGTCTGACTCCAAATCTCTAACCTTGCTCTTGAGTCTGACAGACAAAAGTGCTTCAGATTCATGCAGTGGTGACTATTTTTCTAAACAAATGCTTGAGTGACTATTTCTCAGCTTAAAATTTCAGGTTTTGTTTCAAACATTCAGAGTGAAGTGAACCCACTACACAACTCGAAATAACACAGATATACTGTAGTCTGTAGATAAAACTGGTACTTATTGAAGTTGAAAACTTGATTTGTTCTAGATTTTCATTGTTAAGATAATTTCCTTATGAAATATTTGGTCTATAGATTTTGGCATGCAACCGAAGTAGTGGTTAACTGTTGATTGTTTAATTTATCAAATTGTCCATAATTCCATATATTATATTCACTGTATTTGTCTAGCCTGAGGTGAAGTAGGTCAGCTTAACAGTTATCCTCTGCCTCATAATGACAGAGAAGTTTCTTATGATTTTTGTTCAATATTAGCCTTTATTTATTTAATGAATATCCTTCCTTTTTCATTTCACTTAACAGAACATTCAAGTGAGATCAACTCTCTTGAATTTCTTGTGACGTGTAGGTATTTAATTGGTTCCTAGTCCCTATAATGCTTTAAACCCATATAAACACCGTGTTCTTACAATTTTACTTCCTCAGAGAGGTCCTCATTTGTTGATGCAACCAAAGCCTGCTGACGTAGGACCTGGTTCTCAGACTCAAGGTTGGACAAGTTCAGTTCTATTCTGAAAGCACGCATTAAAAAAAAAAAATTTAATTAGAACAAAGTTAATAATCATACAGATGCATTGAGAGTTCTTTTGACTACCTTTCAATGGTCTCTTGTAGCTCTGAAGTTTTCAGCTGTAAATCTTCTGCCTCTTTTAGTCTTGCTTTGCTCTCGTTTTCAACTTCAGAATATTTCTGCTCAAATTCCTCAACCCTCTTCTTTAGCTCTCTTATCTCACCCTACATATCCAGAATGTATATTAAATAAGCTGTTTGCTATCTCTGGCATATGCAAATTTCTGACCTTTTTGCCATTATTTTGCTACATATAATTCTAACTGGTAACAGGTAATAGGTATTACTTTTTGCACCTGAACTTTTTCCCTTTTCTGTAACCACTTTGACAGTCCTCTTATTACACTTCCATTTATTCTCTATCTCATTTTCTACCAATTTTCACTTCTTTCTTTGTACTCTTGCTGTTTTCTTAAAAATTGGTGCAAATATCTTTTAGGATAAATTACCCTTTTAACCCTTATTTCAAATCAAACAGTTTGGTCCTTCCGTTCAAGTTGGAGGTTAAAAATTAACGATTTTGGGACACTTGTCAACCTCTTGAGAAAAATTAATGAAAATTTTGGTGGAAGGACTAAATTAAAACTGAACTTAAAGTGTGGGGACCAAATTGTTCAAATTGAAACAAAAGGGACTAAAGTGAAATTTGGGTCAAACTATGTGATGAAAAGTGTAATTTACCCTATTTTTTTATCTTTTACATTGAGTTCTTTCTGAGTTCTGTATGCATTTGATAAGTTAGAAAATGTATAGCACACTAAGTTGCTAGATGTTACCTCCAGTTCCTCATTCTGAAGTGTCAGTTCCTCCACCTTGCTGTTGTCCACAACTGGTACCTCTTTGATGACTGGTGGGGCTTGTTCAATTGCTAATTTTGCTGCTTCCTTCTCGTGAATGACTGCAGCATTTGCTTCATCTAGTTGCTCTTGCATTTCACTTAAGGCACGTTGTAGTTTTTCAATTTCATGTCCTTTTGCTTCTTCAAAATCAATCTACAAGCACATTTATCATGGTGAGCTAAAGCAGACTGAGTCTTTCAATTGTGGACTCAGTTTGAGTGTTTTTTGGTTCTTTCATTTGTGTTTTTTGCTGCCAGTTTATCATAATAAGCTCTGGCATTGGCAAGAATGATTGCTTGATATATGGCTGCTGATCTTACCAACCCAAACTTTTCTCATGTAACTGATCTGTTTACTAAACTATTAGTATTTTGTTATTTGAACTCGAACTAGTAAGAGACGGAAGCACCCTCATTTTCTTTTCAACTATTATTGACTGTCACTTTTTAGTGTTGCTTGTGTTTCATCCAAGTTGATACAGAAAGAATATACCCTCAAGTTCTTTTCAAATTCTAGCCGCCATGTTAGCTCTTCAACACGCTTCTCCAGCTTGTCCTTCGCTTCCTTAAGTGCCCCTGTTTCTCTTGCTTCCTGCATTAAAGAATTCCTCAATTCTTAACTTTAT
Organism: Camellia japonica; assembly: GCA_030407325.1. Lineage (NCBI taxonomy): Eukaryota > Viridiplantae > Streptophyta > Magnoliopsida > Ericales > Theaceae > Camellia > Camellia japonica. The sequence continues at coordinate 53,556,122 of JAPPVO010000029.1, forward strand.
ATTTGCTGTTAGTTTAGTTTCACTCGTATACAACTTAATTTAGTTTCACTCATATACAACAGTTGGATGTTTGAGATTGTGAATAGTACTGGAAAGAAGATAACTTACCATTTTCAGCTTTCTAAGCTCCTTCCTTGCAACCTTTGTTCTCCAGAGACATTGAAGTCTAAGAGTTGCTTTCTTCTGGTGGTTATAAACAGAAACAGCATGGTATCTTCGCCATTGAGTCTGTAAGAAACAAAAAGTGACAGGATATATCAATTTTTAGTTTGAAGCTGATAATTCTGGTTTTTTTTTTTTGATTATGTGTTAGCGCTTTAGAAAGATTGCAGGCTCTTTAGGCTTTACTAATAACATATATAGGGATTCTTTATAGTTTTTAAAACTGTATTACCTTTTTTACTTGTGAATTTGTCATTTGCCTTAATTAGAATCTAGAATTTTTAAGTAGTGAATTATTTTATCCCAAATGATTGCCATTCTTAAAATTTTCTCCATTTTTCTTTTTCTTTTTCTTTGAAATTCTAGTGAATCAATCAAATATTTCCCAACTGGAGCCAACTTATTACCTGAATTATAGTTGTGGCCTTGTTTCTTCTTCTGTGTCTGTATTCATTGCGAGTTGCCATTGCTCGCAATCCAGTTTGAATAGCTATTGCTGATGCCTGCAAGTTTGTGTAAGATTTTCTTGCTGTGTGAGCACGCACGTGTTTCTGTACTTGGATTGAAGCAGCTTCCTTTCTCATATATTCATACAGCTTACGTGCAAGTTGTGCTGTGCCAAATTGCAAAAGGAAACTAGTCATTTCTAGATCTTCCTATCCTATTAAAATTTCTTATAGAGTTGGCAATGAATTAGGTTCTTTTGGGATTGTTCAAATATCACCCCTTGAGCCTGATTTGGTCATGGTTGGATCTGGTTGGGTCAGACCCAAGCACAAACTGATAAAACTGACACATATTTAACTACCTGGTTTTTCTTGAACAAGCAAAAAATATTAGAAAAAATACTGCAACTGAAGAAATTTGAAGATTATCAGTTTGTTTCTTGTTTATAGGGTCCAACCTTTAGATTTTCAAGAGCAGTGTTGTTTTACCTCTCCAAAGTTTTTGCAAATGAATTGTAGCCTGTTTTAGGGTGATGAATTCTTTTCGGGTGAGATGTGTTCGGATTTGCCTTTGGATGTGCCTTGCAGCACTAGCGACAACTTCAGTTCTTCGAGCATCTAATTCAGCCATCTGTCCAGCTCTAAGAAACACCTTTGTTTTCCCAATCTGAAATATAGAGTATTAGGTAGAAAATGCCCCAGTAGTTTGTAGAAGTTATCTCAAGAATTTCATTGGCAAGGATGCCATTACATATCTGCATTATAACCTTTTGATCTAGTACCTGATAACCCTTTAAGCCCATCCTGTCACAGATGGCAATGCATGCTGATTTCTCGTCAGATCTGCAGAGTTGAAAGCAGTGAGAACTGAAAATTGTTACTGCATGAATGTAATTTATTGATTGCCACAGAGAGCTGTTGAAAATGACAATTAATCTATTGGTATGTTTGATATCGCAGTGTCAAATTGCATTAAGCATGTAGCTATTAGCTTTACATTTGTATATGTTCACAATAAGTAGCTAATTTATACCCGTCCAAAACATCTGGAGTTAACATCCCAAAGCGGTCAAGGAACTCATCAAATGTTCTTTTTGTTGGATATCCGGCGCAGCTTATCCTAATTGCCTCTAGTACACCCTGCCACAATTATTGCCAGGAAGAACTTTATCGTTAGGAGCAAGTTCTGAAATAGCTAGTAGAGTGAATGCTAGATGAGGTTGAATTGGAAAGTAACTTACCCCGCATCTTAACTGATTTAAGACATTGATGTTCTCAAAGATTCCGGGTTTCAAAACTGTATTGGGCTTCACACATCTGATGTAATGTGGTTCTGTTGTACTCAGGGTTTCCATTAAAGATTGTAGTTGTTGCTGTATTTTCAAGTTTCATGTATAAGCCAATCAGGTCTTAGATTTCCCAAAATTGCATAAAATTCCTGCAACCTATGGAATTTGGGTTACCTTGAAGCGGGTACCAATGGATGAGAATTTGGACTGTTTTGACATTTCCTCAGGTAAAGGAGGGAAGAGATTTGCAACAAAATTGCATTTCGAGGCATCTAATAGAGCTTGATGTTCTGCTACAACATAATCCTTGTTCTTGTCTAGGAATTGATCAGCTTGGTAAGTAACCTGTTGGATCAAAAGTTGTACGGTAAGAAAATGATCAGTTTAACATATCAATGGATAGTGAATATGGAATTTTTAGGGTTGCTTACGTCTCCAGCATAATGGTTAATTGTGAAGTCTGTTTGAGCAAGTTTTGGCTTGCTAAAGCGTTTGTGAGTTTTATATGTCTGGTACATCTTTTGTGCAAATGTCTCGTGGGTCGACTTGGGAAACATACTGCAAAGAAAGCAATTAAGCCATATATGATGCATATATCTGTATTAATGTTATGAGTTTTTCCATTACATATAAATTATAATAAGGGCTGACATAAGAATAAATATTATTTTGCTGGCAAGATTTTCTTTGGCCACTTAGTCTCTCTAAAGGGGGAGGTCTTGGGTTCCACTCTTAAGAGTGGAATGGGAGGGCAAGATTTTCTTGCAAGGTGTATGGGTGTGAGTTTCAACTCCCCTGATATGCTAACCTAACAACTAACCAGTAACATTTGCCAATCCAAAAAAAAAAAAAAAAAAAATTTGCTGGCAGGTACCACTGGCTATGCAAAGTTCAAACTTGACCTTGAAGGTCATCCAAAGCATGTTGGCTTATCAATATACTACACACACAGAAAAAATAAAAAATAAAAAATAAATAAAAAATAAAAATAAATAAATTATTGATATGTTCATGATATTGCAAGTAGGGAAAAACATGTACCAGGCTTCATCAAGAAGAGCAATTATACCCCCAGGTTTCTGCATGCAGACATACATAATCATCCTCCTAGGATTGCCGCTTATAGTCAAATAGTGCAGAAATTGGATATGTTTGAAAGAGTCAATACCTTCTCAATAAGATCCAAAATATCTTGGTTATCTACAAATTCGACATAACTCCAATTGATTTCCTCTTTTGTGTACTCCTCTTGCTCCATCTTGAATACATGCTGTAAAGATGCTTTTTCCATTTAATTGTGTATACATACAGAGCATTGCAGTATATAAACCTGACACATATCATATGTACACACCCACATCCACATACATACATATGTACTTATATTTTACGGCATATAGAGCTTTCAGATACTAAAAAAGAATTATTGTCCTCACCTGATTAAAATGCTGTTGCAACTTCTCATTTGTTAGATTGATGCACAGCTGTTCAAAACTGCCAGATGAAGCATGTGAGCTCTCAAGGTTGAGATATAATGAGATGTTTATGAGTTAAGAAATAATTAAGTCCATCATTATTTACCTGTTGATCTTGAAGCTCTCAAAACCATAAATATCAAGGACTCCAATTATACTTTTTGCATCGGGATCCTGGCCAATTGAATTGTTTATCTTGTCTACAATCCTGCCATAGTTCACTAAGTGAGCATTCTGGAGTAAATATTTTTGCCAACTACAATATGAACCTTGTTTGACTTGGATAAAATTAAAACTAGAAGGGGAACTTAAAAACTAAAATATTGTTGAATTCAGAGATGCAGAACAGTCTCAACTGTATTCTTATGATAACTGATCTCTTGACTGGTGTCAATGCAGTCAGGTTCTTTAAGCAACGTTAACTCAACTCACAAGTCATGGCTAAGTCAAGCTGACAAACAAAAAACTATGGCTTCAATGGTTATGGTAATACTAAATGTTAGGCAGATTAAGTAGGAAAATTAAGTTGATAAATAAACTTGACCAATGTTTTCAATGTTAGATAGATTGGGTAGATTGCAAGTTCCAACACTATGAAACTGGATTCCAGAACTGAACTTTTTAATGCTTATGGATACTTTCAAGTATAGGAGTTTTTTTTGAGTGCTGAGCCAAAGTAGGGGCAATATTCTTATCTTCCCTTATTATCATATTGCTAGTAATGAATTCATAATCCAAACTAGACAAGCCATAGTTGCTAATATGAAGATAATGATTAAGATACAAAGAGAAGTCACTTTTGTGTTTGACTCACATTAATAATATCCTTCATCATAATTTATGGCATCAAATATTTTGAGTTTTATTCTTTGTTTTTTCTGTTGCTTTTGAGGCATAAATCCATACTTTTGGATTGTTAGACTGGGGGTTGAGGGGCTTGATTGGTATCCAATTGGTGAGAATAAGTCTTCTTGGCTTGAAAGGTTGTTTGATGAATTGAATATTAGGGAGGCAGTCTTGAATGGGGGTAGCATCCCTTTATCACTCAAATCGAGCTTTGGTTCATCCTTTTTCCTCAAAGAAGTGAAATATCCTCTAGAACTTGTGACCTTAATGGCAATAGTTTCCGGTTATAGCAAGTGAATTCAAATCCAACTTCTCTCTCTCTCTCTCTCTCATTGTCAAATTTCAAATGGTTGATATAATACTTGAAAATGATTGTCTGAGCAGCTTCTTCAATTTGCTGATATAGTTAAACCCAATTTGAAGAAGACCTGGTTAGCTCTTCATAGTAAATCCTCTGACTGGTTCAATCCATTATTTGTCTTTGTTTTTTTTGATGTTATGTTAGGGACTGTTTGACGCCAGGTACTCTAGGTCTGGCTGAGTTAATTTGTAGACTGTTGTTTAATTAAACTAATATTTTCAGGGCTGAATTACTAGTGCTAAAGATTTTAAGTTTTCCAAATTAAATTTAAGGATAAATTTTTTAGTATAAAATAATGTAGAAACCACTGGTTACAAGCTTACTTATCGATAAGTTAAGATAATAAGGTGGATGCATGACATTCCACTCAAACTGTTCTGAGGAAATCTACCAGTCTGTATCCGATTATTGTTGATCTTGCAGCCTGATTATAGGAAGTGGGAAGTACTTACATTTTTATGAGAAGCTATACAGCTGGTAACTAATTGTGCATCATAAGGCCTAAAGAGTCAAAGGGGCTAAGTACCCTGTGATAAAAGGCTTGACATGAACTAACTTCACTTTTAATAAGGATTTCAGTTTCGTGCCCTCAATAGAAGTTATAAACAGTCCAATTCTTAGAAGTCTTTCTGCATGAAGGTCTTTATAACATCATAGGGAAAATGGCCCATCAAAATAAGCAGTCTCTAAGATGAGTTTCTCAACAGTTTCCTCGTGGTGTTGTGGTTTCACCACAACTAATAACATCCTAAAGTCTCTGAAACAATAACAGTCACTCCTTAATAATTTTCTCTGAGTGTTGTTGTACTTGAGTTTTTCTTATTTGTTTACTCAGCTCAGACGAGGAATCTGAGACACCAGACATTTTTGTTTCCTCCTTCCAAATGTAATTGATCTAGCAGGAGTATAAACGTCTGACGTTGGAGTGCTATCAGTGTGGAGGGAAAAAAAATTGAAAGTCTAAGAGGTGTGTTTGATTTACTTACCAATCAAAAAGCCTGGAGTATATTGTCTTTGCCAGGGCATCACGACTTGTGACAGCTGAAGCTGGATCTAGTGGTTTTGTAATATTTCCATCTGGAGTTACTATCACACGCTTGCAAAGTGAGTCTTCAAGTGCTTTCTCATCGCACCTGGATATAAGCATATTAAGATGATATAAGTATATAGTTGAAGTCTTGAAGATGTACCAAACAGTACTTAATAGGTCAAGTTGATTAGAGTTCTGACATGAGTAGCTCTGCAGCTGTTTGAAGATGGTAGTGTGCTTTCTCATCTTTCAGTTTTGAAGAATCTGTTTCATTCCCTTTGATGAAGTCTATGTTTCCAAGATGAAGTATTGCAGCTACCACACGGAATATAGCATCCTACAAAAAAGTTAAAATAAAATTCATTATATTAATTTCGATTCATAAAATGGCTTATTTCACTAATTTTCTCTGTTTTTGCACATAGTGGACACACACACAGATACACACACACCTGCTCGTCCTGGCTGATTCCTACAATATCCATGGCATTTCTGGTCTCCAGATATTCCCTTGCATCATCCACATTTGCCACTTCATAACAATTAGTTTGATTTAGATAGTGGTATGTTTTTGGGTCTCCTAGTTTGAATTTCTTCGCATCCTGGAATAAAATATTACTGTTAGCTCACTATGTATGGTTATTGTTGTGTCATGTCAGTGGTGATTTAGATTCGATTGCATAAGCTCACTTCAGGTGGGGCTGCACAGAGCATGTAAAAGCAGTGGTAGTTCCTCTCTGGGTCAGAGACTTGGCAAACACGCGATCTTTCAAGAAGATATGTTCGAACTGCAGCTCCAGAGATCTTCCCATGCTTATCGAATTGGATCTCTACAAATTTACCAAAACGACTGGTACAACCATTCAGTCATGTAAATTTTCTTGTAAGTCAAACCATAGAAGTAGATAGAATGAAAAATAGGATATGTTTAAAGGAAAAAAAGCATCCAACTAGTTCACCTGGAATTGTTGTTTTTCACGGTTTTCGCATTCCCAAATGCTTCCAAGACCGGGTTGGACTGAAAATTCAAAATGCCAAGTGATCACAAAATTTATAATATCACTTGAAATATATGAAGTAACGTTGACTTTTACAGACCTCTAATACTTGTTGTTCAACTGTTCTTCCTCCTTTAGCACCAGATCTGCCCCCCATGAAAGCAAGGTATCTCATAAGCATTTTTGTTGTCTCTGTTTTACCAGCCCCACTCTCTCCACTTACCAAGATGGATTGGCTTCCATGTTCATGTATCATTGCCCTAATATTGAATTATTGAATCAAATCTTTGTCAGATTATGCATGTTATTTTGGAGATCATTTGGTTGCACCCAATTTAGGTATACCTGTAACAAGCGTCTGCAATGGCAAAAAGATGTGGATTTAGCTCACCAAAAGCTGCGCCTTTGTATTGTTCCATCATGTGGATGTCGTACAAGTGTGGAAGTCTCCGGAAAGGATTCACCGCTATTAGAATATTCCCGGTGTAAGTCTGCTTATTTCAGGACCGATTATCAGTTTTCTAGTTGTTTTGCAGATATAAATTTTAAGGATTTCACTTTATTACTAAATTTTACTGCAAATTTGGTTTTCATTAGGCTATATGAGCACTCACATATATCTCATTGAGAGAAAACCGAGAAGCAAGATTGTGAAGCACTCCCGGTTCATGGAGGTAAGCTAATTTGGTCATGTCATCAACGCCTGCTGGTGGTGCTTCTGTGTCTTTTGGATATATGCTCGAGATATCTGCAACTATCTGCATATGTTAAGGGAACTAATGCTTAGTTTAGGTGTCTTCTTTTGCAAGTTCTTTAGGTAGTGTTTGGAATGGAATGATCATTCCATCAAATTGTACATTCTAATGTTTGGTTGACTAAAAAATAATGAAAAATATATTGCAAATGAAATCATCATTCACCATTGTAAGAGAACGATCATTCTATAGGGGAGTCTAAGAAATGACCATTCCATTCTATTCTATCTCATTCCAATCAACCAAATAGAGCATAAGAGATTGAAGATCACTTGATATTTATGAAAGCAAACATAGATATACTAATTCAGGGAACATTTGGACCCAAATCTGTTCATTATTCTCAACTGATTTTTGCACTTTAATTTGGAAGGGAACGATCTCCTTTGTCTCAATGACTGAAGCAAGGGCTGTTCTTACTATAATAAGCTGTTGCCTAAATTTTTAAATAATAGCATGGGCAAGTCTATGCTGGGATATTAATGTTTTATTTTGACTTTCCAACCAAACTTGCAAAGCACTAACAGAGCCAAGAACCCTTTAGGTTATGTTTGGTTAGAGGATTTGATGAGGGAAATAGAAATGGAAATGAAAAGGGGAATAGAAATATTGGAGAAAGAATTGATAGGATTCGAATTCCAAGCTATGTTTGGTTGAGTTGGGAAATGGAGACAGAAAGGAGCCTAAATGAACCCAAAAGACAAAACGTGGGATTACATTTCCCTCTCACTTTCATTTCTCCTGTGTTTTTCATTATAACCAAACAAAAAGTAGGATTGCATTTCCTTTTCTCTTTCCATTTCTCTCATCAAATCCTCTAACCAAACACATCCTTAGTGTCATTTGATTTTTCTTTTGTAGGATGGAAACTTTATTCAAGTTTTTCAGTTATATGTTACCTTTGGCGTTCTTGCAAACTGTGTACATCTCGTGTCAATATTGAACTGTGTATATATTGCCACCAATGCCAGTTTACTACAACACAGTTTCTGACATTGATAAATGAAAATTGTTGAGAAAAAAGGCTTCAGTATTGCTAGTATATGTCTTATTATTTAAGTAATATTTATTATCAGCATTCAAACTTGTTATGCTATTATATATCTACAGTGCCTAAAAGGAACAGATGTTATTTGTATGTTGTTTTAAAAACTTCTTGTAGTGATTCCTGCAATATTAGTGGAGCTAATGATCCTAGTGATTTGATCATGTAGATACAGTTGCTCTCGAATATAATGAGTGGAAAGATTATCTTACAGTTCTCCCATTTGTGGTAACTATTGTAGCATCTCTGTCTTTAATTTCTATAACTTCTCCGTCGATCCATGCTACTTCAGGATCCTCAGCCCACACGTGTGATCCGACTATGATGTTTACAGGAGTTCCCTGGATCATTGAAGAATCACAAAAAAGATAATGTGACCATTGTTTTACAGAGAAGAGATTGATCAAGTTACTTGAAAACGAAGAAGATGAACCATGAAAGCTTACCATGATTGTGATTCTTCTATGTGATCATCTAATGCAGAATGGCAACGCAGAGAAGCCAATGGATTTTTGTTGTCTAGAGAGAGAATGGCAGTGCTACTGAGGAATGATGGAGTGAAGATTTGCTGGAAATAAAAAGTAGACAGAATGTTGAAAAGAAGAGGAAATCCCGGTGGTGGTAACTCAAAAGAAAAAAAGGCAGAGATGCTGACTTGGCACCTTTTTTTTTTTGCTTATTCGACACAGGATGCTAACTTGGCACCAAAAGAAGCATGCCAGTTGTGTGTAGGCAACACAGGGAATTCATGTGCAGTTGATGCAGGGGATAGTTTTTGTGTTAATGCTTATTGTTGCAGCCATCTGATGAGTGGACCCTTTGCTTTGCCAATGTTAAAGGCCATTGTGTTCCTAATTATGGTTGTGCATTGCCAATGCCAAGCTGTGGGGATTACTAGCTGTCATTGGAGTGGTTATAAAATTATGAAAGTGTCCCTTTGTGTAGTTGTTGCCTATACTTTCTCTTAAATCAATTGTACTATAGATGGGTTTTTATGATCCTTGTTGAAATAAAATGACTCCATTCTGTCCCACTAAATGTCTTATGTTGATTATTGCCGCATGTTGTGTAATTTATTTGAAGCTTCAAGATGCAGTTTCATTCTCTCTCTCTCTCTCTCTCTCTCTCTTAGATTTTTTTTTTTTTTTTTTACATTACCATTTTCCAAGACAACAAATAGCATTCACTTCTTTTATTTATTTGATTTTTTTTTCCTGGTGAAAAATGGATAGGGGCGATTAGCATGTGACAATTCTCTTTAGGCATGATTATAAGAATTCTTATGCATTAGGGTTTAAATGGGCATGATACAACACACAAGGATATGTAAGTATTCCTCAAGATGAGTTTTAGTGATGGCTTATTTAATCCTATAGAGAGTATAGTGCGAAGGAACTGGTGATTCAAGATCTATGGATGTATCAGTCCATAACAACCTTCACTTTTGCTGGAAAATGAATTTATTCATATTTTCAAAATGTGAACAAATTATATAATTGATTAGTTTAAAATGGTGATACCTATTTAAAAAGTATATAAACCCATTTGAAATTGTGGACTCCACAATTTTAAACTAATATAATGGTTTATTTTGTTCACAAACTTTAAGAAGTGTGTCAAGAAAATTGTAAGTCCTTTTGCTGCCAACTTGTTAGTTTCCCCAAGGAAAGAGGCGAGTTCTTCAAGCCAACAATGATACATTTGTAGAGGTACAATGGATATATCCTTCAAATTCAAAAGTCAAATGGGATCAAAGAGGATCAGCTGGTGATTCTATTGGCATTGTAAACAGATTTAAAAGAGAAAGGGGCTGCATCATGTTTCCAGATGATGGAAATTGGCTCCCACTGGACATCTGGAAAGGTCACATCCCTTTGGTGAGGCCCTCAATTTCTTCTCCAACTCACTCAATTTTAAAAAAATTATGCAGCGTTCTGAAACAACTACACATGGTGTTTTAATTTGATTTTCATTGAAAGTGAACATGATTCGGTTTTAATTAAACTAAGATCAAATTATTACTTACAATTTCATAAAATTTGAAACTAAATCGAATCATGACAATCTAGAATGAAATCATAAAAACATAATACGGCTTGATTTGGAACCATGGTTCTTATGAACCTTGTCATTATTCACAATATAATTACAACTTACTCAAACATCAAACAATAGATCACTATTTTACAAACAATAATTATTAAAATTATTTCTGTCATTATATAAGAGTGCTTTGCAAGAGAAGATGGTTAAAAAACTTACAAATATATATGGGATACTAATAATATACTTGAGCATCTACAATAAATAACAAATTACATATATATCAAAACAATCTAGTTCGGTTTCAAACCGGAACCATAACTATAAAATTATTGACTGAACCATGAAGTACAGTACACCTATTTTAAATATTCAGAATCAAATTGTGCATTAAGAAAACCAAACCAAACCGTATGGTTTGGTCTGGATCGGACTAATTTGTGGTTTTTTTATTTTTTATTTCTCTGCTTAGTCTTAATTTTTATTAGTTTAAACAGTGAAATTTATAACTTTCATGCTGATTTTTAAGAGACAAATAAACACACGTCACAGTATAGAAGGTGTAAAGTATCACTCAAAAATTATTAAAATTACTTCTCCCCAACTCTGGGGTGATCATATGGGCCTCTTGTGGCTTTAAATTTTTATTTTTGTGAAGTGGTGAACAGATGGTAAGCTTTGAACCTGGGGGATGTCCATTCACATGGGAAAAGGGTCCTGTGTAGTGGGACACAGAAAAAAGGCTCCCCCTCCCTTACTTTCCAGCCAAGCTTTCCTCAACATTCTTCTTTTCTCTTTTTATTTTATTTTAAAATTTATTTTTATTGTTATGTTAATTAGTTGTTTTTATATTCATTGAATGGGCCATCTACAGTATACATCTTGGTTCCCAAAATTTTACTTTTTCAATTAATTTTAAAATGAAAAAAAAAGTTAGTAAGGTGTGGATATAGGATGCAAATTATTGGGAAGAAAATATAAATTTGGGCAAATTACACTAACAGTCCCTATAGTTTGGGGCTCGTATCACTTTGGTCCCTGACTTTTCAATTGTGACACATTTGATCATGAATTTTGAATCTTATTTCAAATAAGGACAATTAAAAATACTATAGCTTAATTTCAAGGGCAAAATTGTCAATTTGATAAATATAAACTAATTTGACAAAAAAAATGACAAAAAAAAATATTTTTAAATTTTTTAAAATTATTTTTACCCACCAAAGATAAAATTATGTAAAATTGACAAATCTTTTAGACATTTATTTATTTATTTTTACCAAATTAATTTTTATTATGTGTTTAGATGATAATCATGTAATGGGTGGTTGTTAGGATTTTAATGTGTAATCGATATATTTGATATATGAAATGTTTTTAGTTTTGGATTTTTGATTTAATAATGATATCAAAGTTGTTGCCATATTTGAATTTTGAAAAAACAGAAACTAATTTAATGAAAAAAAAACAACCACCCATTACATATCATCTTCCAAACACATAATAAAAATTAATTTGGTAAAAATATAAATAAATAAATGTCTAAAAGGTTTATTAATTTTACATAATTTTATTTTTAGTGGGTAGAAATAATTTTTAAAAATTCAAAAATATTTTTTTGACATTTATTTTTGTCAAATTAGTTTATATTTTGTCAAATTGACAATTTTGCTCTTCAAATTAAGCAATGACATCTTCAATTGTCTTATTTGGAACAAAATTCAAAATTCAGGGTCAAATGTGTGACAATTGAAAAGTTAGGGACTAAAGTGACACAAGTCTCAAACTATAGGGACCGTTAGTGTAATTCCCCCTTTAGGTTTTTAGATCTTTGCAAGTGTATTGAATGTGTTGATTTGGAGAAGGAAGAATTGGAATTTGGAAGGGTTATTTTCATTAACAATGAAAAAAGAGTAGAAAATGTGCCAAAGCCGCTCTAATGACATGGTTTAAATATTATTCACCCAAAAAAGACATGGTTTAAATATCATTAAAAATGAGCAAAGAAAATAAATAAATAAATAATTCTTTTTCTTTCCATCCTTAATGAATAAAAGGATGAAAACTACGGGGCCTATTTTGTAAATTCATGGCCATCTAAAAATGAATAAGTCTTTTGTGAGAGTGCTGCTATTAGTATCCTATCAATTATTTTGGACTCTCTATTTTTTAACTTTTTTTTATTACAATAATAGCTTTAAATGAAATTACTAAAAAGGACATCAATAATTTTGGGACACTCCATCTCACAATTAAGCCTACACACCCACTATATCATGAGTTATGGTTTATGAGAGTACTCACCTTCGTTACCACTCATCTGTCTTCTCCAAATCCCACTTTTAAAACCTACTGACCCTCAAAACTTTGAAAACCTTTTGGCGGCAATATTCCAGCGGTAATAGTGGCAACTATTTGATTACGTACATTTCTTTGACAATGACAATGAGTAGAAGTTTTTCCGGTAATTACAACTCTATGAGACGAGAAGAGTAAAACAATAAAAGCTCAGAGGAGGTTCATAACTTTGATGGTGTTCTTAGCTTAGATGAGATTAGCCTTATTAGGGTAAGTTTCTTGAAAAAAAAAAATAATAAAAATTGTCGTCATTTTTTCAGGACTGAATTCCAGAACATATGACCGAAATTCAAGAACATAGGCCCGAACATTGTTTATTTGTTCGGGAACAGGTAATCGAACATTTCTTATTTGTTCGAGAACAAATAACCAAACATTATTCATATGTTCGGACCTGTTTTACCGATCACATTTTGAAATTTAATTTGAAAAGAGGTAATAAAAAAAAAAAAATCAAAATACATTCACAAACCTTTGCAAGGTGGGTGGGGTTTTGAGTGCAGTTCACTTGTTTGTAATATTCATAGACGAATCTTGTTGTTGAGTTGCATAGGAAGACATTGAAGACGATTGGCAAGGCAAATGCGCTTACTTTTAAGCATGATCGTTGATTCACTGTGAATCAATGATTCATTAATTCATTGCAAAATGGAGCAAATGTGCATAGGAAGACGTTTAAACACCACAAATTTTTTTCACTAATTTTGAGAGGTTTCTGTAGCACCTTGCCATTACATACATGAATATCCTACACAAGCATAGCAAGAGACCAAACATCATCTTTCTTATTGAACTAAGATTTAGGAAATTACAATTTCAAAGTTATATTTCCAAAATACATTAGATTTCATTTCTGAGTTCAATGAACTAGATGACCAAAATAAAAGAGGAAAGCCCCCATGAGCATACAAGACACCACAAAATAAATGTACAAGTCTTGGTACAAAACTCTAAGTCTTGATAGCAAAATATCCTCGAGCTATCCACCCAAACCAAGTGTTCACGTACTTCAAGTCATCACCGTGGCAGTACATCATCATGTCCTGAAAATTTAAATAGAGTTGAGCTATATGCCCAGGAGGAGTACATTTAACCAAGTATTTAATCATTTAAATAAGCCCATGGCACCATTGCGATGAGATACGGTGAGAAGTTAATATACACATACAAAGATAGTTTATTGTGTAACAACGTTGACAATTGAATAATCACATTTCCATCTCACACTAACAATCAGCAAATGGGAAAGGAAAGTATACCATGAGTCCCGTATAAGAGTCTGAATCAAAACACAAGTCACTTTTATTTAAAAAAAGTAATAATAAACATCCCCCACATTTACCGACTATCATACGACAAGTGGGCACCCAAAAACATTTAATACAATCGCCACATTTACCGACTATTATACGGCAGGATGTGGGTACCCAGAATCATCTATTTTTTCACTTTTATCGACTACAATACGACATGACTAGTGGACACCCAAAAAAAACATTTTCCTACATTCGTCTGGCGATAAGCTCAAGACAGGGCAATTGGGCACCTTGACTCCCCATGCGGGTACCAACACAACACCACCACATTAAAATTGACTCTTAACCCAGACTCATGCACAATTCACCAAACTTTCATTTAATCAGCAAGTATTCAACATTTATTAGATATAATACACACAAGACATACAAGAAGAATCAATTCTCAGGCCTCAATTCCAATACCATGGCATTGTTCATATGCTTCATCTCTTCATCATTCACAACATCTCAAGAATTCAAGAAAATCCCGATCTTATTATCATTTTCTTCTCCATTAGAAACTAGGGTTTTATCAAATTTGGGGCTTTCTCCCCATTTTCATATATATGTATCTCCTTAACATTTATATACATATTTAGAGAAAAGATTTGGGAAAAATTTATAATAAAAGTGAAGTAATATGTTCCTTTTTTTTTTTTTTTTTGGTATAAAACAAATGTTTATCCAACCCAATCATCAAATTAGCTCTCAATTCACAATAATACCATAGATGCATCACCAAAATAAAGAAATACAAGATTAAATGTAACCCTACCTCAAGTTAAGAGCACTAGATCCAAGCTTCTAGATGAACTCTTCACCAAACACAAATCCAATCGGTAGGAAGGAGGTTCTTCACGTGTACTTCACTCATTGCGAGTGATTTAGGTTGGATATTAGGGGAAATAGTAGTATTTTAGGGTGATAACTTAGGGTTTTCGAACTTAGGGTGAGAGGGATGAAGAGAAAAAAAGGAAAAGTGGAAAGAATGATCTAGAGTGTACTTTTTAAACTGCTGGATTCGCGCAGACCACTCGAGTGCAACTTCCTTCGCTTGAGTGGACAACACAACTAAGAGGGGATTGCTCGAGCGACAATTCCACAGCTCGAGCGAAAAATGGAAAGTCCCAGAAGTTTTGCAGAGTTACAGTGAAACTACTGGGAGCTCATATTCTATGTTCGAGTGCAACTTCCTTCGCTTGAGCGTCCTCGCCTACAAACCTGCGAGATACTGGGAGTAGCAATTCTCTGCTCGATTGACACCTTCTGTGCTCGAGCGGTCAATTGGAACAAAATGTCATAATCACTCCCCCTTTAAGAAATTTCATCTTCGAAATGACATTCACTCTCAATCCGACAATAAGATGTGACCACAACCATATACTTATCAATCATTAGCAACACCCAATTAAACAATATATCAATTTAGAACTCAAAACCAAAGACAAGAGGAAGAGTTAGAGAATTATGATTCATTTCTAACTTATCATATACAAGGAAAAGAAAAGAGACAATACATCACAAATTGGAAAATAATTCCGGGTATTTCTCGCGGACTTCTACTTCACGCTCCCATGTCGCTTCTTCAATACCGTGATAGAGCCACAATACTTTAACTAACGGAATTGTCTTATCCTTTAACACTTGCTCCCGTGTATCTAAAATTTGGATTGGTCTTTCTTCATAAGACACATCTTCATCCACCTCAATCTCCGTTCAATCTAACACGTGAGAGGGATCGGGTTCGTACTTGCAAAGCATAGACACATGAAATACATCATGGACTCCGGAGAATTGTGGCAGTAAAGTAAGACGATATGCAACTTGTAACGCCCCAACCCTTCACATGTCATCAATATTGTCCACTTTGGGCCATGCCCGCACGGATTTGTTCTTCCCAGTGGGTCACCCATTCCAGAACTACTCCAGCCTAAGCATGCTTAACTGGGGAGTTCTGCTAGGGATTTCACTACCCGGGAAAAGGCCTCGATGCTATATAAGGGTCTAGGTTTTTACTTTTATAGCCCAAGAACTCCCCCTCTATTCCTGATGTGGGACAACAAGACCTTACACAACTTTTCCAATCCATTCGATAACGTTAAAGGGGCCAATAAATCAAGGAGATAATTTTCCACTCTTTCCAAATCTCATTAATCCCTTTCTCGAAGAGATCTTTAAGAACACATGATCCTCAAGATAAGGGTCTTCGACGACGATCGGCATAGCTTTTCTGTCGGCTTTGAGCCGTGGCTAATCTTCGTTGAATAAGGGCTACCTTTTCAGTTGTCTCATGAACTAACTCGGGCCCAAGTATAGGTGAGTCTCCAACTTCTGTCCAATATACCGGTGATCTACAGGGACATCCATAGAGAGCTTCAAAAGGTGCCATTTCAATACTAGCCTGGTAGCTATTGTTCTGAGCAAATTCAATCAAGGGTTGGTGTTTCTCCCATGACCTTTTAAAATCTAGCACACATGCCCTCAACATATCTTCTAAAATTTGAATGGTGCGTTCGGGCTGCCCGTCGGTCGGCGGGTGGTAAGCGGTACTGAAATTCAATTGAGTACCCAAGGTTGTCTGAAGACTCTGCCATAGTCTTGCTGTAAAGCAACGGTCTCTATCAGACACTATACTCATTGGAATCCCATGGAGACGAACAATTTCACAGATGTAAAGCTCGGCTAAGAATTGTAAAGAATCGCCATAGCAAGGAAGTGGGTTGATTTTGTAAATCTGTCTACAATCACCCAAATCGCATCATTACTTCTCTGCGTTCTAGGAAGGCCTGAAACAAAGTCCATGTTAACATGCTCCCAATTCCATTCAGCAACTGGAAGAGGTTGTAGTAATCCTACTGGTCTTTGGTGCTCAACCTTGACTTGTTGACAGGTTAAACATTTGGACACAACTAGGGCTACATCCTTTTTCATACCCCTCTACTAAAATTGTTGGTTGAGGTCATGATACATTTTGGTGCCTTTCGGATGCACTGCGAGACGAGAGTGATAAAACTCCCGCAAAACTTCATCTCTCATTGATGTTGGCACAAACAACCGGTCAAAGTAACGAATACTAGAGTCAGTATAAATGTTCAAGCCCCTCTTTTCTTTCCCTTGGGAGATTTTTTCTCTAATTGCATTCACTTCGGGATCACCTAATTGTGTCTCAACTACTTTCGTAACAAAGGTAGGTTGTGCTACAGTGGTGAATAGGATAACTTGTTTCGAAAATTCATGAAGTTGCAAGTCAAATTCATTGACATCCCTCATTATCTTCCATTAGCTTATCACTAAACTGGCTAGAGTACTTACAGACTTTCTACTCAAAGAATCCACTACCACATTGGCTTTACTGGGATGGTAGTGTATTTCGAAGTCGTAATCTTCCAAAAACTCTATCCATCTCCATCGACGCAAGTTTAGATCTTTCTGAGAGAACAGGTACTTAAGGCTCTTGTGGTTGGAGAAGACTTCAAATTTCTTGCCGTACAAATAATGTCTCCAAAGTTTCAAGGCGAAGACAACAGCGGCAAGTTCTAAATCATGTGTCGGGTAGTTACTCTCATTAGTCTTCAATTGACGCGAGTTGTGAGCCACCACCTTGCCTTATTGCATCAAAACACACCCTAACCCTTCTCTAGAGGTGTCACAGTACATGGTATATCCTAGGCCGCATTCTGGAATGATAAAAATAGGACCAGTAGTCAATCTAAGTTTCAATTCCCGAAAAGAATTCTCATTCCAGACTTATTTCACTCTTTTGCGGGTTAATCTAGTTAAGGGTGATACTATGGAGGAGAAATTCTTTACAAACCGGAGGTAGTAACCAGCTAAACCCAAGAAACTACGAATCTCTACAGCATTTTTAGGCCATTCCCAATTTTGTATCGCCTCTATCTTTGAGGAGTCCACCATTACTCCATCTCCGGAAACTACATGGCCCAAAAACTTTACTTTTGAAAGCCAAAAGTCACATTTCTCATATTTCGCATACAAACGGTGTTCTCTAAGAAGTTATAAGATGGTGTAAAGATGACCTTCATGCTCTTCTTTTGAAAGCGAGTAAATGAGAATGTCGTCTATGAAGACAACCACAAATTTGTCAAGAAACTCCTAGAAAATCCGGTTTATTAGGTCCATGAATGTAGCTGGCGCATTAGTTAAGCCAAATGGCATGACCAATAACTCGTAATGACCATATCGGGTACGAAAAGCAGTCTTGGGGATATCTTCCTCCTTAACTCGAATCTAGTGGTAATCTGATCTTAAATCTATCTTCAAGAAAGAACGGAAACCTTTGAGTTGATCAAAATGTCATCTATCCTGGGCAAGGGATATTTGTTCATAATTGTAACTTGATTCAATTTACTGTAATCTATGCATAGTCTTAATGATCCATCTTTCTTTTTTGCAAACAAGGCTAAAGCTCCCCAAGGTGAGGCGCTAGGGCGTATAAAGCACTTACCTAGTAACTCCTGTAATTGTTCTTTTAGGATAACCAATTCGGCTGGAGCAAACCTAAATGGCGATAAGGAAATAGGCATTGTACCCGGTATTAGATCTATAGTGAACTTAACTTCCCGGAGGTAATTCAGTGAGATCTTCGGAAAAGACATCAAGATACTTACAGATTACCCTTGGAAACTTATCCCGGATTATATCATCTCTGTCTTCTATAATGGCTACTAAAAGAGAAATAAACTCACTCCGGCCACGTGGATGGTATGACGAGAGTAAGGATTTATCGTTCCTATCCCCCCCCCCAAAATGTAAGACAATCACCACCTGATGTGCATATTGTATCTCTCCCTCAAAATCTATAATTGCCCGGTAAGTTGACAACCAGTCCATGCCGAGGATAACATCGAAACCTGACATTTCCAACAACACAAAATTAAACGAAAGTTGTCGACCCGCTACCTCAATTACACACCCCTGACATCCCTAGGTCAAAGTAACTTTACCCCCGACTGGTGACTTCACATTGAGTGAAGATTTTAATGGTTTACTTTCTAACCCTAACAATAATGCAAAAAAAGTTGCCATAAACGAGTGAGATGCCCTAGTGTCAATTAGCACACTAGCCCAAGTATTGAAAATGAGAAATGTACCTCTCACAACTAACGGTCTCGAAGTCTGCTTTGAAGCGGTGACAACATACACCTTTCCCTGTGACCTCTATTCTTCCAAGTCGACTCTTTGAGCATAAGCCTATTGTGTAGATTGTGCCGAGGTGGCCTCCTATGTTCCCTAGATGCCTGGCTTGACTGAGCTAGCTAGTAAGACTGTCTTTGCTCCTAGCCCATCTGAAAACATCCAGACTGTCGAGATCCTAACACACTAGTAGTCCCCGTTCTCTGTGGACAAAATTTCTTCAAATGCCCCAATTGACCACACTGATAACAAGATGGTGTCTGACTCCTATTCTGAGATTGGCCATGTGGGCGCGCAGGTTGGGATTGTGTTCCACCCTTCTGTCCGCACTCTGAAGCTTTGTGACCCACTTGGCCACACCTATAGCAAACACCACGAATTTGACCCACACTTCTTAAATTTCCACCCATCCCAAAATCAGAAGATTTGGGCGGTTGTGGGTGTGATTGAAATGATGACGATAAACCCTTAGACTTTTTGAAAGAGCCTATATCGCTCTTAAATTCAGAATGTCCTGTCCTCTTCAACCTCTGTCTTGCCTTATCTGCCTCCACCATGATCTCTCCATGGGCCGCTGCCTATACTAGATAATTATAATCACGGATCATATTTCCTACCACCTTCATCAAAATTTTTGGTCTCAACCTCTTTTCAAATTCAAGGCATTGGCGTTCTTCTGTTGTTACTAGCTCAGTGTAGACACCCCATTTTTTACCGTCCCCGAGACTTAGACGTCATTGCTCGTACACTCGATGATTGTGACTATTTGTGCTCATTTTAGTGCCCAAAGTCCTCGGCAGGAATGCCCTGTTTTTGAGCCTTCAATCCCTGTCCATTCTGTGCTTGTTTTGGACCAAAACCTTAGTGTTTCAAGCCCAAAACCTTAGTACTTCAAGCCTGCAACTCCTGGTGGCCAGCCGGTCACCAATTGAGGCTGCAGGCCACCAGCGTCTTTTTTTAGATATTTTGTTGACAGCTGTTCCAGCTGTTGGCACAATTGGTCTCATCTCCATACACGTGTATGGATGGATTTTTCTCAGCCAAATGCTTGTTTATCTATATATTAAATGTTAGAAATTTTGGAACAAAAATCTCTCTCTCTCTACATTTCTCTCTCTCTCTCTCTCTCTCTTGCAAATTTGTATACACTTGCCTAGTTACACTACATTTTTTGCATACACTACCTTAACCAAAGTTGATCATCTTGGAGCTGAGGTTCCTTGAAGCCTTCTTGGAGCTCTTGAAAGTGGTTTTGGCTTGAGTTAGTGCCTAAGATTGAGCTTTGCTTCAAAAGGTATAACATTTGCCTCTTTACTTTGCTTTAGTATACTTGTTTTCCAATATTTTCAAACTGTTTTTGGGCTATTTTTGAGCTGGAAAAATATCTGGTCTTGTGGGCTGAAATTGTTGTTTTAGGCCATTTAAGGTTAGGGGGGTGTCTCACCCTTCTTTATTCCTTGCTTTTAAGGCTTTTTCACCTTTGTTTCCCACTTTCAAACTATCTTTCTTGGGCTTTTTGGAACTAAATTTCAGAGTATTTTCAGTGGGAAAAATTATGTTTTGAAGTCCAAAATTAGAGGGGTTAGCCTCCCCTCCTTGTGTCATGTTTGCTAGCCTAGTTAGCTCCATTTGTTAGCTTAATTTTCTAGCTTTTTGTAGCTTAATTCCAGCATGTTTTAGGCTTTATTGTAGACTGTTTCAACTCTATTTTTGGTTGTTTAGTGCATTTGAGTCTTGTTTTGCATGTCTCTAGTTTAATAGTTCTCACAAGCTTGGTGTTTTAGGCCATTAGGCACCACTTGTTTGAGTTGATTGCATGTTTTAGTGATTTTTCTCTCTTCATTTCAGCACCTATAATCTCTGCAATCTCCCTAATTTTTTCACTCTTGATTTGCTTTGAGGGTTGTTTCAACCTTAGGATAGTTTAAACTTGAGATTGAGGTTCATTGCTTAATGGTTTAATCCTCTTTTGGGGGGTTCATTATCAACGGCATGACATCTCTCTCTTGCCTTAAACTACCCCTTGTTTGACACTTCCTTCCCTTTAGAGGACTTCTCACCAATGGACTTAATTGGTTAAAGAATGGAAAGGTAATTAAAATGGATAAACAAGTTGAAACTAAAAGTGTGCAAGATAAGAAATTGGCTTTGTTTTGGTGTTCAATCGGACGTTAATTAAACACAAGGAAAATTGGGGCATTTCATACTCAAAGTGATGAAATGTGCCAAGTTCCCTTAGTCTCCATTGCCCTTGATCATGCATGATAGGGTGATGGTCTTGATTCTTATTTGTGCATCTATTAACTTATACACCTTGGTTCTTTGGCCATCATGCACATAAATTAATTGATTGATGGTTTTAGAACCAAGTGTATCACTCCTTTGAGATGTTTTGATGATAAGGAGGGATACACAGTACATACAACATGTGAGAATGCTCTCTCTTTTCCCTGTTTTCTCTCTGTTACAACAAGAAAAGATGAGTCATCAGTGGCCGGCCGGCCACTGTTACTGGCTGGCAGACCATCAGTGTTGGACGGCAACCCCTTAGTGGTGGCCGACCGGTCACCACTTCTGGCCTGCTAGCCACCAGTGAATTTTGGGCAGTGTGCTTGTGAAGCATAACAGAGTTGATTTGGAGAAGGAAACAGTGCAAGGGTTGTGCAAACAGAGGCATTCGGGGTAGACAACGGATATTCTTCGGGTGGAAACTAAGCACTCATGGGCCTCCCTCATTTCCCGGGACTAGTTAGCTAGTTAATTCATTTAAATTAGTATTTAATTATGCGTTTGTTGTAAATTAATTACACTACTAAAAACCGGACCTTTTGCGACGGTCTCAAACGTCGCAAAAGGTCCACTTATCGTCGCAAAAGACTTTTTGCGACGGAGTAACGACGGGAAATGGGGGGTGGCGGAAGGGGGCGTGACAAAAAGTATTTGCGACGGTTACAAGCTGTTGCTTTCTTGTAGTGACGGCTAATAAATGGTTTTTGCGACGGTTTAACCTGACACAAAAAAAAAAGAGAAAAAAACTTCACTTTTAGTGAGGATATTGGTTGCTGTCGCCAAAACTTTTTTAGCGACGGTATTTGACGCCGCAAAAAGTATTATTAGCAACGGTTTAAAACGTCACAAAAAAAGTAGAATTAAATTAATATCGTATTTACGACAGTTTAAACCGTCGCTAAAATTTTGAACTAATATGCATATGCAACAGGTTAACCCATCACTGATAAAATGTAAGAAAATTATGATTACATTAGCGATGATTTATTATTGTCACAATAAAATTATTTTCTTAAAATCAATATATATTTTATTAATTCATTCCATGTACAAATTATTAATATTTTGTAAAATAAAATACATCCACATCCACATTCCACAAAATCATACCAAGAATAATATATATATACCTTATAACAATTGTCAAACAAATATTCTTTACCAAAATATGTAAAACATTCTCCAACAATACTAATAATTTTTTATATTCAAGAACTCAAATTTTTGTATCTAAAAGAAAACAAAAGTATCGACAATACGAATAAAAAAAACATATATATTACAGCTTGTTTTGATATCAATAGTAAGCTCCAATATCGATATGCAAAGATATCATCACGTACTCAAAAGGGTTGCATTTGCAAAAAGAAACCCAAAAAAAAAAAAAAAAAAAAAAAAATCATTTACAATGTAAAACATTTGATATTTATTTCAACAAATAAATAAATAAATAAGATTGTAAACTTCAATATCGATATGCAAAGATATCATCACGTACTCAAAAGGGTTGCATTTGCAAAAAGAAAAAAAATATAATCATCATTTATAGTTAAAAAAGGGTTAACTGTGCTAATGTCTTATTCTAATGTAATAGGTTCTTCAGGAGCCTATTGAAAATCAAGGTTTGCATTAAACATGATGGGTGACAAGTAGCAGCCTAGTTGTAGACGTCCCCAAACGTCCCGGGAGAAATCCCGTTTTGTTCATTGGGGCTCACTACAGTTTGGACTCAATGTCACGGTCTTGTATCTAATCTCGCAGAGTGCAATGCAAGATCGATGAATCATCAAAGAGTCCAAATCCGGCAAATCGTTTTGAAAAACTGATTTTTAGAAAGAAGTGCCAAACATGGACTGCTTTGCCAGATATAGAGTCGCCACCTAAATATTTTATTTTTGGGGAAATTTAGGAAACCCTGACTCGTTGCCTAAGGCCATGTGTCCGTCATCACCAAAGTTGCCTTGGCTCAGGAACTTGGGTACGATTGGGGAAGGTCATCTATGAGCACCCTCGCTCGCTCGATCAAAGATCGGCCTCTACTAACCATGATATCTAGTTTTGAAAACATTATGTGCTCTTATTCCGGTTATTAGCCTAGAATTACTATGTGATGCGTCACAACACATAAGTATAGACTAGATCGCCTAACTTGGAACAAAGCATCGCATATCCATTTGTTTGGAAATGGTTTTGAATTTTGCTACTCGCAAGTAGGCTAAAACATGGATTTCGATGAATTATTCCAATTCAAACAATCCAACCTTCACCCACAGGCATTCAGGCAGTTATATCACATAAGCAATTAGCCTCATGGCAAGTATGCTGTCATGTTAACACTCACATACATGCAAGATGCTAAAGCATAAAATACTCACAGTGTACTCCAAGCCAAAACAAGAAACTAGTTAGAAATCATGCATGATCCTAGTTCATGTTAAAATGGCTAATGCATCGCAAGCAAAATGCAACTAGAATAGGCTCGGCTAACCTAAGAATGGCATATGAAATGCAACAACTCGATACACGTATTCAAGTTGGAATTGAAGTACTATGCAATTAGTATGATGTGCCGAGCCCGGTGCATGCAATACAAATGAATGAATGCAAACATGCATGGCATAAGGTATGCTAAATCAAATATGCCCTAAAACTAACCATCATAAGCGGTTAAATAAAAGGGAGAAAGAAGTGGGGGTTGGAAGACATCCATCGCACACACGTACGCTTATTACACAATTGCACCCTCTCGAGGGAGGGACCAAAAGAATAGTACAAATTAACTAACTAACAAGCTAACTAATTATTACAAGGCCACTTAACTAATTAAACAAATTAATTAAGCTACTGAAAACAGTAAAGCAGCTTCGGGAAGAGGGAGGAATGCACACATGCTCGACTCCGCTCGGAAATCCATCACCATACTCATGCTGCCTCTGTTTACACTGCTCTGCACCTCTGAACACTTTGCAAGTCTCAAGGATGCTTCTGAACCACTCCCTGAGGGTTGTGGGAGGTCACCGACCAAGAGGTGAGGCCACCGGCCATGGGAAACTGGTCATTGACCAAATGTGAGGCCATTGGCCAACAATACATAGCCGGCCGGCACTGAAGATGGCCGACCAGCCATCTCTTCCTGCAGAACCCTGTTTTGCTGCAGTAGAGGACAGACAAGGCATGGCAATGCATTTTCAAAGCGATGTTTGCACGACCACCCTCCCTATCATGTTATGAACTCAAGGGAGTGTGGCTCCCGACCCTCGGGCCATCAATCATGCATTTCAATGCATGATGGCCCAAGAGGCCAAGTGTGCAATTTGATATCAAGTGAAATGCACACAAACACACAATGATCCTAACCTCCATCATAATTGATCAAGAGGCAAGGGATGCCAATATGCACAATGCTATGCAACCTAAACATGCAAGCAAACCAATGCAACATGAGCATGTGAACAAACATGTAAACATGCAAACATATAACAACATATCAAACATATAGCAAAATGCAAGCTAACAAGGATGCAAGATGCAACTTAGGCATGCAATAACATGCAATGAGCCGAGTATGCAACAACACACAAGGCGAGCATGCAACAACATGCAAAGGATGGACTTACACCAAGATGGACAGCTCTCTAATAGGTCCAAAACAGTGGCCAAAATGCTAAGGAATAAGGGACAAAAGTACATACAAACATGCATGCCAATTGGCCTAACACTTAAGCATAAAAGGACAACTTTCAAGAACACTTAAAAGGAAAGGAAAAGCATGCCAATGTGACAACATTACATGCTCTGAAATGGTGCTAAGAGTGATGCCAAATCACATAAACAAGCCAAGCATGCATGATTAAGGCTTAAGGCTTAAAACTAGGCAAGGGAATTGAACCAATGCTACACAAACAAAGAGCATATGCAAGCATAACCCAAATAGTTCTAAATCATGGCAAAGTAAGCCTAAAACATGCAATGACCAAGGCCAAACAAGCCAAAACAAAGGGGCAAAAACATGAAGCATGCAAGGCTATCAAAGAGGTGTTACACTACACCTAATACAACCAAACATGGCATGATTTAAGCGACCCAAAATAGATTTATGGCATATCAAAATGAACCCGAAAACCCACTTAGATGTCATCCCAAATACCTAAGCATGATGGCATACGCAATGACACATTCATGAGGCATAAAACACAAACTATCCAAGGCATGGAATAGGTGATAAATGCAAGTATTCCAACATACTATATGGACCGAAATCACATTCTAAGTGATGCCAAACCACTGAAATGATCCAAGTAGAGCATGCTAGAGGATTCAACACCCGAAGCCTATAAGCTAGTTTGCATGGTAGCTATACAAAGCAAGTCATGGACGACCAAAACAACCAAAAATAGACCTCTAGCATGCTAAAAAAAAGCTAGAAGCTTCATAAAGCTAAGCCAAATTCATGCTAAAAACACATGTTACAACATGATGCATGTTAAGGCCAAATCATAGGATTACAAGGCAAGTGTATGAAGCATACATGGCATGTCTAAACCAACTTAAAACAGAGGTATACCATGGAAAAACAACCACAAATACCAGCTAAGACATGGCCAACATGAACTTAAAAAAGGTGCTCACATATGAGGCAAATATGACAAATATTGAAGACAACAAGGAGAGGGGATGACCCTCTCCTTCTTAGGACCTCAAAACACCATCCCCACCATTGAAATCCCTCTGGATTTTAGTGGTGAGAAGGCCAATACAAGGTGGTCCCGGAGCTCACAAAGAAGGGCACAAAAAGAGGCCAAACAAGGCCTAAGAGGGGGTAAACAACCCCAAACACCAAAGAGATCTTAAACAACTATTTTAAGCACTTAAAACGGAACTTTTATCAGTTATAAGTTAAGCTTAAAAACAGATGCAAGGTAGGCTAAAAGCTTGTGCAAAAATGGGAAATAAAGAGGGTAGTTTCTTACCCTTGAAGAACCTCTTCAAGAACACCACTCCAGCACCTTCCTTGGATCAAAACCAGCCCAAGAACTCTAAAAACAACTCCTTAGAGCCTCAGCAACCAAGGATGGTGTAACACTAGGTGTTTGTGTGCAATAGTGTGAACAAAAGTCACTTTAGGCCACAAATACACACACAAATGAGTGAAGAGAGGGAGATATAGAGATAGATAGATACAACTCTCTAACCCTAATTTTTAGAACCTCTGAGAAGGGAGGAGGGCCTCCCCTCTTATAGAAATCCAATTCCTAAGCTTCTAAGAGAAGCTAACACAAGGTGTAAATCCCTCCATACACGTGTATGGAGGGGGTGTAATGTGGATGCCAGCTGTGACAGCTGGCATAAAATATCTGCCAAAAGCAGATGGAAAGGGGTCAGCTGGAAAAAGTGGTCGATTGACCAACAAAAATGGCTGGCTAACCAAAATCATTGCCGACCGGCCAACACCTTTGGCCGGTAGCAAGAAAACAGGGCCGGTGGCCTCAAGCCAAGGCCGGTGAGGTGTGGGGATGGCCAACAAGCCATTCCCTGCCCTCAGAAGCAAAAACACAAGTGTTTGGTGCATAACCAAGCACAAAGCAAACAAGTCGAGAGGTCTTGAGGCAAGGCGCGCGACCGAAACCTCCGAGAACTCAAGACGAACACGAACATGGATGATCACCGAGTGTTCAAACGGTGACGTCCAAGTCTTGAGGACGGTCAAAAATGGGGTGTCTACACTAGTAGGGTTGAAGATGACTCACTATTTGATGCAGGCGCTATTTGGAAAAAAACTATCTAATCAAAGTATGACTATGTATATCTCTTTTTGCCTTCATTTTACCTTGACTAGTTAGACCCCACGAGCTGCGCGTGTGGGGGTCGTGAGACTTGGGTAAATTTATTTGCTATTTTGGTAAAGAATCAACAATCTACTTTTTCTTTTCAAAATTTACATTAGGGCACATGATAAAAATAATGTAATCAAACCATGTGCTTATTATGTATGCATAGGTAGCAAACTAAGCAAGAATTGAAGTACCTTTTGAATAGGAGGGAGATGACCGACTGAGTGATTGAAGCAATGATTGGTAGAAATGCCATTATCACTTTCTTTAGCTAGCACAAAAATTAAATCCATTACCTAAACAACCAAGGTTAAACAAATCAATCTTGACATAAATTATAGCTCATAACTTGACATTTTAAGATTGGTGTTTTTGGTGGGAAACTAAATACAAAGCGACTAAAAACTAATTTAACCAAATGCCAAGTACTCACAAAAGCCCAAGAAACAAAGAACCCTACATTTTTTGACCCAAAACAAATTCAATACAAAACAATCTTAAAATTAAAATCTAAGTCCATTCTTATCAAATTGGTTTAACAGTGTCAACAAATATGAAGAAAAAGAAAAATTAAAATGCACAACTCACATTGGAAAACGTCAAGAATGAACCATGTCACTTGTGGCCACAGCCGACTGTTATATAACAAAACTGTGTTATAAGCAATGCCTTCTCTCTCAAGCCATGAGTTCTCTACCACCAATTGTCAACTGTTGAAGAACGATTCCTATAGTGTAAACCTAAAATTATAACCCCAACTAACCAAAATTTAATCATCATCATGAATATTTTTAACTACAAACAGCAGGAGGAGAAAGACAGGTAGGGAAAAATTGAAGAAATAAATGAATTTAGATTATTGTGTTTCTCATTGACAGCATATTTAATAGCATAATAAAAAGCACTAAATAACTAAAGCTACCAAACATATGTAGTTGTGTTTTATGGTATTGAATTTCACAAAACAACCTCTATAGATCTTTTCACCTGATTCCACTGTAATTCAATCCCTTCATAGTCATCAAATGCTCTAAAACTACACAAAGAACAAACCAAAATAATTATTTATTTTTTTTTTTATAAAGTTAGGAAAATATTACGCACAATGAAAGTTCAAAACAATATGAGGAAATGAGGTTCACACAGTGTCTTTAAAAGCTCCTTTGCCAAGAATTTCATTGTACTGCCAAAAAATAGCAACATGTAACATGAAAAAAACTTGAATTATAATGAACCAGATAAAGAGAAAGCAAGATCGAAAAAGTAATAAAATAAGGCAGAATCTTAACACAAAAGTAAAATCATGAAACAATGTTGAACAAGTTGATTGTACTGCTATCGTGCATGGAAGTCAAATAGGTACAAATGAACTATAAGAGATTAGATTAAAGGGGAGAAACAATCATAATAAAATCATGAAACTTGATTGTAAGCATCTGTAAAGTTAAATAAAATAAATTCACACAATGGTCAGTTCAACTCCTTTCAAATCCGAATGCAGTTCAACTTTAGTTTGAAATCAAGACCTCCAGGCCCAAAAGCTGAAACTCACAGTAATGGAAAGAAACCCACCCAAAGGACTCCTTTTCACAGTTAGATATTCCTAAATTTTCACTCTACTCGGCCTAAACACAACAAGGATGAATACAATTGATTCAAGAAATTAAAAAACTAAAAACTAAGAATAATAAGCTTCGTGCCTCTAAGTTGAAGCAAATGCAAAAACTGATCCATGAGAGAGCAATATAACACATCAAAGCACACCGGAGCAATTCACTTTTTAAACAACAATGGATGTTTTTGAAGTTTTCATTGTTTGTTTCTAAAAACACGAAAAATGAGAATAAAACCAAACATGTTGCTCTGTTTGGTTGAGCTTTCGGATCTAGTTTTCCCATTTTTTTTCAAAAACTAGTTTTGGTGAAAGAAGAAAAAAATGTAAACACTCAGTCTTTTTATATAGTTTTCTCAGGAAATAACTTTCAAAAATTAAAAAAGATCTCTTTTGATTTTTATTTTTGCCAAACTATATTCTAATTTTTCAAAACAAATTCAGAAAACAAGTTCTGAATTTTAGAAAGGTAAAGCCCTAAATTTTAGAAACTGATTCCTAGTCAAAGCCCCCAATTTTCTTTCATGAATGAGACACCCCCCAAAAAAAAAAAAAAAAAACACAGCACAAGCATTAAAACAAAGGGTAAAGTAATGAATCCATGGAAACCATAGTGAGAAACATCAAAGCCCACAAATGTAATTAAAAACCCTAGAACCCCTTTAAGCAATTATAGCCAAGTAGTTAGTCAAATCCAAATTCTACAACCACACAAAACTTGAACCAAAATTAAATAAACCTAAATCCCATCTTCAGTAACAGTTGAGTAACAACAACAAATCAATTGAAACAAAAAACAACCCATACCCTCCACCACCACCTCCACCTCCCCCAACACAGCCCCGTCATCTCTTGACCACCAAAAACACCCTTCCCCATCATAGCCCCGCTATCTCTACTACCGAAATCCTCTTCACCGGCTAACGTCTCTACTACGAAAACCACCCTTACCCTCCTCCTCCTCCTCCTCCTCCTCCCTTACCAATGACCCATATCCATCAAAAGGAAGATAGAGCGGTAGAGAGAGAGAGTAGCCATAGAGACATACCTTTGAGGCAGAGAAATTGCTGCTTGGTGACGGATCTTGGAATGAGAACAATATGGGTAGGGTTTTACTTGAAGTCTATGCCAAAACGACGTAGTTTTGGACTGCATAAAAAATATCTCTAACTTAATACTAAAACACCGGAAAAAATAATATTTAGTTATTGTGTTTTAAAACAATATCATAAATTACGGAGTTTATTGAAAAATGTCAAGAATAATTTTGTTTTTGTAGAGTTTTTTAGAAACGTTGAAAAAAAAAAATGCCAAGAAAAGTCTTTTTTGTTATAGTGAGTTTGTTGAATCATAAAATTATACTTTGGGTTTTGTTTATTTTTCAGGAAACATTAGAATAAAAGAGGAAAAAAAAAAACAGTTTCTTGAACAAAAAAATCAGTTTGTTGAACCCAAAAAAAAAAAATTCTTTTGCTTAGCCAAAAAAGAAAAGAAAAGAAAAAAAAAAAAGAAAAAAAACAAAAGCACATACACATTTTACATAAAAATATATGGCGGGTAATGTACAAAAATAAAACCTTTTGCGACAGACTAACAAATGGCGTCACAAAAATAAAACTTTTTGCGATGGACTAACAAAGGACGTCGCAAAAAAATACAAAAACCGCAAGACAAAAAAAGAAATTTACGACAGGTAATGTACAGTCGCGTATAATATTACTTTTTGCCACGGTTTTGGATTTTCTGTCACTAATAATGGTATTTATTTGGTCTCTTTTTTGCTATAGTCAATTGGTGTTGCAAAAAAAATCCTTTTGCGACGGTATTTTTTGCCGTCGCAAAAACTTACTTTTTGCGACGATTTCCAAACCGTCGCAAAAAGTTCAGTGGCTAAAACCCCCTTTTCTAGTTGTAATTAGTTGTAGCTAATTAGTTTGTGTTGTAATATTTAAATTAGCTTAATTAGTTATAACTAATTAGTTTAGATTAATTAAATTGGTTAAATTGGTTTGGTTTGTAATATTTAATTAGTTTAGCCTAGTTAAGTTCTTAATTAATTAGCTTAGATAGTTAGTTAATTATTCGTTCAAGTTTGTAATAATTAGCTTAATTAGCTTAGCTTAGTTAGCTAGTTAGCTTATTTATTCGGACTCTCATTCATGAGAGCGTGTTGTAATAATGTGTATGTCTTCCAACCCCACGTCTTTCTCCCTTTTATTTATCCGCTTTTGATGGTTAGATTAGGGACATGTTTCAATTAGCATACTTTATGCTTGCATCCATTCATCTTGTATTGCATGCACTGAGGCTCGGCGCATCATTCTAACTGCATTATTATTTCAATACTTCGTTGAATATGTGCTTAGACCGCATGTCTTGAATTGAGTCATATGCCATATTCATATCAGAGCCTATTAATTGCATCATTTGCATGTGTTGCATTAGTCATTTAGCATAGTTAGGAATCATACATTTTTCTAACTTTTGTTTACTTTGGCTTGGAGTACTAGGCGAGTTTTTAATGCTTTAGCATACTTGCATGAGTGTGAGTGATTGCCATGACTAGCATGCTTGCCATGAGGCTAGGTGCTTATTTGTTAAACTGCTTGAATGCCTGTGGATGAAGGCTTGTTGTTTGAATTGGAATAATTCAATAAATGTACGTTTAAGCCCACTATGTCTAGTGGCAAAACCACAACTTTAAGCCCACTTTGTTGAGTGGCAAATTTGCAAACTTTAAGCCCATTTGAGGTGGCAAATCAAACCCTTTTCACAAAACAAACATGAAATTAAGTTGTTCCAATTCGGACAAACTAGTCTATACTTGCTTGTGCGCGTCACATAGTAATGCTAGCTTAAATAACTGGAACAAAAGCACATAACGAATATAAAAATCATATCATGATTAGTAGAGGCCGATCTTTGATCGGGCGACTAGGGGTACTCAATTCATGACCTTTCCCTCTCGTACCTAAGTTCCCGAGCCGAGGCAACTTTGGTGATGATAGACACGTGGCCTTTGGCACGAGTCATGGGTTTCCTAAATTTTTTCAAAATAAAATATTTAGGTGGCGACTCTGTATCTGGCAAAGTAGTCCAATTTTGGCATTTTTGATTCAAAATCAATTTTCCAAAAGATTTGTCAGATTTGGACTCTTTGGCGTTTATCAATTTCACATTGCACTTGTGAGATTAGATTCAGAACCGCGGGAGTCTGAACTGTAGGGCTTTCTTCCGAGCTTCCGAAAGGGGGCGTGAAAAAGTCGAGCTACACTCGGGCGCAAAGCGAGAGAGACTGGTGAATGTGGCTTCAAACTCGGCCACCGGTGTATTGAATTGTAACAACTCTTCAAACTGTTTACTTAGTCTCTCCCTAGCAGTGGGAGAGAGAAACTTTTCTTGGAAAGCGTGCACAAATGCCTCCCTTGTGTGGTTAACTCAATTCTTGACGTACTTCCACCATTGTCCAGCCTCTCCCTTCAACTGGTAAGCCGCTAATGCTCCCCATAATTCATTCTCTTGGATGTCCAAAATCTTGAAAGATTTAACAATTTGTTCCAACAATTCGTTTGCCTTCATCGGGTCGAGCCCACCACTGAACTCGGCAGGGTTTGAATGAAAGAACTCATTTTTCAAAAAGGAAGCTCTAGTTTCCCTTCAACTGTCCTAGCCGCTTGCTCGGCTTTTAATATCTCCATGGACTTCCAAAGAGCCCCTGCTATCTCTCTGGCCAAGACCCCCATTGTATCTTGGGTCGGTATGGTGGGTACAGTGTTTTCACCCACTCATTCTTCTTGCGGAGGGATCTCGGGTTAGGCCGGAACATTCTGGACTCCCCGACTAGGTCTACCGCAGCCTCCAACATGCCCAAACATCTTATAAAAAAGAGAGACAACATTATGTTCAAGACCAACATTTCGCACCTATGTGCCCCACTCAAGATCATCATACCATACGCACGATCTAGACACATAGTCATAGTCATGTAAGGCAATCCACATAAGCGTACAACCACATAAAGTACATACGAGTCACCCTCCTAGGATACTAGCTACTTCCATAGCAATCAAGGACCTCTAGATGGAAAGAGCATTGATCAAGTGCCTTTCTAAAAGGATCTCGATGAATGCAACGGATAAAAGCTGTATCAGAGAAGTTTAACTCCATACTCATATAACCACATAATCACACAAAACACACAAGGCATATAAGCGTACCATCTTAGCCTAGGGAACCCATTGTGACAAATGTCACTTCCCACGAGCCTAAGGAATTCAAACCTAGCACTCTGATACCAATTTGTAGCGCCTTGCCATTACATCACACAAGCATAGCAAGAGACCAAACATCATCTTTCTCATTGAACTAAGATTTAGGAAATTACAATTTCAAAGTTATATTTCCAAGATACATTAGATTTCCTTTCTAAGTTCAATGAACTAGATGACCAAAACAAAAGAGGAAATCCCCCATGGGCAAATAAGACACCACAAAATAAATGTACAAGTCTTGGTACAAAACTCTAAGTCTTGACAGCAAAATATCCTCGAGCTATCCACCCAAACCAAGTGTTTGCATACTATAAGTAGTACATTATCATGTCTTGAAAATTTAAATATGGTTGAGCTATATGCCTAGTAAGAGTACATCTAACCAAGTATTTAATCATTTGAATGAGCCCATGGCACCATTGCGATGAGATACGGTGAGAAGTTAATGTGCACATACAAAGATAGTTTATTGTGTAACAATGTTGACAATTGAATAATCACATTTCCATCTCACACTAACCATCAGCAAATTGAAAAGGAAAGTATACATGAGTCCCGTATAAGAGTCTGAATCAAAACACAATTCATTTTTATTTTTTTAAAAAAAATAATAAACATCCCCCACATTTACCGACTGTCATATGGCAGGACATGGGCACCCAAAAACATTTAATACAATCTCCACATTTACCGACTATTATACGGCAGGACGTGGGCACCCAAAATCATCAGTTTTTCCACTTTTACCGACTACAATATGGCAGGATTAGTGGATACCCAAAAAAAAATATTTTCCCTCATTCGTCCGCGCGATAAGCTCAAGACAGAGCAATTAGGCACCTTGACTCTCCGCGCGGGTACCAACACAACACCACCACATTAAAATTGACTCTTAACCTGGACTTATGCACAATTCACCAAACTTTCATTCGATCAGCAAGTATTCAGCATTGTATGAGATATAATACACACAAGACATACAAGAAGAATCAATTCTCAGGCCTCAATTCTAATACCATAGCATTGTTCATATACTTCATCTCTTCATCATTCACAACATCTCAAGAATTCAACAAAATCCCAATCTTATTACCAATTTCTTCTCCATTTAGAAACTAGGGTTTTATCAAATTTGGGGCTTTCTCCTCATTTTCATATATATGTATCTCTTTAACATTTATATACATATTTAGAGAAAAGATTTGGGAAAAATTTATAATAAAAGTGAAGTAATATGTTCCCCCCATTTTGTTTTTTTCTTTATAATATAAAACAAAGGTTTATCCAACCTAATCATCAAATTAGCTCTTAATTCACAATAATATCATAGATATGTCACCAAAATAAAGAAATACAGATTAAATGTAACCCTACCTCAAGTTAAGAGCACTAGATCCAAGCTTCTAGATGAACTCTTCACCAAACACAAATCCAATCGTTAGGAAGGAGGTTCTTCACGTGTACTTCATTCTTTGCAAGTGATTTAGGTTGGATATTATGGGGAAAAGAAGTATTTTGGGGTTTAGGGTTTTCAAACTTAGGGTGAGAGGGATGAAGAGAGAAAAAGAAAAAGAAAAAGGAAAGAATGATCTAGAGTGTACTTTTTAAACTGCTGGATTCGCATAGACCGCTCGAGCGTAACTTCCTTCGCTCAAGCGGATGGCACAGCTAAGAGGGGATGACTCGAGCGACAATTCCACCGCTTGAGCGAAAAATGGAAAGTCCCAAAATTTTTGCAGAGCTACAGTGAAACTACTAGGAGCTCACATTCTACGCTCGAGCGCAACTTCCTTCGCTCTAGCGTCCTTGCGTGCAAACTTGCGAGATACTGGGAGCAACTAGGAGTGAGCAGCAGATATACTGATCCGCCCAAACCGACCGAACTGAACCGATCCGGCGCATTTTGGACGGATGCGTAATGCGACGGTTGTGGATTGATTTTTTCCAATCTGCGTAGTTTTGGACGGATGGCGGATTTGAGATTCATTTGGCCGCAACCGAACCGCCAAACCGCCGAGCATCCCTAATAATTTGTAAGACTTTGTGTTTTCAATTTGTTTATATATTCTATTTGTGTTTTCAATTGAAAAAAAGTTTAAATATTATGTTGAATATATTATGTTGAAAAAGAGTTTTCAACTTAAATATATTTTTTGAATTGAAAAAAATATATGTATTATTTATCTATATATTTTAGTTTTTAAATCTAACTCTAAAAATAATAAATAAAAAAGATTACATATGCTAGTTGGTTTTTGTTTTCAAAAACAGATATAGACGTATCAATACAGAGGCATACAATCTCTACTACTGCTCTGTTCATGGTTTTGGTAGTTTGAATTGTTTTTATATTTTGAGAACCACAGATTATAATATTTTATGTAGATGAGGCATGCTATGATTGTAATATATGGATTAAATTTCAAACTTCCTTTCTTTGGATGAGGCAAGCAGTGATTGTAATACTCTGTTAAGTCATTGACCATAATTTATTATTATTATTATTATTATTTTTTTGTTGAGAAAGTGCACAAGTTGAATTATGTTGAAAATTTATAAAATTTTAAGCCGCCAAACCGATTCGTATCCATCCGCCAATCTGCTCAATCCACATCCGTCGAATTGGCAGACGGATGCAGATTGATTTTCTCCAATCCGCCAATCTGGCGAATGGATGACGGATTGGAAGTTTCGTGGCCGCAACTGACCCGCGCCCCACCCCTAGGAGCAACAATTC
The DNA here is from genome assembly GCA_030407325.1 of Camellia japonica. Lineage (NCBI taxonomy): Eukaryota > Viridiplantae > Streptophyta > Magnoliopsida > Ericales > Theaceae > Camellia > Camellia japonica. Next base: position 53,592,122 of record JAPPVO010000029.1, read on the forward strand.
TCCGCTCGAGTGACACTTTTTGCAATCGAGCGGTCACCTAGAACAAAATGTCACAGTTTCACTATTCTGGATTTTGTTAGGATTTTGGGTGAGAGACTTTTTGAGGTGTGCAGTTAAATGGGTGAAATGTTTTTATAAAGATAATTTTGGTATTATTTGGAGGGAGAAAAGAAATTTTAAGGGTTTTAGAATTTATAAGTAGAGGTCCAAAGAAATGGGGGTCTAAAATAATTAATGTGGTGCTAATAGCAGCACTCATTTTATGGTTTAGATATCAACTTCTAAACAAAAATGAATATATAAACTTTTGAACAAAAATGAATTGTCTGTGTAATTCTTTTTTTTTTTTTTGAAATTAATATCCAAACGTCGGATTTTCATTAGAAAGTTAATATTCAAACTACACAAATAATATAAACTAAGATAAACTGTGATAGGGTGAGCATGGTCTGGATTGGTTTGGTTTGGGGAATATCCAAAACCAATCTGTTGTCTATGGTTAGAATCAATTTAATCATAGAACTAATCTAAACCGAACCAATCTAAACCAAGCCATTTAAACACGGTTTGGCTCAGTTCAGAATATAATTTGTTCATAAAGAAAAATCATATAATATTTTCATTTCAACATTAATCTGCCCATGATTTTTCAAAACATAAACATGCATATTGTTTCACAATTAATGTAAACAAACATAATATCTAGTACATAAACATATTGTTCAACTTGTAGTAAACATAAAACTCCCACCAAACAAATATTTTGTTTTTCTTCTCTTGATTCTGAGGAGACTTAGGACAGTTTGCAATATGTTTTTTCAATGTGCTAGTGCCATTTGCATTAATCCAAGCATAAGAAGTTTTACAATGGTTACATTTAACACATGTAGTAGTGTTACTTCCTTCTTTATATAGTTTAAGTTATATAAGGTCCAGATCTGTTCTATTTCATAATCGTAAACTCCAATTCGGAATTGATCCGAGGAGAATGGATTTCTAATTTTCCAATCTAGAACCGAACAATAGATTCAAAAAATTAATCCAAACCTACTAGATTGGCTAGACCGGTTCAAATTGCGAATTTTTTGAATTTCTTACCCATCTCTATACTGTGATGTGCAAATGGAAGCTCACATTTCTTTCCTCTTTGCTCTCTTTCATTGCTCATTCTCTTGCTTTCATTATATTTGGTAGGAAGAAAACAACAGAAGAAAAGGGAAATCTTTGAAAAATTATATAAAAAAATACCTCAAAATTTGAGTCTCATAGTAAAATAAATTTTCAATTTTTAATTTTATCAATTTACATCCTAATATTTGGATGGGCTGTCGATTCAAAAATTCAAATTCAAATTCAAATTTTATTTGGCCAAAGTCTAGGCGGTAAACAATTATGCCTATAAGGATATGGTTGTGTACAATGACCAAACTACCCCTATTATATATATGTACACAACTCAGCGTATCCTCATTTTCTATATTCTCTCTCTCTCTCTCTCTCTCATCCTTTTCTCTTCTCTTCCATAACCATAGCAAAACCCCATATGTTCCTGTTCTCTCTTTTATCAACCATCCTTCTGGCCGTCGCTATGGCTGGAGAAGTTCTTGACAACCTTCTAGGCTGTAACAACCCGAAAATAATACAATAATTCAACAATAAAGACTAATACCACATGACATAAACAAAGTATTAAGCTTTCATTAATCAGGGTCAATTTACAAAAAGGGCACATGCATTACACATTCGTAAGCTCTACTCTGAATCTATAGCATGTGACACCAAACTAGATGATCAACGAGATAAATGCCCTATGAGCTTACAACTTTCCAAGACGATACTTGGTTACAACAAAACGAGTCAGAAGCTCAATACAAATAAGGCCCTAGGCTTGTACAAAAGTAAATACAAAATAAACAAAAGTAGCTCTCAGCTCCACAATCCTCCCAAGCTAGGTCCTTGGTAGAGGCACGTCACCAGTACCTGAAAATGGTTTCCCAAGTAGGGTGAGCCAAAGCCCAATAGGGACAATCTATCACAATATATAAGTCTTAACAAAGATATAAGAAATATGCATGTGTTCAAGGTCCAATGACAAAATCTTTTACAACTCTTTTTCTAAACCATGTCATACCAAACTTACGTCTTAATTCATTCTATCCCGGTTCATTAGATATACCCACTTCATTTAATCGATCAAATAGAGGATACACCTCACAGGTCTCCAACCAACATAATTATCATACAGATACATTCACTTGCCATTTTACGGAAATTTCATTCGCGAAAATCGGCACCCATGTGTACGTGCAGTTTTCGGGACTTTTACCCTAGACACACAGGCCAACTTAATTTATGGAGTCCATCCCCTTTCTCCTCCCAAACATAGAGTACATCTCATTTCTCCTCCCAAATATCATACATATATAATGTATGCACATCATAATCATATTCAATGATAATGATCAAGAGATTAGTTTCAATTCGCCTAATCCTTATGCAATTGCTACAACAATCACGGCTATCCTCCACCGATAACCCAAAACAGATATTTCTAAACAGATATACAATCTTTACAACAGATAATTTATCCAAATTTTCCATAAGTACGAGATAATACATGTCTAATTCCACTATCTACATAAACATTCATCCAATTTAATATTCCCAATACTAATTTCATTATTTATACAAAATACTTAATCAAGGCAATTTAGGCAAAAATTCTATTTTTCCCAATCTCATCCCAAACACCAAAATTAACCCTTTTAACACAACATATGCTCATATCTACTCCCATATCCATTTCCAAAATATATACATTCAAAACCTCTCTTTTGATTTTAACCCAAACCCTAGGTTTGTTCAAAAATCACCTCAAATTCCAATATTTCTTACATATCAACAAATATTTGAGCTAAAACTCATAAAATAGTGTAGAAGATCCCTACCTCAAACTTAGAAGACCAAGGGAGCAAAGACGAAACTTCAAGAGTGCTGAAACCAAGCTTTATTTGGATCAAAATGGAGCTCTAGCAATGCTCTATCTTTTTATCAAAGAGAGTAGGGTAAAGAGATCCTTAATCTAGGTGTATTTGTAGGGAGAAGTGGTGTTCTAGAGAAAGAGGGGGTTCATCTAGGGTTTTTTTGAGAGAAGACACATCAAAAAGTGATGTAAAAAGGTATTTTTGCAAACTGATATACGCGCAGCCCGCTCGAGTGCAAGAGTTGTCACTTGAGCGACTAGATACAAATAGGTCACCTCGCTCGAGCACAAAATGCACACTCCTAGAAGTTTTACAGACAGAAGACCGTCGCTAGAGCACAAGAGTCCTAGCTCGAGCGAAGAACACTACCTTCCTAGTATATTTGCAGGCCTGCAAAAGTACTAGGAGCTCACAAAGCTCGCTCAAGAGCAAGAAGCCTCGCTCGAGCGAAGAGGCCAAAATATGGACAACAACAATTTGAACCAACTAGCAATCAACCTGCTTCAAACACAACCAAGACACTCCAAAACTCAATTTCAATGAGGGATAAGGAAAAAGAGACAAGAACAACAATACAAAATCATGAAACTCGAGCCCAGAATACAATAAGGGTCGGGTCAAAATCAGAATCGCTATACTAGCCACCGTCGCTAAAGATCTACAACAGTTCCCTAACGAATAGATTCCAAATTCGAATATTTCAAAGCTCTAAGATTAGGGCACAGATTTGATGAATCTTCGCTAGAACAAGCCTTCCGATTCGATGGATGGGAAGGTGGAGACTGTCGATTCGGCGTCGCCACTCCCCAGATCTCGACGGCATCACTGCTAGCCTAGATCTCAACGGTGAAAAAGTGGCGGTAGTGTACCAGGACGGGCAGATCATGGAGTTTTCCCTGATCTATATCTTTATCTATGTTAGCGGCGATACCTTTTTTTTGTACTATGCCTAGGGAATTTCGATCGATGGATTCGACTCTGATGACAACGTCACCAGAATATTTCCACCGCCTCCACTCCATCGACGCCATCTTGGTGACTCTCGTCGCCATCTCTGTCACCGGCCTCCTCCGCCCGACGCCAATATCTACAAATCTGTAGATCTGTATTCCTTGGTTGAAATCAAACCAGGAGAAATCGGGATGGTCTCTGGCATCCTTGAAAAACACCTTCGAAGGAGGGTACGATGACTTCTTCAATTCTTCATCTACAATTTGATATAATTGTATTATATATACGATGATTTGCAAATTACACTGTCTTTTTGCTTATGTAGATATGAATTACGCTTTTTAGGGCTTATGAATCTAATCTTTTAGGGTTTAGGTAAACTACGTGATGCTACTAGTTTATATTGATTTGAACATTTATATGTTGTAAGGAAGAGTGATATGTGATTTTGGAGATTGAACATATAATAAAATTGGATTAATGTCATTAAAGCATTCAATTTGATTATCTTTGAGGAAGAGGGAGATGCAGGTTGACAAGTCTTTAAACATAATTTCAATTTTTCTATTCTGTTGCTTTGTTATTTGCCTTCTCCTTTTTTGAGTTTAGGCTTAAATCTCTCTGTATAGTTTGTGAAATTATGCAATGCTTGAAAAGCTAAGTTGCTTTTTATATATATGATATGAAATGAGATACTAAAGATTTTGCCCAATCTGTGAACAATGCTAAAGATTTTTATGAACATGAATGCTTTAGAAAACCATATGCCAATAGATGTTGCCAGCAGCATTTTTTTTTAACAGTAATACTACATATTCATAATTTTAATAAAAAAAATATTAATATGTGATTTTGATTCATTTTATGCGTTGATTTCACAATATTCCAATTGAATCTTTAATGACACTTCCAAAATTTTTAATATTTACTAATTGCTTATTTCCTACGTTGAACAAATAAAAAAAAATTTGGACAGGTAGACAAAACTTTGAACAGATAGATAAAAAATTTAAACAGATAATAAATTTTGAACAGATAGACAAAAAATTCGAACAGATAATCAACGAAAAGTGAAACAGATAAAAAAAGTCTAGGAGTAAAATTAAAAATAAAATGTCCTTCAAAGCTAACAAAAATATTTCTCACCAAACTATTTCACAAATGGTTGATCTTTCACCAACAAAAAAAATTCATTGGATTTAATGCCTTAGACACTCTCTAAATTGGATTTATCACCAATTTACTCTATTTGAATTTGTTTTTAATCTCAACCATTTACCTATTTTCATAAAGTTTAATGATTAAAAAATATTTTTTTTGACAATTTTACTTAATGAAAATAGACGAATAATTTAGATTGAAAATAAATTAAAAGATTAATATTTGAAATGATAAAATTAAAAATTAAAAATTTATTTTGTTACAAATGTTTTAATCCTGTTTTATTTATTTATTTATTTTTAAATTGGATAATACTTGAGACCCCCTTTTGGGGGCACCCCCTCACCCCCTTTGCCATGTGTCAGGGGGTGATTGGATGTGCAGGAAAGGGGGACCAATGAGAGAAGAGAGGGGATCAAAAGGGGGTCTAAAAAATGGGGTCTAAATCACCACCCTTTTAAATTTCCAAAATCTTTTCTCTTGTTTGGTTGACTGACGCATCGCAAGCGTAAGCCCAAGCCCAATGGTTATAAAGGTTGCGAGCCTAGTCTGCATGGATCTGCATAGAACTAGAAGCTCAAAAAGAGGGGAATTCTGTTTAAACCCAAAAAAATTGTTAGGTACTTTCAATTGTTTGGTATATTGCAATTATTTAAGATTATATGTTACTTCCAATACACCCTATAATTTTTTTCAAATTACCCTTTAAGATACACCTAAATAAAAACAAAGTCACTATATTCAAATTTACAATGTCGAACAATATTGTTTGATTCGGACTTTCAAATCCAAATATGTTGACTTTGTTCGGCAGTGTATTGTCGAATAAAGTAAATTTGTTCGGATATAAAAATCCGAATAACAATGACTTTAAATAGGTTGAATATTCGTTTTTACATAATAAAAAAAAAAGACAAAAATCAATAATTATATTTTGATAATTATGTGAATATTTACCTCCTCTTTGATGGATTATTTCAAAAAATAATTTTCATTATTATTCTTATCCATTGTTTGATTTTATTCGAACTTTTTTCTATTCGCAAGGATAAGAAATAATGATGTTGATAATAATGATGAGTTTTGATGGAGTGATTTGGAGTTTTGGAGTGAGGAAGAAGAAAAAGAACAATTAAAACTTGGAGAAGAAGATGAAAATAATAATAATAATATGAGAAAAAATAATATTTTAAGATTTAATATGTGTTGTCCTTATTAGTAAATTTACATTAGAGTATTAATAGGAATTAAAATTTTAATTGAGCGTACTTAATAAATTTTTGAGTGTAAATAGAATCTCCCCAAAAGATAAAGTATAATTATTAGTAAATCCTATTGACTGGATTTATTTACTCATAAGTATTGAGTATTTTTTTTTTTTTTTACATATTTGTTTCTTGTTTTGATAATAAATTTTGTTTTGAGATTTTTTAGATGTTTTTATGTTTGTTGAATGATAATTTGTGACTATAATAACGTTGATAAATTTATTAAAGTGATAAATAATTATGACATTTTGATTTTTGTTTATGAATTTTGATTTATTTTTATTAAAATATGATATAAAAAGTGCAAAACTTAAATTTTATATTTTTAAAAAATATTTTTATAGTGATAAATTTATCCCTAAAAGTTGAAATAGAACATTTTGATAAATAAGGACTGGCTCGAAAATATCCAAGAGATAAACACTTTGACCCAAGTAAATAAATAAATAATGGAAAGAGTGAGGGACTGTCCCAATTGACTAGAGACTTGGAATGTTGTACATCTTGGAACTAAAGGCCTATTTTGGCAATATATTTGTTTTAGTCAAAAAAATAAAGAAGTCATTATAAAAAAGTAATTATTTATTTTTATTTTTTTACATATCTTTTTATAAAAATTTAAAACATCACTAAAAAAAACAACCCTAAGTAAACTATCAATTAGGTACCTTCAATTTGTGTTCTAGTTTTTAATTTGACTCTTAAATAATAATAATTTTCTATTTTAAGCCTCAAAATTTTATAATCAAGTGAATATAATAGAGTAGGTGGATACTATGGAGACAGAAACAGTGACAGTTTGAAGTAAAATGATTTATTCTTTTAGGACAATTTTATCATAAAAGGTAAACAATTTAAATTGAAAACTAAATCAAAGTTTGAGCAAATTAAATAATAGATTAATTACTAGTTGACCCGTACAATACACGTGTTTTTTTTTTTTTTTCAAAAAATATTTGATGGTACAATGTGTATTATAAAAAAAATAATTTTAATTTTAATTTAAAATTAAAATTAAAGTATATCGTTCTATAAAATTGTTACTTGAATACTTATATATATTAATTTTAGATAAATTATTTGTGTATTTTGATAGTTTTTGTAATTATCATATAATAATTTTGTATGATATATATAAAATTATAAAATAGATATTCATTTTGATATTAAAAATAATAGTCAAATTAGAAGAAGAATTAGTAACATAAAATTAAAAGTAATTCTAACTATTTAATTTTCTTTTATATTCATTTGAAAAATAAAAACATGTACAAATAGAAATTATATAAAATTTATTAAAAAATTAAATATAAATATGTTGTAGTTGGATTATCATATAATGATTATATGATATATATATAATATATATATATTAAATTATAAGATTATAAAATAAACACTTTTAATTAAATTAAAATATCAACTCTATAAAAGAAATTCAATGACTAATCAAGAAAAAAATCACACAACAGCATCCAAACTCAAAAAGAAAAAATAATAAAAACATCCAAACGACAAATACATCTCAATATGTGAAGTGATTAATCGTTTGTAATATGATGTCAAAATATAAAAGAACTTACTGTTCAACAATTAAAAAAATAACTCAAGTAGTAATCCAAACTTTAAAGGTTCCTTAAGAGTAGGGGTGTTCAAATATCTGAATCACCCGAAATATCCGACCGGACCCGACCGACCCGAACACATGATGGACGGTTTTCGACTGATTGTTCGGTCAACTGCGGTCCCTATGCTTCAAAATTTTTCGATTTTCGATTGAGTGTCGAACAGCTTGCAGAAAAAATCACTCAATCCGACCCGCCCGAATTATTATTATATTATTATACAATATAAATATGTCCTGCTGTAGTGATAGAGACCTACTTTCCTTTCCAAGAATTCTTTTGTCTTTCCAAAGACAATGATGACCTGTATTCCTACTTCTCAAGATTAATAATAAATTATTCACTTACCAATACAACTTTTCATCTCTCTCTCTCTTCTGTCTGTGGATATGCCTAGATTTTTTTTTTCTTGAGAAAACTTCTGACTCTCTCTCTCTCTCCCCTCCGTCCCTCTATATCCTTAGAATATTTTATTTTTTTAGAAACCCTAGAATATCTTTAGTTTATTCTATTCAAAACATTTGACTATTCCCTCTAACTCTTTCGTCTCCCTCTCTAAACCCATTCTCCTACTGTTTGGTCTCTCTCTCTCTCTCTCTCTCTTACACACAGTCTCACTGTCTCTCTCATCTTCTTCTTCTTTCTCTCACACAGTGGCAATTAAGTTCTACCGAAACCCTTCAGATCTATCAAAAACCTTATAACGAAGTGGGAGCTGGTGATTGTTAAAAATTAATGAGGATGATTAATCACTTTTAATTGTATCTCTCTTACTTGATTTATGAAGAATTACTGCGTGCCAATGGTGTCAAGTGGCAATGATAGTGACACTGCGATAATGCGTGAGTATTGTACTCTATTATCAATTTTTTTCTTCATAATTCTTTCCTTTGATCTGGTGCTTGAGAGTTTTTGTTTAAACTAAATCACTGTTTATGTATTTGAGTTGTATATATATTTTATTTTGAGTTCTATTTGGATGTTGTTGAGAAAGAAAAAAGACAACACTGCTGTGTATGTATCAACCGTCCGATCCGACCACCAAACCGAATGGTTTGGTTCGGTCGATTTCGAACATCATGACGGTTGACAGCGGGTGATTCGTACTTCCACCCGACATGTGCGGTTCGGTTGACGGATTGAGGGTGAACCCGAGCCGACTCGACCCGTGAACACCCCTACCTGAGAGTATCATTGTTGTATAGATTTTTCCTCCTGTGAATTGTGATTATATAAAATAATATAGGAAATGAAGTATAATTTCGTGTATAGAATCACTATAAGATTTAAATGACAAATCCATAATATAGAATAATATATAATTGGTATTGGGTATAAAATAATGCATTGGAAAAAAAGAGAGAAAAAAAAGAGGCAATTTAGTATTAAAAAAAATTCTAATACGCTTGAAAGAAATTTTTTTTTTTTCAAAAAAAAAAAACGCGAAACACAAAATTGGTGTTGGATATGTGAATAATCTCAATTTACTATAAAAAATATATGGAAAGGAAATATTTGTCAAATAGTGTCTATATAAAATAGGTAAAATTTAGTATAATTTAAATTAGGTTTAGATTTCTGTAGAACTCTATATGTAATTAAGAAAATGTATGTTGATGTGGCTCTCTTATAAAATAGTAAGTCCTTGTAATGTGCCACTTAAGCATAAAAAAATACAACTTTTAATAATATATATATGATGATTTAATTTATTTGGATTCGGTATTGGTAACTTGGGAATGGAATGTGAACTTTTTGCAAAGCATACAAGGCCGGGCCTGCCCTAAGATGAAGAAGGGAATCGCTTTGGGCCCATTTTATTAAATTTTTGGGACTTCCAAATTATTTTAGGGTAAATTATTAATAGATTCTAATTGTTAGACTTAATTTCTATTAAATTCTATTGAAAATAAGTTTTAGTAAAATCATTTCTACAAATAATTTTTTGTGATTTTTTTGCATATGTCGCTAAAAATTGACAATTAATGATTTTTTTTAATCACGGTTTTTATAAACTGTCACTAAAAATTTTAATTAGTGACATTTTTCTGCGATCAATTTTTCAAACTGTTGTTGAAATTTAAAAATTAGCGACTTTTGTTGTGACGATTTTTTTAAACTGTAGCTAAAACTTATAATTAGCGACATTTTTTGTAACAAAATCTTTAAACTGTCGCCGAAAATTAACAATTAGTGACTTTTTTTTCATAGTATTTGATAAAAAAACGCTATTAATTATTATAATAAGTCCCTCTATTGGGACCTACATGTAAGTCTCCTATTATTTTAAACTAGGGAAATTTTATTTACACTAAAAAAAAATGATTAAGTGAGTTTAATTTTTCAATGCATCCTAATAAATTATTTAGAATTACAATTTATTCTCAGTACACCTTTTTTTTTTTTTTTTTTTTTTTTTTCCCTCTAAATTACTTTTTTGAGGTACATCCAAATAAAACAAATTAAAAAATCTAAATTACTTTTGAAAAACTCTCTGAAAAACTTTTCTTTTATTCACATACATACATGGAATGACAGGGAAAGGAGAACGACACATACATCAGATCTGTGAAGATGTTTGACACATACGGCATGAGGTAACCCTTGGTTTTATCAGTGCTCTTTAAATTGTTTGGTTGAATGGTCGAGACAAACTAAATTTGGAACGACTATAGTATTTTTTGAACTCAACTATGTTTATCTTATATGAAAATTTTAAGTTTTCTTGAACAATATATACATATGTTCTTGTCAGATTGTTGCATTAAATCTAAAAATTGATGGACCAGCGATGTTGAAATGGGAAGTTCAGAATTTTATTAAGCATAAAAGATCTTGCTTTCCAAAAAGCACTTTACAACAGGTAGAAAGGAATCTCTTTTGTTGATGTATAAATTTGAAGGTTATAGAAACGCAAGAGGTTTTATATCTCATTTGTTGTTAGTGATTTGACCCATGTTCGTTCTTGCGTCCTTGAAGGAAAAGAGTGGATTATCAATTAGTAATTAGTCTGAAAACAGAATTATGCAGTCCTAGCACTACAACATTTTCTTAGTTTAGTGACATTTGAAAGTGTCACAAAACTATTCTTCTAATGATATTTTTTGGTCTTGTGGCATTTTGAACAAGTGCCACTTCTATCGGTGCCACGGTAGATACGAGTGCCACGGTAGATACTTGCAAGTGTCACTGCACCATCATGGCTAAAAACTTTCAATGACATTTTAATGTCATGGTAGATATTATTTGTGGCACTATCAAGCGCCATTAAAAAAAGAGTTAGTGACACTTATGAGTGCCATTACACCATCAAGACCAAAACCTTTCAGTGACACTTTAATGTCATGGTAGGCACTATTCGTGACGATAATTCGTTGTACAACAATTTGATCCGCTCTTGCGGAGACTCGAACCGCCAACCTCCCGCACCATAAACCTTATACACCACTCTTCCCACTACACCTCTATAGCACCACATGATTATATATGCAACATATATTATTTATATAGTACATACATCTATATTAATATGTACAAACATAATTATTTTATTGAACATAATTTATGTAAAATAAACTATTTACTACCAAAAAAAAAAGACCACTTTTGGCGACTAAAAATATTTTTAGTCGCCAATTCTATACTTTTGGCTACTAATTATTTTTTAGTTGCTAAAAAACTTAACTTTTGTCGACCAAAATCGGATTTGGTCGCCGAAGATGCACTTTCAGCTACCAAAATTTTGGTTACCAAAAAATTTTATTCCCGCCTTAGGATTTTAGTTCTCCCGCGCTAAAAATGACCACTTTTGGCGACTAAACTTATTTTTTAGTCGCCAATTGTAGACTTTTGGCTACTAAAATTTTTTTTGGCACCAAAAAGCTTTACTTTTGGCTACTAAAATTTTTTTAGTCGGTAAAACCCATATAATCAGCGACCAAACTTATTTTCAGTCGCCAATTGTAGACTTTTGGCTATTAAATTTTTTTAGTTGCCAAAAAGCTTTACTTTGGGCTACTAAAATTTTTTTAGTCACTAAAACTCATATAATCAGCGACCAAACTTAGTTTTAGTTGCCAATTGTAGACTTTTGGCTACTAAAATTGTTTAGTCGCCAAAAAGCTTTACTTTTGGCAACTAATACTGTTTTGGTCGCTGAAAGCTATACTTTCAGCGACCAAATTTTTTTGGTCTGGAAATTTAGTCGCCGAATATACTTTTTCCTGTAGTGTATATTGAGTTTAATTCATTTATTTTTAATCATTTACTGCATTGTAAAATTTTAGAAAATATATTGGCATTTTTTGTTTTTTCAAAAATGTCATTATAAACTTGGAAAGTTTTTGGCTTAGTGGCATTTCTCAAAATGCTATAAAATATTTGTTTATGACACTTTTCACCTAAGTGCCATAAAAAGTAATTTGCACCTACCTAGTGTCCTGACATTTTTTAAAAAATGCCATTGCAACTAAAGTTTAGTGGCATCTGTTGGTAAATGTCACGAACATAATTTTTTGTGTCATTATTTTATAAAATGCCATAAAATTGACGTGACATTTCTTTATTGAAATATCACTAGAGCCTTATATGTTTTGTGGTTCTGTGGCATTTTTCTAAAACATTTAATGCCATTTTTTATTTTTGTGGCATTTTCTAAAAACATGCTATTAGTGTAGTGTCACTAAAGTGTAAATTTGTTGTAGTGACATTTTTGTTGTAGTGAAATGACACTTTTTTTTTTAATTGAAATGTCACTAGAGCCTTGTATGTTTGTGGCTCTATGACATTTTTCTAAAAAATGCCACCAAATATTCTTTTTGTGACATTTTTTAAGAACATGCCACTAGTATGGTGTCACTAAAATATGTTTTTGTTATAGTGTTGTGACACTTGTTCATTGAAATGTCACTAGAGCCTTTTATGTTTGTCGTTTTGTGGCATTTTTCAAAAACGTGCCACTAAATATCATTTTTGTGGCATTTTCTAAAAATATGCCACTAGTGTAGTGTCACTAAAGTATGTTTTTGTTGTAGTTTTGTGACACTTGTTCATTGAAATGTCACTAGAGCCTTTTATGTTTGTCGTTTTGTGGCATTTTTCAAAAACGTGCCACTAAATATCATTTTTTGTGGCATTTTCTAAAAATATGCCACTAGTGTAGTGCCACTAAAGTATGTTTTTGTTTTAGTGTAGGGAAACTTGAGAGGAACAGTGATAGCCAAATTATGGAAGCAAGAGGGAACTTAATTACTCCAATTGTTGAAAATTTGGACGGCCTCTCTTGAGAAGATTCTCCTAATAGAGATTTGCTACCTTCTAAGAGGGATAGAAGTGACTTGGATGCTAAATCATTCTGCAAAATCCATTAAAGATGCAGAGATTTGAATAGAAAGAACACGTATAATTGATTAAGGTGTACCACGAAAAAAAAATTATTTTAAAGTTTAATTTGTTGTTTTTATTAGTAAATTCATATTAAAGTATAATACTGTGAGACTAAAATTCCCGTTACATGGATTGTAGAGATCCAATGAAGAGATAAGCCTTGCCCCTGTAAATATGCAAAAATTATAGCGACCCCGGTCTTTTCCCATTTGGTTGTTGTACCCGGACTTATGTTCCGTAGATTCAGTTGTTATTATATTGTTGTTATCCTTTAATTCCTTATTTTTGAGTTATAGGATATGTTGGGCAGGTTTTGTTACAGGTTGGTTGGGTTCGGAAACCAAGTGTTGCTGTCCAGTTTTTGGGTTGGTCGCTCGAGCGAGGGTGGTCGCTCGAGCGAGGGTTGTTTGTGTCTGGTGGCTCGAGCCAGGGTTTCTTCGCTCGAGCGAGCGATTGCGTCTAGTATAGACCTGAGAGCAGTGTTTCTTCGCTCGAGCGAGCTTTCTTCGCTCGAGCGAGCGAGGTGTATGTTTTCGAGTTCTTCGCTCGAGCGAGCATTCCTTCGCTCGAGCGAGCTTCTGTGTTGCAGACCTGAAGCATCGAGTTTTTGGCTCGAGCGAGCTTTTATTCGCTCGAGCGACCAAGTCTTCGCTCGAGCGAGCCTGTCCAGTTTAAATAGGCAGCAGCGGGATTTTGAACAGTTTTTCATCTCTTTTTGATTCCAAACCCTAGGTCCGACTTCTTCTCTCTTCTCTCTTAGGTTTGATCTATTTAGGGTGTGTTTCTACCCTAGTTGCTTTATTAAAAAGATAGTGTGAGTCGAGGGCTCCGTTTTAATCTGAGAGTTTGTGAATTTGGAGCACTTTGGATTTTGGGTCTTCATCTCCGTCTTCTCCATTTGGGTTAATTTCTTCGAGGTAGGGATTTCCTACTCCAATGTATAAGTTTTGTTCTAAGTTTTGGTATTTTGATATGTTGGGGTATTTTGGTAATTTTGGAAAAAACCCTAGTTGTCTTAATAAATTGATTTGTATAATTAATTTAAGGAAAATTGGGGAAATTAGTTAAATTCATGAAATTGAGGAATTTATTGATTAAATGGGGTAGTTGGTTAATTTAAATCACTCGCCTATTGAATTGTTGATTTATTTATTTCCAGTCTAGAAATAACTGTTTTGGGCTATCGGTGGAGGATAGTCGTGATTGTTGTAGACATTGCATGTGGATTAGGGATAACTGAAACTAATCATATTGGTTAAGTCATTGTTTTGACTATTGAATTAATACAGAAAATACATGTATTGATTGAGCATGCATTTGCATATTGTGTGGGAGGAGATAGGGGATGTACTCCACGGTTTAGGGGAAGATAGGGGATGGACCTCTAAACCGGATTTTGTTTGGGAGGAGATAGGGGATGGACTCCATTAGCATCACTTTTATGTGTGCTTATTGATATTGAAGTGTTTTTACATGTTATTGATACAGCACTAAAATGTGTATCAATCTGGAAGTATGAAGTTTTTGATATGAGCCTGAGTCTCATTTGTGTTGTCGTTATTGGAATTATTGTGAATATGATATATAGTTCACTGTTGTAAGTTTGGCCAGGTTCTGAGCCATGTTGAATAATAATGGAAATGGAACTGATAATTTGTGTTATCCATCTATTGAATGCTAATGCTTTATTCAATGCTTATATTGGTTTAGTATTTCTACTGGGCTGTGGCTCACCCTATATGGGAACATCATTTTCAGGTTCAGGTGATAAGCTACCTCCAAGGACTTAGCTTGGAGGATTTGGCTTTTGGATTTTGAAGACTATCTTTAGTTAGTTGTTTTATTTGTTAGTACATGTAAACATTCAAGCCTAGGGCTTTACTTGTATTTGAGTTAGAACTCATATTTTTGTGTCCAAGTGTTGGCTTGGAAAGATGTAAGCCCGTAGGGCATTTAATTTGATGTTACATGTAATGCTTTTATTTAGTAATACTCTGATGAATGAATAATGAATTGTTTCTTTAATATTGCATGTCAATGATATATATTAATGGGTTTATTTTGAGGGCGTTACAACTTGGTATCAGAGCGTACCGGGTTTGAATACTTTGGGTACGTGGGAAGTGATTAGTATCACAATGGGTTCGTCTCGTTTGATAGAGACTTAGCTGTACTGTTGTATGCTTATATGATAACATGTTTATGTGATTATGTGGGTATGGAACGTAGTTTCTAGGATGTTGATTGGACCTTTGAGTTTCTAGTAGTCTTGTTGGAAAGGCACTTGATCACTGCTGCTTCCAACCGGAACTATAGTAACGCTTCGGGACTTATCATCCAGGAATGAAATTCGTAGGTGCTTATGTGATTATGTGCTTACGTGGAATGAATTACTGTTGTCCAATGCATTAGGACGCGAGTGTTTAGTTTCGGCACATCTATTAATGTGCTAACGTCTTTGTTTCCTTTCTTAGGATGTCAGGACGAGGACGAGGACGCGGTAGGCGTGGTAGGCCGGGTAGGCAGGAGGTGCCTGTGCCAGAGGAGATTCCGGCAGTACAGGAGGGAGTTGGCCAGGCCAATGTGGCCGAGCCAGTAGGCCAGCAGGCTATGGGCGCTTTAGCCCGAGAGATAGCAGGGGCATTCAGGGAGTCAGTAGGCATTCTCAGAGCTGAGAATCAGGCTCAGGTTGTTGTTGCGGATGCAGGACCTTCCTTTCTGAAGAGGGAGTTCTTCCGGTCTAATCCGGATGAATTTGTGGGTGACCCTAAAGAGCCGCTTAAGGCAGATGAATGGCTCGAACAGACAACGAAGACGTTTGAGATGCTTGGCATCGAAGACGAGGGGTTGAAAGTGACCTTGGCATCTTTCCAGCTGAAGGGGGATGCGGGTCAGTGGTGGAAGTTCACTAAGGGTCGTATAGGAGGTACTTGGGAGGCTTTTGTGAATGCTTTCCAGGAGCGGTTTTTATCTCCAGCAGTCAGGGAGAAGCTGAGAGACCAGTTCTGCCAGCTTAAGCAGTCGAGTTCTTCAGTGGCCGAGTTTGAGGCTGCGTTTACTAGCTTGTCCAGGTTTGCACCTGAGTTGGTGGCGTCTGAGGAACGCCGTTGTATTGAGTTCGAGAAGAAGTTGAGGCGTGGCCTCAAGCTGAGAGTTGGGGGAACTATGATTCGGGATTATGGGCGTATGGTTGATGCTGCAGCCCATATGGAAATCATGATGCAGGAGGAGGAGGAAGGACAGAAGGGCTCCAAGAGGAGTCAGGATGGTCAGAGTGATGGTAGGAGACAGAAGGGTTTTAACCCTCAGCAGTCTCAGGGTAGCTTTTCTAGATCGACTTTTCCTGTGCCGAGTGCTAGTTCGGGGAAAGGCAGTCAGGGAGACATCACCTGTTTCAAGTGTGGTCAGCTGGGCCACAAGTCTCCAGTTTGTCCTCAGAGGGGAGGAGTACAGAGAGCAGCATCATCTTTGGCTCGATCTCAGAGCCAGAGTCAGGGTAGAGGCCAGCCGCTCTCTTGTTTTCAGTGTGGTCAGGCAGGGCACATGAAGAGGTATTGCCCGCAGTTGGGTGGCACACCTGGTGCATCTGGTTTGAGGCAGACTCAGGGTCAGCAGCCAGCTCAGTCAGGTCAGGCCCCGAGGGCCAATTAGGGGGCTTCATCGTCCCAGTCTGTGCAGCAGTCTTATGCCCCTAGGGGTGAGCAGGTTGATCAGAGACCATCTGGGCGCGTGTATGCTGTTACCGTGCAGGATCTTGTACCGGCTCCATCTGTTGTGAGAGGTACCTTCTTGTTTTGCAACTCGGTTGCTAATGTTTTGATTGATATGGGTGCATCTCATTCCTTTGTGTCTGCTGCATTTGCATCTGTTTTGGAGTTGGAGTTAGCACAGTTAGCATCTCCTATTTGTGTAGTGTCACCTCTTGGGGGCGAGTTGATCTTGAAACAAGGTGTTAGGGGTTGTGATATAGAGGTCGACTATCATAGACTTCCGTTTCCTTTTGTAGTTATGCCCATGAAGGGCTTTGATGTTATTTTGGGTATGGACTGGTTATCGTCATACCGGGCAATTATTGATTGTTATCGCCAGAGGGTCACTTGTTGTACGTGGGCGGAGAGTGTTTTCATTTTCTGGGGGACCGGGTTGTTAGTGTTTTGCCACCGGGGTATGGTTCGCGAGGGCGGAGTGAGCTTAGTGGTCCATTTGCTAGCTTTGAGAGTGGTGAGTGTGATGAGACCCAGATTGTGTTGCCACGGGTGGTGTGTGAGTACTCGGACGTCTTTCCTGAGGACCTTGTTGGTTTGCCACCGCATCGAGAGATTGAGTTCTCTATTGACCTAGTGCCCGGCACGGCGCCAATTTCTATGGCACCTTATCGTTTCGCCCCAGCCGAGTTAGTTGAGTTGAAGATTCAGCTCCAGGAGTTGTTCGATAAGGGCTATATCCGTCTTAGTGTTTCGCCGTGGGGAGCACCGGCCCTCTTTGTTAAAAAGAAAGGTGGTGCTTTGAGACTGTGTATAGATTACTGGAAATTGAATCAGGCTACGGTTAAGAATAAGTACCCTATGCCTCGTATAGATGATCTGTTCGACCCGTTGAAGGGTTCCCGTTGTTTCTCTAAGATAGATTTGAGATCGGGTTACCACCAGTTGAGAGTCAGGGAGGAAGATATTCCGAAGACGGCATTCCGTACGCGGTATGGCCACTATGAGTTTTTGGTGATGCCATTTGGGCTCACCAATGCACCGGCAGTGTTTATGGATTTGATGAACCGGATATTCCGGGAATTCTTAGATCGTTTTGTAGTCGTCTTCATGGACGACATTCTGATTTATTCACCTTCAGAGGAGGAGCACAAGGAACACTTGAGAGTGGTGCTTGAGTTACTTAGAGCCCATAAGCTTTATGCTAAGTTTGGGAAGTGTGAGTTCTGGCTAGAAGAGGTCAAGTTCTTAGGCCATGTGGTTTCTGGGGAAGGAGTGTCAGTTGATACATCCAAGACTGAGGCAGTGCAAGATTGGGCACAGCCTAAGAGTGTGTTTGAGATCCGTAGTTTTCTGGGATTAGCTGGGTATTATCGACGGTTTGTGAAAGATTTCTCCAGGTTAGCTTCGCCTTTGACTAGATTGACTCGGAAGGGAGTCAAATTTGTATGGAGTGAGACTTGTGAAAATTCGTTTCAGGAGTTGAAGGTTAGATTGACCACCGCTCCGGTTTTGATTATTCCGGAGAGAGGGTTGGGTTATGCTGTTTACTGTGATGCCTCACGAGAGGGTTTGGGTTGTGTGTTGATGCAAGAGGGGAAAGTGGTTGCCTATGGCTCACGACAGTTGAAAATTCATGAGAAGAATTACCCTACGCATGATTTAGAGTTAGCAGCTGTGATATTTGCCTTGAAGATTTGGAGGCATTATCTTTACGGTGAGAAGTTCGAGGTATTCTCGGATCATAAGAGTCTGAAATATCTGTTCACACAGAAAGACTTGAATTTGAGGCAGAGGAGGTGGATGGAGTTCATTGGGGATTATGACTTTGAGTTACATTATCATCCGGGGAAGGCCAATGTGGTGGCTGATGCCCTTAGCAGGAAATCTGTTGGTGACATAGCTAGTATAGCCATCCGAGAGTGGGAGATGTTGGGTGCACTTGGAGAGTTTGATTTGCTTCTGGGCGAATCCGTTGAGGCTGCGGCCTTGTTTTCTATTGTTGCGCAGCCTACACTTGTGACTCGAGTGTTAGAGGCTCAGAGGGGTGACCTTGAAGTAGAATCCCTCCGAGAGAAGATCTCCAGTGGGAATGTTGAGAAGGGTTTAACGGTGTATTCCGACCTGAGTGTGAGATACCGAGACCGTTTGTTTGTGCCGGAGTCTTGCCGAGAGGAAGTACTCCGAGAGTTTCATCATTCACGCCTTGCGGTACATCCGGGAGGTACTAAAATGTATCGGGATTTGGGTCGCCAATTTTGGTGGCGGGGTATGAAGAGAGATGTGGCAGCTTTCGTGTCTAAGTGCCTTACTTATCAGCAAGTGAAGGCCGAACATCAGAGGCCAGCGGGTTTGTTGCAACCCTTGCCTATTGCTGAATGGAAGTGGGAGCATGTCACTATGGACTTCGTTGTAGGTCTTCCGAGGACTCAGCGGGGTAGTGATGCTATTTGGGTGGTTGTAGACCGGTTGACTAAGTCGGCGCACTTCATTCCTATGCGCGTGAGAGATTCGGTAGATCATCTTGCCGACTTGTACATTCGGGACATAGTGAGGTTGCACGGGGTCCCAGTGACGATCGTCTCAGATAGAGATCCTCGTTTTACTGCTAGGTTGTGGCAGAGTTTGCAGAGTGCCTTAGGCACTAAGTTGACCTTTAGCACGGCTTATCATCCTCAGACTGACGGGCAGTCCGAGGTTACTATTCAGATCCTTGAGGATATGCTTCGGGGTTGTGTTCTTGATTTCAGTGGGTCATGGGAGAGGCACTTGCCATTAGTGGAGTTTGCCTACAACAACAGTTTCCAGTCTAGTATCGGTATGGCACCGTTTGAGGCCTTGTATGGCCGACCGTGTAGATCTCCAGTTTGTTGGGCCGAGGTGGGTGATGCACCTCTGTTGGGTTCGGAGTTGGTGAGAGAAACGACGGAGAAAGTTGAGCTTATCCGTAAGAGGCTTGTTACAGCTCAGAGTCGTCAGAAATCTTATGCCGACCGTAGGAGGAGACCTTTGGTATTTGAGGTGGGTGATCATGTCTTTCTGAAGATATCACCTATAGCGATCCCGGTTTTCCTTTTCGTTGTGTAACTGTAATCCGGACTCGGTTCCGTAGATTTGTTGTTGTCTTATCCTCATTTCTATCCCTTACTCTTTGTTTTAGAGTTTTGGGTTGTGTTGGGCAAGTTGGGAATAAGTTGGTTGTGTTTTAAAACTTAGAATTTTTGCCCAGTTTTTGGTCTCTCCGCTCGAGCGGAGCTTTTGACGCTCGAGCGGGCTTTTGTTGTTGCCTCTCCGCTCGAGCGGCATTTTGGACGCTCGAGCGTGAATTTCCTTCTCTCAGCATTTTGGTCGTCTGCAGAAAATTCTGGAAGGGTGCATCCGGCGCTCGAGCGGATCTTTGGACGCTCGAGCGTGAACCTGTGTCTGACGCTCGAGCGGGGTTTTGTATGCTCGAGCGGACCTGTTTTATATCAGTCTGTGAAATCACTTTTTGAATCACTTTTCACTTTTCTTTTATCTCTCTTACTTTCCTAAAACCCATTTTTGAGAGCTCCTCACTCTAAAACCTAACTTCTCTCTAGGGTTTGATCTAGTAGGAGTGTTTTCCTCACCTTGGACCTTTGTAAAAAGTGCGTTGATCGTCGAGGGCTTCGTTTTGATCCAAGAAATTTAGGATTTGGAGCACTTCCGAGTTTTGCTCTTCTTCTCCTTGGGTTCTACATTTGAGGTAGGGATTCTCCTTGTTCCTTTTCAATACTCCGTCTATAGATAGACATGTGGTAGTTTTTGTATTGCATAAAAACACTATATCATGTTGGATTTGTGAAAATCATGAGATTGAACCTTGGGTTGGTTGTTGAATTTGGGTTTATTATCATTCGTTGTGGTTTGGGCTAATTGGAGTGTTAATTAGCATGTGGTTGTTGAAAGGAGAGGAAACCCTAATTTTTATTTGATTTTATAAATTAATAGAGGGGTTTTGATCTTTGGGCAAATACTTAGGTATTTTGGGTCTTAATTGTGATCATTGTCATTTTGTTGTTGTTAATTGGACCTTTTAGGTCAATATCGAGAAAGAGGGATGAAAACCCTAAGTTAATGATTATGACTTAATTTGCATAATTAAATTGGAATGGCTTGAAAAGAATGTAGTAGATTAAAATGAGTTATGGCCTTATTGTCCATGGAATTGAATTTGTGAAAAACAAAAGGTATGAGAATCGGATTGTTGTAATTTGAGTGTTGAATACACACATATGTGGAGGTTGTATCTTTACTACCATGTTAATGTTGTTGTTGGGTTTGTAATCTCATGATAACTGAGTCTTTTAATAGATGTACTAAATACCTGCATCTAGAGGTTTTGTCCTTGGTCATCAGTGGAGGATGACACGGTTGCGTTGAATTGTCGTGTATAAATTACACCATTGTTGATTGAACATCGTACGTGATGAAATGTTGAGATACATTATATATGTATACTTGTTAGGGAGGAGAGAGGGGTTGTACTCCAGTGTGTGTGAGAAGATAGGGGATGGACTCCACACACCTATGTGTTCATATATCTTAACACATTGTTTGTTTCCTGATGGTTTATGTGTTTGTTTTACACATGTTGGTTATGCCTTGTGGTATTGTGGTTATTGGTGTGATATCCTGCGCTGATAATCAGAGGTACCGGTACCTTCCAGCTAGCGCCTGGAGAACTGTATGCGCTGATAATCTAAGGTACCACACCCTTCCAGCTAGCGCCTGGTAAAATGGTATGTTGTTGTGAGAAGTGTATCTTTGGCTTACTACGCACATAGCTAGTAGAGCAAAGTTTTGTTGTTATTGTTTCAGTGTATCTGGAAACATTGTGGATTGTGTTGGTTATAGTTTTGGAGGGCCGAGTTGCCTCATTGGTTTATCTTATGCATGTAGTTGAGTTGTTATCTCCTTTTTATAAAGGTATGCATGTATAGTTATGATAGAATTGAGATTGAACCGAAATGCCCTTTTGTCTTCTAGAAGTGTGAAGAAAACCGAACATTTTAGAAATATGTTTTGAAAAGGCACATCTATTGTATGTGTGGAAAATGGAAGAGAGTAATGGACTTAGTGAATTTATTTCCTAAGTAATTGTTAATGTTATGAAAGATTGGGAATGGGGGTTAATGAAAGGAAAAGAAAGATGAATCGCTTATAGCGTTGAATGAAATGGTTGTTTTCGAGAAAAGTTCATATATATATATATATATATTTTGTATAAACTGTCACATTACTATTCTAGTATGAGAATGAGCATTCATGATCATAGCTATCTGTAAGTTGTTATTGTTGAGGATCATGTTAAGATCCCTACTGGACTATATGTTCATCCCACGTTGTTAAATCTTTTTCAGGTGTTTAGCAGGATGTGCTACAAGATTTGGATCTTCTTATTTGTTGGCCACGGGGCCTCTTTGTTGTAGGCGGAACGCCATATATGTAAAAGGGTTGTACCCTTCATTTGATTGTTTAATGTTGTAAGCCTGAGGGCAATTTATTTAGAATGCTCACGTTGTATTTAATTTCCATTCGAATGAGAGAACTGTTGTTCATTTCTTTTAGTTGAACATTTGAGTTTACTTCCGCATGTATCTCTGAAATTGAGTTAAGTTAAGGAACTTGGTAATGACTTCGGGTAATAAAAAGTAGGGCGTGACATCACCTAGATGGGGATTGATGAGGTTTGGGAAGAGCGGGAAGTTGTCCCCTCAGTTCATTGGTCCTTTTGAGATCCTTGAGAGGATTGGCGAGGCTGCTTATCGTTTAGCTTTGCCACCGCAGTTGTCCGGAGTACATGACGTGTTTCATGTGAGTATGCTTCGGAAGTATGAGCCGGATCCATCACATGTGTTGGATTGGACTGATTTAGTGGTTGACGAGGATGTCTCGTATGAGGAGAGACCGGTTCGGGTCTTGGATAGGCGGGATCAAGTTTTGCGAGGCAAAACCATTCCTTTGGTAAAGGTTCTGTGAAAACATCATGGGGTGGAAGAAGCCACTTGGGAACGTGAATTGGAAGTTCGTGAAAAATATCCGGACATGTTTATTGATTTGTAATCTTATATTTAGATTTTGTAATATTATTGAACTTAAGAACTTTATATATGTCTTAAGTTGGAAAACATTGAGAATGTTTTGGTTTAATGGAAATATTTTGGAACTTGCCTCATAATGGAAGTTTAGTATAACATTGAATATGTTGAATATATTGTTGAATTAGAGTTCTATCATGAAATTGAATATAATATTGAAAACTGTTGAAATTGAAAGGAAAAATGCATAATACTGATACAGGTTGTAATATATGTTGTTTTATATACATATTGTGAGATGCCTCTTGATAAGAGAAGAAATGACCGGTATTGGGTCAAGTTGTGCATTATTGTAATGTCATATTGTTGGAATTTGAGGAAAAACCTATTTTCAAAAACTTATGCTTAATTTCGGGGACGAAATTCTTTTAAGGGGGGGAGGTTATAGCGACCCCGGTCTTTTCCCATTTGGTTGTTGTACCCGGACTTATGTTTCGTAGATTCAGTTGTTATTATATTGTTGTTGTTATCCTTTAATTCCTTATTTTTAAGTTATAGGATATGTTGGGCAGGTTTTGTTACAGGTTGGTTGGGTTCGGAAACCAAGTGTTGCTGTCTAGTTTTTGCGTTAGTCGCTCGAGCGAGGGTCTGGTTGCTCGAGCGAGTGTTGTTTTTGTGTCTGGTGGCTCGATCCAGGGTTTCTTCGCTCGAGCGAGCGATTGCGTCTAGTATAGACCTGAGAGCAGTGTTTCTTCGCTCGAGCGAGCTTTCTTCGCTCGAGCGAGCGAGGTGTATGTTTTCGAGTTCTTCGCTCGAGCGAGCATTCCTTCGCTCGAGCGAGCTTCTGTGTTGCAGACCTGAAGCATCGAGCGAGTTTTTGGCTCGAGCGAGGCTTTTCTTCGCTCGAGCGACCAAGTCTTCGCTCGAGCGAGCCTGTCCAGTTTAAATAGGCAGCAGCGGGATTTTGAACAGTTTTTCATCCTCTTTTTGATTCCAAACCCTAGGTCCGACTTCTCTCTCTCTTCTCTCTTAGGTTTGATCTATTTAGGGTGTGTTTCTACCCTAGTTGCTTTATTAAAAAGATAGTGTGAGTCGAGGGCTCCGTTTTAATCTGAGAGTTTGTGAATTTGGAGCACTTTGGATTTTGGGTCTTCATCTCCGTCTTCTCCATTTGGGTTAATTTCTTCGAGGTAGGGATTTCCTACTCGAAAGTATAAGTTTTGTTCTGAGTTTTGGTATTTTGATATGTTGGGGGTATTTTGGTAATTTTGGGAAAAACCCTAGTTGTCTTAATAAATTGATTTGTATAATTAATTTAAGGAAAATTGGGGAAATTAGTTAAATTCATGAAATTGAGGAATTTATTGATTAAATGGGGTAGTTGGTTAATTTAAATCACTCGCCTATTGAATTGTTGATTTATTTATTTCCAGTCTAGAAATAACTGTTTTGGGCTATCGGTGGAGGATAGTCGTGATTGTTGTAGACATTGCATGTGGATTAGGGATAACTGAAACTAATCATATTGGTTAAGTCATTGTTTTGACTATTGAATTAATACAGAAAATACATGTATTGATTGAGCATGCATTTGCATATTGTGTGGGAGGAGATAGGGGATGTACTCCACGGTTTAGGGGAAGATAGGGGATGGACCTCTAAACCGGATTTTTGTTTGGGAGGAGATAGGGGATGGACTCCATTAGCATCACTTTTATGTGTGCTTATTGATATTGAATGTTTTTACATGTTATTGATACAGCACTAAAATGTGTATCAATCTGGAAGTATGAAGTGTTTTTGATATGAGCCTGAGTCTCATTTGTGTTGTCGTTATTGGAATTATTGTGAATATGATATATAGTTCACTGTTGTAAGTTTGGCCAGGTTCTGAGCCATGTTGAATAATTAATGGAAAGTGGAACTGATAATTTGTGTTACCCATCTATTGAATGCTAATGCTTTATTCAATACTTATATATGGTTTAGTATATTTCTGCTGGGCTGTGGCTCACCCTATATGGGAACATCATTTTCAGGTTCAGGTGATAAGCTACCACCAAGGACTTAGCTTGGGAGGATTTGGCTTTGGATTTTGAAGATTATCTTTAGTTAGTTGTTTTTATTTGTTAGTACATGTAAACATTCAAGCCTAGGGCTTTACTTGTATTTGAGTTAGAACTCATATTTTTGTGTCCAAGTGTTGGTTTGGAGAGATGTAAGCCCGTAGGACATTTAATTTGATGTTACATGTGATGCTTTTATTTAGTAATACTCTAATGAATGAATTAATGAATTGTTTTCTTTAAATATTGCATGTCAATGATATATATGTAATGGGATTATTTTGAGGGCGTTACAAAAATGAATATGGTCGGCGCCACCCAACCGGGGTTGCTGGCCGGAGACACTCCGATGGTGAAGTCAGTCACTAGATTTAGAGAAAGAAAATGAAGAGTGTTTGTGTGCTGTATCACAGAGAGAGATGAGGCATACATTCATTCCATAGGATGCCCTCCTTTTATAGAAGGGGGTGTGATATTTACTTGATGGGCTCCCTTGTTTGGGCTGGACCCATTGTAGGCCTTGTTTGAGTTAACCCCAATAAGCGGATATATATATATTTTTCTAGCTCCCACAATTGCCCCAAAACTTTCATTGTCTGCGGTAGAAGGAATGAGAGTTTTTCTTGCCAAGTTACGCTGTTCAAATAGCTGATAGGTTTTTTTTTTTTGATAAAGAACACTCTAGATAAATGAATAAAATGTATGACTGATTGACTGCATGTATGCTTGAATGTATGCATAAACGTATGAATGAATGACTGCATGTATGCTTGAATGTAGGCATCAATGTACGTATGTCTTGAATGTATGTATAAATATACATATGTCTATCATATGATGAAATTATATCACATGAGTTCCAAATAAATCATAAAAATGGACCACGGCATTATTACCCCCGGGCGAGGGTGTAGGCCTGCGGTATTATCACCCTCGGGCGAGGGTGTAGGCCTTTGCTGATGGCGCTCCATGCCGAGTGCAAAGATTACGCTGTACTCGGAGACTTATGCTAAATTTAAGTGGCGATCAAGTGCTAATATTGCAAGGATTTTGAATAATGCATCCTGTGTCAGTGATGGCCTGTACCGAATGAGGTAGACGTGTTAATCACAAATAATATTGCTCCGCTCGTAAGGAATTGTGTTAGGTTTTTATTGTTGGCAACCCCATTTACAAAACTCCTTTCAGTTGTATTTATTTTCGCACTTTTATTTCAGTGATGCTATGAGTTTATTAGATGCGAATCCAACCTGAATCGAGCCTTGCAGAGAAGTTTATGATGTCAATGTTTTCAAGATTGCCACTTCGCTGATTATTACGGGGGTCGAGCTGCTCGGTCAGCTCGCGGCCGAAGCAAAATGCAAAATTGCATTCAAAATTGCATGTCCACCGTTGCTCGCTCGAGCTAAGGCTTGCTCGCTCGAGCCAAGGAATGCTCGCTCAAGCGAAGGATTGCGTCCATACAAAAACCTGAAAGAGTGTATTCGTCGCTCGAGCCAAGGCACTAGTAGAAATCATGAAAACAAGCCTCGCTCGAGCGAGCCTCAAAATCCGGATTTCTTAAGGAGTTGGTTTTTCTTCAAATCTGGATTATTTTTGGTTTCTATAAATACTTGGTTTCTCCAAAACTAGATTTTTCATTGATCTCCAGATTTCTTTTTGGTTCTTAAGTGTTATATCTGGAGATATTTTGTTAAGTTTTGTTTGATGTTTTTATTGAGTATTCAACTCATGGTTTAAAAAGAGAGTACATCAAGGTTTTGTTTGTTAAACAAAGAGAGAGTTGTTCTTCGGTGGATTTCTGAAGAATTGAGCCTGAAGCTTCGGTGGATTCTGGAGTGGCTCATCAGAAAGACAATTCCGTGGTGAAGATGGGGTTGGAAGAGGCCATAGAGGTTGGTTCATTAGGCGTTGTGGATTCGCTAGATAATTGAGAATATACTGTGTAAATTCCTTTAAGTCTTCTTAGTGGATTGTTCTTGTGGCTGTTGCCGTGGTTTTTTTATCACAATTGGAGGTGTCAATTGTGGTTTTTTCACAGTAAAATCGTTATGTCTCTTTGTCTTGGTTGTTTGATTGGGATTGTTATATTCTGCTTAAAATTGATACATAATCACAAATCAACATCTAGGAGGTTTCTAGATTTTTCAAATTGCCAAGTAGATATTGGGCCAACTATTTAATCGCCAAGTTGCATGGTTTGCATTTAGTCTAAGGTAGACTAGACCTATTGCTTTCGAATGACAGGTGTCGGTCGGAAGGAATGCAGATTGGACTTGCCCCATTGCCCTATGTTGTAGGGGAAATTCGGCTTTGGTAAAATGATGGCGCGCAAAAATATGCGAACTGCCGACTGCCAAGAGTGTAATGTATCGCCCCAAAAATTGGCGCTTGCTTCGAGTTGTGTGAAAAGGAGCGGGAGTTTGTAACTCAAGTAAATGTCGTTGTAATGTTTGGACCAAGTTGGCCGAGTATGCATGTATAGCAGAGGTGCTGAGAAGATGATGGGCTGATGTGCCCCAATTGGAAAGCGGAAAATTGACTAAGATGTCCCAGTGGGCAATTGTTTTGCCAAATAATATTGTTAGGAAAATAAAGTTGCCGAATACTGTGGCCAATGTTGCTGCATAAAGTTGACAATGCATAAAGTTGACAAATAATGTTGGTTAGCCGAATAAAGTTGATGCGCGGCCGAATAATGATCATGCATAATGTTGAATTAATAATGGCGCCGAATGATCTTGCTGAGTAAAGTTGATGCACTGCCGAGTAACTAGTGTCAAAACATCGGTGTCCGTTTGATATATAATGAGATTTTGCCGAAAAGTTGGTCAGCTACACTTGGGTTGGTGATTGTGCCGATCTTTTGGTCGACGATTTTTCTTAGCTTCGCAGTGTGTCGGGATCCCTTCGGAGTTGGATTTGCTAAGAACTTGGTTGGCAATGGTTGCCAATTTATTGAAGTTGAGTTTCTTGTCCAACGTATATTTGCCCCATTGCTTCTGAATAAGATTTTTGATTCGGAAGGAATAAAATTGACTTGGGCCAAAATTGCCGAGTAGGCCGATAACAATTTGAAACGGATTCCGTGCCCCTATTCAATGCCGTGGTGATATCGAAATGGAGCCGAGACAAAGTAGGGTGCATAGTGATATGCGAAGTGAGAGCCATTGTGCTCAATTCTTTGAATAAAATTTACATTTTTAAAAGAAAAGTTGAATTTGAAAATTTTGTCTGTATGGATGGGCCCGGAATGCATTAAATAGCTAGAAACGAATATCGGATCACTAGAATTGGACCCCTGAGGGTGTAGTTTTATCCAAAATGGATATGAGGGTTCAAATCAACAGGGTGTAAGGTGTAAGGCCCCTGAAATATGTATTTACCTTTCAGACCCTAATGATGATTTATTTTCTTAAAACCCTCGTTTACTTGAATCAATTCGAATCTTGACAGTTAGTAATTGCTAGTTTTATTTTTATCCAAACAGAAATTCCCTAACCTAATTTAATTTACCTAGGTTACATGTATTTAACTTCAAGCCCTCATATATATATATTTTTTTTTTCAAAACTTGCCCCAAAATAGTATTATATCTTGTACCTTGTATGCATCATCTTGTAAGATATTAAATTGTAGAGTGTGCCTAGGACTAAAATTAAATAAAAAAATAGCCCCTTCTAGGAGAAAGTGAGGAAACCATTTTTCAAAGCACATCATCATGACATTCTAGAAAAAAAAATACAACCTAGTGACCTACCTAGGATACAAAATCCAAGAATTAGTTTTATTACAACTAGATGTGGCCTAAACCAATGGAACACACCTCCTAAGTCCCTTCCATTCCTTTAGAATTCAAGCAAAATCCTAACTTTCCATCCATTCCAACTAAAGGGCTTTTATTTCTTTTTAACCCAATTTGCCTATATATACACACCCTCCCTAGCTTGCAAACATACACACAACACACTCACTCACACATTTTGGTTAGAGAAAGGAGGAGAGCAAGGAGAGAAATCTAGAGGAGAAAGGAAGAAAAGAGAGTTTCTTGTGCAAAACTTGGAGGGTAAGCCACCACACAAACCCTCTCTTCATTTTCTTTTCTAATGCATGTTTTTAAAGATTCTAAATAAAGTTTCAGATCTGTTATTATCAAGTTCCTATGTTGAAAATACTAAGATTTGAGTATTGTTTCCATCTCTCATGTATTCTACCCTTTTGGCACAAAACCATCTTCTTTTGTACACATTCTCAACTTTCATGGGTACTCTTTCAAACAAATTTTCTGAGTTAAACATGTGATAGTTAGCATATTTTCTTCACAAAAGAAATGAAACTTTCCCATGGTGGAACCCCATTTTTTATAAATTTCCTTGTTTTGGGCATTCTATCTCAAAACCTGTTTTTTTCAGTCAACTTCCAAAAATTTCCATAAAAATGTACAAAAATATTCTGAACCTCTATTTTATGTCAAAACCTTCCTTAAGGAGTTAGCTTTCAACTAAAATTGGTTTCATCGAAAAACATTGAGTGGTTTGCAAGAAAATCAAGTTTTCGTAACAGTCGACAGATTTGGGCAGATTCTGGGCAGATTCTGGAACAGTGCTGGACTATTTTCTAAATAACTTAAAATCGGGAAAAGCAATCCCATTTCCGAAAAATGTTCTAGAAACTAGATCAAATTCTCTACGAACCATAGGAAAACTGAGTCCGGTGGATGAACCTAAGTTGTCCTTCCATATTAACCTTCATGTGATGTTAAATCTGGAAATTTGTTATGATTGGATGTTTTATACCCTTGTATTCATGAAAATGTTTAATGGCTTATTATCATATCTTGGCATGATGTTGTATGGGTATGTTATGTTATTTATCTTCTTATCTTGAGGAGGCATGCTTATGTGGATTTTATTTTATCGTTTAGTTGGACTAACCTTGACTTAAAACACTTAATTCAACGGGAAACCTAATTGGGTGGGTATTGGGTTTTCGAACACTTGAGTAATGAAAAGATGAGAAAATGTGATATATGGTTTGTTGGGATGCGTTCCCTATTCGAGGTTAAATCTTGCACAAGTGGTTTTCGGGACCCTTGAACGGAGCGGTTGTATTCGGACCCTAGGTGGTTTGGTGTAAGGAGGGATTCGGGCAAGGCCATATTTTTTACCGTCTCTTTTGAGGCTCTGCGGTTGGCGCTACGCGGTATATAACCGTTGGTAGGCATCCGAGGTTAGTTCTGCAACAAAGTAGCAAAAGAGGGGGCATACCGAATAATCCGCGTCCGATTCTTGTGGTCGGGAGGACGGAATCTCTTTGGGGGATTTCTAGTTACTAACATCTGACTCAACTCTTAATGTATTTATTTGTTTATTAGAGTATCATGCTTTACTACTTGGTGCTATAAATGTGATTGTGTATTGGACTGGGAAAAAAGGGGTGGGGTGTGTGTGTGTTTACTGGGCCTTCAAAGCTCACGGCGTATCATGCTAGGTGACGAAGCGGAACTCGTAGCGGAAGACGACGAGCTGGAAACCTTTGAAGACTTTTGGCTATCTTAGGAATACTAGAAGTTTCTTTTTGGATATTTTTGTAAGACTCATATGAAGCTTAAAACTTTCTTTTTGGGATGTAATGTAACGGAACAATCTTTTTAATCAAGTATAATTGTGGTTGTTATGTACCTATATCCTATGTATGAACCTTACCATTGCTTATGAGACTTTGTGCTAATGCCTTGTAAGATCTGTCAAAAAGGTAGTGCGCTGCCTAAGAAAGCTGGACTTAGAAGGGAGGCTATTTTGACTCCTCCGGCGATCTGGGATCTTACTTGGTTATTGACCATAGGACTCACTAGTAACTCTCCCTTGACTGCAACCTATAGTGTAGAATCGGGGCGTCATATAAGGCAATTGCGAAGCACAAGATTATTTCTTCATTGCTTGCTGGGTCGTTTTCTCTAGCGAAAGAATTCATTTTTGGGCAAACTTTGATCGGCTCGTATGACTTCATTTAGCACCGATTTTGACGCGGTTTGTTGCGTTGGACTCGTCTCAATGAGTACTTCACGTTGGCATGTGCAAAACTTGACTTTGACAGCTTCAAAAATTTCAGTTGTCGGAAAATATGAGCCGTATCGTAATTTTCGGCGTACTTTGGTTACTTCTTGACTTCTCGGGTTGGTGGGTTTGGTCTCTTTGAGCCGATACGAATCCTGCGGTATGTTCAGATGTGGATTTCGATAAGCCGATGTGCTAGTTTTATGCCGAGATCGGAGTGCCAAACAAGTTGTCCATGCTAGATAAAATGCAAAGTTGATATTAATTTGCTCTTGATAATATGCCAAATGATCTGTGGATTGCCGGGGTAATAATACCGAATAAGTTGTGAATTGATAATATGTGGATTTGCAGTTTCTAATATGCCGAGTAAGTGGCCGAATAAGACGAATAAGTTGTCGGAACTTTGTTGATAATATGTTGAATAAAAGTTGTCGAAGCCGAGTGATAATATGCAGTGAATAAAAATTGCCAAATAAGTCAATAAGTTGTCGAAACTCCTTGTTGATAATATGCGAATAAGCCAATAAAATTGCCGAATAAGCCAATAAAATTGCCAAATTGTTCGTTGGGCCTGTGGATGTAAGTTGGTTCGTTGGTGGTTGCCGAATATGCGTAGTTGTGATAGCCGAATCTAAGAAAAATTCAAGTTGGGGTGAATGATCGGTGAAGATGGATGATTATGGCCTAGCTCTAGGAGCTTGCTGTCAAAATTGCATGTTGATCAGACACGATCTGACCGGTGAACTATCATTTAATGTTCCCGATTGGCCGGCTTATTGATCCCAATACAAGGCTTAGAATTTGCAAAATTGGACCCGAAAAATGGATTCTGTACGGTGAAAAATGCGAGGGTAGACATTCTGGAAGTTATCGGATCACCCGATTGATCCGAACAAGCTAGGATGCAACATAGCACTTTGCGCCGAAAAGCGCACAATAAATTCTTATGTCATCTTCTTCATGCAACATATCGTGAAAAGCAGATTGGTTTTTAGTTTCAAACTCCTAACTTTGAGCTTTTGTATCTCCCTTGTTTTAAGTCCGATTTGCCTCATTTTTACGGTGTTGAATTCATTTCTCGACCTAGTGTTCATTCCACTATTCAGACGCTTCATTCCGCCGTTATTGGATGCCGTCGGACCTCCGAAAGCTGACAAAAAATAAAATTATTCTATCACTTTTTTGTTTCTTTTTTTTTTTTAAATTTTTTGTGGTTGTTGTTCGGCTCTTGTCCTCGATTAAAGTGTGGCCAGCGGAAGGAGGGTGTTCGGCAAAAGGTTCTCTTGGCAGAATGCGCTCGACGGGAAGAGTGTGCTTGGTGAGATTCACAATGGGTGTTCAAGTCGCACTTGGCGGTGAATAACTGGCAGCTCCTTGGTTTGTGGGATAGCCGAAACACTTGGACAATCTCGGCAATTTCCTTCGTTTATCGAAACGAGGCGTTGCAAGCATTGATCTTTTGGCAACTCGACAACTCGGCAAGAGGAATTTGACAATTCGGCAAGATGAATTCGGCTTTGCTGACTTTGACAATTTAGTCGTTCGGCTATTTGTGGCAATTAAATGACCTTGAATGGGCTATTGAGCTCGAAGCTTGCGGAGCGAAGTTGCCGAATACAAGAATGAATTACTGGAGGAGCCGAACAACCTTAGTGGTCTTTTTTTTTTCCAGAAAGCTTCGTAGAAAGAAGACAATGCCGTTGAAGCTTCAAAGCATGGTTATTGAATTCTAGAGAGAGAGTATAAACCCAATTGTAGAGCTGTAGTCTGTCTTGCTTTCCACCCTTTCGTTTTTTTTTGTTTTTTTAATTAATATTGACAACCAAGAATAAACACAAAACAAGTTTTGTGAGAGAATAAATAATTAAAGTCCCAAGGGTGGGTTCAGCCGAGCAATCTTTACTCTATTGCAGAAAAGCTACTTTCACAAAGAAGAATGTAAAACCCAATTTTAGAGGGAGAAAAACTGAAAACCCAACCTTGGATTCTATGGAAATTTTTAGGTACACGTGCAAACATGTTGAGAATCAACTTTAAGATAAGTTTTGAGAAACAAAGAATAAATAAATAAATGGACAGACCCATGTAAGAATTTAGCTAAGCAACTTTATTGGATTGCCGAAAAGCTATTCGCACCAAGAAAAGTGTGAAAACCATTTTGAGAGAGAAAATGGAGATGTAAAAATAGACCCATGAATTTTGCTCAGTTTGAAAACTTTTCCATCCACAATCGATATGAGCAAAAGTTTACACAAAGTTTGCACGCAGACACATAGGTATATACAATTCAAGAACCCATTTAATTAGAGAGAAAATAGATCACCATCACATTGTTGTTGAATTTTTACTTACAGTACCATGTTTGCTATTTCCTTCGTTGACCTCTTTCAGACGTTTCCCACAGATGGCGCCAATTGTGAAACCAGGAAAATCCTCTCACATGGATTGTAGAGATCCAACGAAGAGATAAGCTTTGCCCTTGTAAATCTGCAAAAATGAATATGGTTGGAGTCACCCAACCGGGGTTGCTGGCTGGAGACACTTCGATGGTGAAGTCAGTCACTAGATTCAAAGAAAGAAAATGAAGAGTGTTTGTGTGCTGTATCACAGAGAGAGATGAGGCATACTTCATTCCATATGATGCCCTCCTTTTATAAAGGGGGGTGTGATATTTACTTGATGGGCTCCCTTGTTTGGGCTGGACCCATTGTAGGCCTTGTTTGAGTTAACCCCAATAAGCGGATATATATATATTTTTTTTGGCTCCCACAAATACAAATTAAAATTTTAATATTTAAGTTGGGCGTACTTAGATTTGTTTTGGTTCAAATAGAATGCCCCTTTAAACTCTTATAATATTGGTAGGTCCAAAATTTAAAAGTTCAATCCAACTAATCGGAAGTCCAAATTTTTTTTCCCACTTACACCATTTATAGGTCCAAAAATAAAGTCTAACCCAACTAGTTTAAGTTCCCAATCCATACTAAAGGTCCTTATAAATTATATATAACATTTTGTAATTTTGTACTTAAAAATGCCAGAGGACTAATATTTAACTTATACTTTACAATAGTTGGTTTATTTTTATTTAGTACTATAGTTTTCTATTTTATTTTTTATAGATTGGGTGATGTTTTTTCTTATTGTAAATTAACTTTTGCTAAATTATAAAGGCAACAAAACTAGATTTTTAGCTTTTTGAGCGTTGTAATAATTTTTTTAATGTATTAATTTGTATAAGTAAATTACTATATAATTGTGGGAGCCGAATAAATTTAACCTCTAATCAGCAAATAGGCCACATCTAAGCCCATCTTTGATGGGCCAAATTTAAGTAAAATCCCACTAGGCTCAAGCAAGACATTGCCGAGTAGATGCAGATAGACTGAAGAATGTGCTGAGTCAAGGGTACTTAGATCGTGCGTCTGAGCCGAGTATGTCAAGTAAGTCGGCATGACCCCATTGGATGGACCTAGGCTATCCTTTCCTAAAAAGTATAGTACTCATCTTTTGAAAGGAACTAATTTGCTCGTAGAGTGCTAATTCCAGTATCACAGATCGAAGCGTTTTTTCTATTTTAGGTGGCAACTCAAGGATCTTATGAGGGCTTATTTGGATTGAAGGAGTATTCAAAATCCACCCCGTCACAATAATTTTAGTGAGAATGTTTTCTGGGTCAATTTTCAAGTTGGTAGACTTTTGGCTGGCCTTGAAGAACTTAAGGCTGGCCTTGAAAGCATAGGGCTTGCTAAAGCATCACAATATTTTTGGAGTCAGTCTTTAATATTGGTAGACTTTTGGATACACAAATTTTATGAAATTAATGTAAATGAAGCTTTATTAAATAACCATGAAATATTTTAGCATCCAAAAAAACAATCTAGCTATTGCCCTCTTGCCAAAGAAAAATTAGGAAGAAGAACTAAAAGATGCACTAAAACAAGTCTTTTGGGTGGCTCTAATGAAAAAGAGACACAGACATGCCATATTCAATGGCCTCTCCTCTTTTTTTGCGTTGAACACTGTCTTCAAACACGCCATGAGAGTTAGAGGGCTTTCTACATGCATTGGTGCACTCTTTCCGGCATTCACTCCGCGTGAATATCCTAATTTGCATGCACTGCATGTAGCATTCCGACGTGCAATTTACATTTACTTCGCCTTCTTGAGATTGCACCAACACTATCGACATCCACAACATTACTACAATCGTGGTTGCTTTTTTGCTGAACATGTTTGTTTATATAATTATATACGCAAATGAGCGAAGATAATCAACTATTTGCCTTTCTTGAGCTTTGTTAAGTTCGGATGTTGATCTTCGAATGCAAATTAAGGGCTTAAGGATTGGTAGAAGGGAAAAGAAGAGAGAGAGAAAAAAAAATCATAAAAATGCTTGCAATCAATGTGGAGTATTTATTGGAGCAAATTTTTAAAATTGAGAGGTAGGGAGTGCTCTTAATATGGCACTCATAGTTAATAACAGTTGTTTCAACTATGAAAATAAATTCTGTGTTGACTAAGAGGGGAAAGTAGAGTTGGAAGAAACCAAAAATAGATATGGACATGAATAAGAACCAGAAATGTTAATCCTATTTTTAACCTTTCGTGATGTATAATGTTGTTCATCGATGTACTGTGTCTATGAGTTTGATGCCACGATGGTAGATTAATGGGTAAATTTACACTGACTTTTTTTGAGATTTAGAAAAAATACAATAAGTCTCATAATTTTGACATAATTAAATGGACTAGAACTAATAATCCTAAGGGGTTTGACTTTGTGGGAGGAGAAAGCAATCAGAGAGTTTACAGGCTTCGTTTGGGAAGTGTGTTGGTTTTTTGACTTTTTGATTTTTTTGACTATTTTAGCCTAGGCCAAAAAGCTTGGTTTGGGAAGGGCCTTTTGTCTTTTTTGACTTTTTTTTGTGAGAGAAGAGTGTAATGATTATGGGTTGAATGTGATATTTTGTTTGTTGTGACTAAAATAGCCTATTTTGTCTTTTGTGGCTATTTTAGCCAAAAAAGCCCAAAAAGCCTCTTTCCAAACAGAAGCTTAAGAGGTCACAAGTTTGAATATCACGAAAGTCAAAAATCCCAAACCTTAGAGTCACTGGAAGTTTGTCTGGTCTTTGACTTTAAGGCCTCGGGATTAGTCGAGGTACGCGTAAGTTGGCCCAAACACTTGATTATCAAAAAAAAAAAAAAAAAAAAAAAAAAGACCAGAATTAATGTAGATAGTGTGAAAATACAAAAATAAAATAAAGCAAAAGATATATTTTAGTGTAAAAAAAATGACAATACTATTTTATCCATATGACTTTTAAATTATTAACTAGCAAATTATTAATGAAAAGTGAGGTAAGTATTAAGTGAATTAAAGCTTTAAAGGAATTCAATGTAATTATATCAACATTATGAAACTTGGAAAATGATTTGTCCCCCTAAAAAAACCCCCCCTAATCCCCCTAGTGCTCAAAACGACGTCGTTTTGGACATTTTTTTTTTTTTTTTGCCTTGGTTTGAAATTTAGAGGGATTAGGGGGGGTTTTTTTAGGGGGATGTAGCACAACCCATGAAACTTACTATATTATCTCTAAATCTCAAGGAGTTCAACTTAAGTCACGCTAGATTATTTGATGTATAATGCTGTTCAATGATGTATTTGATGTATAATGCTGTTCAATGATGTATAATATAGTAAGTTTGTTGCAAAAACACAATAGTATTCGGGTAAATTATATTTGGTCCCTTTTCACGTTTGGTCAATCTTTGAATTTGGCCCTTAATTTTTTTTTTCTCACTTTGATTTTTCATGCTTTAATTTTTTTTTCCCTCTAATTTACTCCAAAAGTTAACTTATGTCTAAAATTAGATAAAAATTTATATATTGACAACCATGTGATATAAAAAATATATCAATTTTAGTTGTGGTATACTAATTTTTGCCGATTAAAAGAAATTTAGTCGTCAAATAACAACCATAATTTTACTGTTAATTTTTGGCGACCAAAAATTTGGTCGGCAAATATGCAGTTTTGGTGACTAAAACACATTTAGTCACGATATACTCACTTTTTCCGACAGAAAAGAATTCAGTCACCAAATAATCCAACTTATGACAACTAAAAAACATTTTAGTCGCTAAAAGGTTTATAAAATGGGAAATGACTTAAGATTGGCGACCATATTTTCTTTCATTCTGTTTAGGAATACAAATAGTTCTTCTGTTCTTCTCTAGAGAAATATAAAAGGTCAAAGTGAGAAACGAAAAATTTCAAGGACCAAAGTAAAAAAAAAAGACCAAATATGAAGGGGACAAAATGTAATTTATCTTATTCTCATTATTGTTAAATATATATATATATATATAATATATGCTACTTCCATTGTTACAAGATCTTAATTTCAATAGTAAGAGAATGCATGAGCAGGATAATCATCATACGGTTTTTAAGCAACAAGTGGTAAGATTTTAAAATTCTTGTTAATGTCACAAAATACATTTGTGCTCATATTTAGCATTTGCATTATTTTATTTCAAATAATACCTAACTCAACATGAATTTTAATCTAGCTGTCCAAGTTGGTTGCCAATTATGCTACTAATTCTTGGGATTACTCTTTGATTTCTCTTATTTGTAATTTATTTAGTTAAAATTTGAACTCGCATGTTTAAGGAGTTGTAGATGAAAAGTTAAGTTACTTGGTTGTACTTTTTGAGTTTTCACTTTATTTAAAGGGAAAATTACATAATAAAAATTATAAATTTTTTCATTAATGTGTAATAATTTTAAAAAATCTATCCTAAATAGTAATTTTGCCTAATTTAAATACTCAAAATAAGCTCAAGCAGCTTTGTTTGGTTTAATTTTTCAGAAATTATTTTAGACAGTTTTCGTTGTCTTTAATTAACTTTTTTCGTATTTTACTATTTTTTTCCCACTTTTTAAATACATCTAGATGCATCTAAAATGTTATATATATATATCTATATATATGAAAAGAAATTCACTAAAAATAAAGAAAAATCTAAACAAAAATACACAGATTTTTTTTTGAACTTTCGCTATTTAAAATTTTTTTTTTTTGATATTTCAATCAATTTATTTTACTTTTTAGATGTATGTAAAAAAAAAAAAAAAGAATCTTACATACGAATTTTTTTTTTTTGCAAAAAATAAACAAAATCCATTTAAAAGAAAATTTTGAAAAATCAAACAAATTAAAATTTGAGTTTTAGATTTTTGTAAAGTTAGTATATTTTCAGCTGTTACATCTAACCTAACAGGATGACTTTAGGTGTCCAAGGGCTAGAAGCTAGTTACTCGAATGAGCTGGTAAAGTTGTTTTACATATTAATAAATGAGTGTCTCTGAAAGTTGGGAGTTACTATTTCCGGTTAATGGTATGACTCTTTAAATTATGTGAATTATATGCTGAAAACACTATATGTATTTTATAATTTAAAAAAATAGTATAATTTTAATTTTTAAGTCAAAACTAAAGAAGAAAATTAATTATAATTAAAGAAAAAAATAGTAAAACCAGGAATACATATAATACAACATTTTTAAACGGGTGTATATTAGAATTTTTCATTATATGCGCTCTCAATCTTATGGTATATATTACGTATTTTTATGGTAAATATTACATTTTTTTAAATAAAGTTACAATAATTTGTGTTTCAGAAATAAAATTACGTATTTTTGTGGTAATGTTACGTATTTTTTTATTAGAAAATCTTTGGATAAAAAAAAATGTAACATTATCATAAAAATGCATAATATTACCTTTAATTATGAATTATAAATTATCTTAACTTTACCAAAAAATTACATAACATTTACTATAAAAATTAGTAATATATGTGGAGACTTAGTATATGTCCTACTAAGTGAACTTATTGTTTAATAGGTCATATGATAATTATAATATTTTTTTATCATAGACTATTAAAAAACGTCATTAATTATTAATTTTCAACAACAATTTGAAAATTTTGTCACAAAAAATGTGACTAATTATAAGTTTTAGTGACAGTTTAAAAATTGTCAAAAAAAAAAAGGTCACTAATTTTCAATTTTCAACGTCAGTTTGAAAAATTCGTTACAGAAAAACGTCACTAATTATAAGTTTTAGCGATAATTTATTAAAATTGTGACAAAAAAAATTTACTAACTGTTAATTTTTAACGACATGTAAAAAATCGTCACAGAAATTATTTTTAACAACGATTGTACTAAGATTTATTTTCAATAGGATCTATTGATAGTTACTCTTATATTATATCACAAAAGTACATAATAAAATGGATATATAATACACACTCATTAAAAAGTTAATTTTGAAATAAATTTCATTAGTTCAGAAATCAGCTTATGAACCAAAGATAAGATCAAACCAAATAATTTTGTTCAAAAATCGATTTCTAAATTAAATAATTTTATTTTAAAGTTAAATTTCGAACCAAAAAGATGCATCCACTGAGAGAAAATCATTCGTAGAAACAGAAGTTCCCTGAAAGCTGTCAAAAATGGTTTTATCCTTTCGATTAGAGAGTGAATGCTCTAACAAAATATCAGTGCAGGATTGATATCTTGTTAGAGCATTCTTGATAGAGTTGAGAGTAGTCTATTTTGACAGGTAGAGAGATAAGAGTTAATGGTGGTTGGTGTTTGAGAAGGACAATGTTACTTGAGAGGTTTGACAAGGACACTGCTCAGCTTTTCTTAATAAAGCAATAGGGACAACCTCAGTGCAACATAGCATTTAATAAGTGGTTATGTTGGTAGGGTCCAGACTCGTATGCTGTGTGTTTGATTAAAGAATTTAAGAAAATATTTGAGAAAAAAATATATATAAAAATTAAATGAAATATATATATATTTTATTTTTATTTTTCAAATCTTTTCCTCAATCCTCTAATCAAATATAACGTTAAAGCATAATTCCTTTCGGTCTTTTTTTTATTAACTTTTTATTTTTTAAATTCTTTTAAACATAAGCTTTTTATTCATAATTTTTTTTTAGTAAAAGTTTTGACAATAAGTTTGTTAGAATTGGTCCATCCAAGTTGGTCTCATTAGTTACTTATTTAATTTATACATATTTTTAGTGTGGGATAACAAAGTTCAAAATTTATTAAGAATTCAATATGTGTAGAATTTAGTTATTAATTATATGAGATTTTGGGTTTGCCTAGAAATAACTATAGATTTATGTGGTGAGAATCAAAAGAGTAGTACGGAGATGAGAGAACAAATAAAAACAAGCACAGGCATTAGATTTGAGTACATTTCATCTCATATTTGTAATCACTCGGTTTTAGTGAATTTATCGTATAAGTGATTTGAAGGAAAAAAAAATTTCAAATAAAAACCTTGAATTTGTGGCATTGCTATGAGACTCCTAAATTTTGTAAATCTTATTTAGGCCTTCACTTTTGAATTATTATAATGAAAGCTCTCAATTTCTTGTTTACTCGCAATTTTAATCCTAAAATTGGAAACGTATTCCGGACGAAACCGTGCAAATCCTAACCGACCTCGATAACATAGTAATCATTTCTAACACTCTAATATTAACTATTTAACTTTCTAATTATAAATTGATTGCTCAAAACCATATCGTTTTCGTTCGATTACTCGCCTTTTAATTCAAAGCGAAGCAACTCAAACCGAATTATTTTCCCTAAAGCAATTTTTTTTAATTCTACATTGAAATAAATATTTTAATTGAGCCCATGCCCTCTCACTTTATTAAAATTTCACTTTAACCCCAAATCATTCTTTATATATATAAATATAAAACGATTATTATATTCTTTATCCTCAAATATCTATATTATATATAGGAGTTTGTATACAAAAAATAATTTAAAAAATCACTCAAATCTTCTCCTCCACATAGTCGGCCATCCTATACATTCATATATGAGTGTACTTTTGCAAGCAAATTGCTTGAATCTTGGAGAAATATTGACCTAAGTACCATAAATTTAAGAATTGTGTTTGTATCTTGCATCAATCTAGTTCTATATTTAACACATAATTAGACCTCCTAATCATCATACATTCCATTACATTCAAACTTCCAAAACTTTTCCATTCCATTGGAACCAAGGGCATTTAGGATCTTTCACCACATTTTTTTTTTCTATAAATAGAACTCCCCCCTAGCATTTTTGCACATCAAACACACACACACACACACACACACACACACACATTATATTTTAGCAAGGGGGGAGAGAGAGAGAGAGAGAGAGAGAGAGAGAGAGGAGATGAGAGAACGTGCGAGCTTTGGGAGGAGGA
The DNA here is from genome assembly GCA_030407325.1 of Camellia japonica. Classification (NCBI taxonomy): domain Eukaryota; kingdom Viridiplantae; phylum Streptophyta; class Magnoliopsida; order Ericales; family Theaceae; genus Camellia; species Camellia japonica. The sequence continues at coordinate 53,633,706 of JAPPVO010000029.1, forward strand.
AGAAAAAGTGAGCAAGTTTGCATAACACCACCCTTAGGTAAACAATTAAGTCACAACGTAACCCTCTCTTTTATTTTCTTATTCAAATACATAATCTTAGAGATTTAATGTTGTTAGGTCTTTTTAATTGGTAATCTCATTTGACAAAACTCCTTTTAATTGTAATTTTATTTACTTTTTTGTTTTAGTGAGCCTGTGAATGTGTAGATACGAATCCAACACGAATTGTGCCTGTGTAGAGGAGTTTGTGTTGGCATTCCATATCTTGAGCATTCCTTATTAGCCACTTCGTTGACTATGTACAGGGATCGAGCTGTCATTTGTGTGCTCGAGCGGTGAAGTGGATAATCCAGTATCTCTGTTTACAAATTGAACTTCCAGGAAATATGTTTGCGTTCGAGCGGTTGACCTATATGTTTGCACCGCCTTTTACTCACACTGTTTGAGTGGTAAAGTGTGCACTCAAGCGGTCATCGCGACTCTATTTAGTATAAAGTGCGCCGTTTGCTACTTTTAAGGTTTAACTTGTCCAGATTCTTAAAGAGAAGTAAAAAATAAAGTATTCTATATTGGAGGGTCGTTTATATGAGTTTCCTTGATATATAAAAGGCGATCAATTGATCAACGAACTTCATAGTGCCAAACATTAAGGATTGTTTTAATTCTTTTATTCACATAAAGAGAGAGGTGTTCTTCGGTGGATTCTGAGGAACTTGGGCTTGAAACTTTGGTGGATTTTGGAGTGGCTCATCGTCGTGGATTTGACATCGGCGTTGTGGATTTAACATTGGGTAAAGCAATTCTGAGATGAAGATGATGGTGGAAGAGGCACATCGGGTTTAGTTCAATTTGGGCATGAATTTGGTAGGTAATTGAAGGTACTTATGTGTAATTCTTTTTTGTCTTCTTAATGGATTGTTTTATGATTTTGGCCCGTATTTTTTTTTTAATCACAATCGGAGGTGCTCCAATTGTGGGAGTGTTTGGTGTGGCTTATGTTGGCCAACTTATAGATTATAGCTTTGGAAAAGCTATTTTGGACTGTTTGGCTAAATTTATTTCAAACAGCTTCTGATTTTAGCAACTTATTTTAGCTCAAAAAAGCTGATTTTGAGAAGCTGCTCATCCCTTGCTTTTGATTATCAGCTTCTACTGTAGACATGTTAATTTAAGGTTATGCTCTTAGATTTTTTTTATTTTTTATTTTTTAAAAAATAGAAAAAGACCCAAATGGACTATGGATTATTATTATTATTTTTTATGAGAAATGTAGACAAGTAGTAAATAACAAAATTGATTCAAAAAGCTATTTCACAGCTTATTTAACAAATATTACTCAGCAACTTAAATCTATAATCTAACAGCTACACCAAACAGATTAATAGCTTCTGATTAAAGTCATAATCTATAATCTGTTAAGTTACAATCCATAATTTGTTTTAATAGCTACACCAAATGGGACTTATATTTTTTCCACGTTAAATCATTAGCTGATTTGTCGTTGATTGTTAGATTGTGATTAATATTTGATGTTTAAAATTGAAACATAATCACGAATTAATATCTTGAAGGTTTTAACATTTTTTCAAATGTATCATTTTCATATGTGTATTCATAGTGTTCTTGTGTTTGAATAAAATAATTAGAGCCTTGATTCCTTGTTTACTTGTATTTTCACTTAATGGAAGCAAAATTATCTTTTCTCTACCTGCTTCTCACATTATTTTCACAAGCATACATTCATTATAAAAAATTTGAGTTATTTATATATTTGGCATGTTATCATCATAAGAAAAGTGGAAAATTGCTCATGGTTGTCTTCTTTTTCCATTACTCTTCTTAGTTCAAGCTTTGCGCAAGAAAAACTGGTATTTTCAGCCCAATTTAAACAATTCTTGAAAAATGTAAAAACATCCTCTTGATCTCATTTTTATATCAAAACTTTTCTTAAAGTGTTATCTTTCAATTAAAAATTGTTTTATTGAAAAAGAGTGAGTGCTTTGAGAGAAAATCTAATTTTCGTAACAGTCGACGAATTTGGATAGTGCTGGAGCATTTCTTTAATAACTAAACATTTAGAAAAGTTATCCCATTTTCAAAAGATGATCTAGAAACAAGATAAAATTCTCTACAAATGATAGAAAGGTCGAGTTCGGGAAAAGCTGAAAATGTCTCTTAGATTGTGATTTTTAAAGTGTATCTAATCTAGAAATTTATGTTTGTTGATGATTTCATACTTTTAATTTCATGAATATGCTTCTTATCACTTATTTGGGCCTTAATATTATTTTTACATTAATATGTCTATATTTCTTTACCATGGTGCTTTAATGACGCTCATACGTGTATAAAAATTATTGTCTCAATAGGTTGTTGTAACCTTAACTTAAAAAGTCTAATTCAAGGGGAAACTAAATGGGGTGATATTGGGGTTTCGATCACTTGAATAATAATGAGATGGTAATGTCTTAACTTCAAGTATGGATTGATGGGATGTATTCCCTAGTTGAAGGTTAAGACTTGCGCAAGTGGTTGTTTTGGAACTTTTGAATGGATCGGTTGTATTCAAACCCTAGGTGTTTATGATGGATAAGGTTGGAGAAGGTTATGGGCAATGCCCTTATTTTTACCGTCACTTTTGAGGTCCTCGGTTGGCGCTACACTCTGTAACCCTTTACTTTTTTAATTGATTATCATACTTCATTGTTTGTTGCAAATATGATTGTGTATTGGTTTGGAAAAAAAGGACAGGGTGTGTGTGCATTTATTGGGTATTCCAAACTTATGACATTTCATGCTAGGTATTGAAGACTATTATCTAGGTGAAGACAAAACCAAAACATTTGAAGACATTTGGTTCTCATAGAATAAGTTAGAGATTATCTTTGTTTAAATCCATTTGTAATCTTATTTTTGTTTTGTAACTAAGTAATAACTTTGTAATTATTATTTTAGTTATATATACATATATCTTTTGTGAACTTATCATTTTCCTTCCGTCAACTTATGTAGGCATTGTGTTAATATCTTGTTAAGATTTGTAAAAAAAAAATAGTTTTGTTATCTAAGAAGATTGGATTTTGAAAAGAGGCTATAATGCCTCCTCCGATTTTTCTTGGGATCTTATTTGGTTATTGACCAAAGAACTCATTAGTGATGTTTCCTAAACTTGTAACCTTAGAAAAATCCTGTATTTATTTGTTAATATAGTTCCTGATGTTCCCGATTTTTAGGGCGTCACAATTGCCTATGTAGTATTTTGGAAATATCTAAAAAGTGAGATGTGAACACCAGTGGTAGCCTTAATATATATAATAATCCACTCGATGGATGTCCTGTTAAATCTGTAAAATATAAATTTAGATTTTAATTTAAATGTACATATATTGTGTGTTGCTCAATGGTGAAAATGTTATTTCTTAGATTGAAAGTCTTGGTTTGAGCCCTAGCCTCCTCTCTTGATGATTTTTTTATATTTTAATTTAAATAAGTTGGAATGGCATTTTCAAAAATCAAAATGTCACATTATGTCAACACTGTCTCAAGCCTTCACTTTATAAATATTGATTTAAATAGACTAAAAGAACATTTTCAATAATCAACATGTCATATTATATCAACACCATCTAAAACATTCACCTTATAATAGTATTAATTGATAGATAGATATAGTTATGATAAATGATTGAAGCAAACTAGGAATATGTTTTAGCCAGCTAAGCAAAAAAAATTGACCATTTGGCATGTAACCCGTTCACACGACTCGAATTGTACATGTAATTAGAAAGTTATGGTTAATCATTTTTTGACTTGACCCCGAATGTGACACAACCGAAAACACGAATATTAAATGGGTCGTGTTTGGGTTGAATACACGAAACCCGAAATAGACACGTTTGACCCGCGTAAATATTTATGAACTCACTATTAACTCGCATGTAATCCGAATACAACTTGAATTTAGTAACTATAATATCTTGAGTAATTCATTCTCATCTATTAGATTTAAATTTAATCTCTATATAATATATACCCAATGAAGTTCAACTTAAATTAATGATAAATCGGCAAAAGTCAAGATTGGTAGACATGAGACGTTTTGAATGCGTGACAACAGTGTTTTGTGGCAGAAGTCAATATGAAAGAATCACAACAATGTTACAGCATAGCTGCAACATTATTATTATGATTAGTTTGGTATTAGATGAAAACTTGTTTTGCTTTTAAAAATTTATTGAATATTTAAATATTAATGAGTGATAATAGTTTAGATTGGATTAGTGATAAATATTTTTAATTATTTTCATAGATATTGGCATATATATTATCAATGTATGTCAATGTTTAGACAAGTTATTTTTATATATGGGATGTAAAATAAGTTTTTTTTATTATATATATATATATATATATAAATAGGTGATACAATTTGCTTATAATCTAAAATATGAACTTTTACTAATCGTATTAAGCGTGTCGTGTTAGAGTTAACATGATTATAAGTAAGTCAGGTTAGTGTGAAGATAATTGACACATTTAATTCAATGGGTCGTGTTACTGTTAAAATATTTTAAACTCGAACTCGATATGACAGGACACAAAAACAACATGACACGACACGATTCCAACCCTTCATATCTAAGTCATAATTTGTCATGTTGGCCTCTATTGTTTGTTGCACTTTAAAATTTTACCTTAATAGGGCATAATTTGTCATGTTGGCCCCTATTGTTTGTTGCACTTTAAAATTTGTTGGTTATACCTCCTTAGTGGTGTATAGGACCCAATTGATTTGTTAAAAATATTTAGTTTGGTTTGGTGTTGAATATAATATATTTTTTATATATTATATTTGACTTTTTGGAAGCTCAATGGTTATTTAATAATTTTTTTTGGTAACAACTAGAGCTTTGATAAAAAAAAGTCCAAAAAGTATTGTTTAGTTTGTATGAGGCAAGGTTTTCAAACCCGGACCGGACTGGCCGGTCAGACCGGTTGGACCGGGAACCGGGCCTTGTTTCGGTCCGGTCAACCCCCTAAACCGGAGTGGGAGCAAAACCGGTGAAAACCGGTGGCCGAACTAGCAAAACCGGTGACCCGGACCGGGTCGGGAGGGTCCCGATTTTTTTTTTTAACCTTTTTTTTAAATTATTATTTTATTTCTTTCTTTCTTATATATTTATATATATAAATATATTTCAAAATTTTGACTAAAAATTCTTATTTCAAGAGTCTCATAAGGAAGAGTCTCATTCAAAGCTTGAGAAGATTATGAAAGTCTATTCCTAATTATAGGAAAAGATTTTTCAAAGAGAACTTACAAAATTCTATGTGGGATTCAATCAAATTATTTGAAACATATTGATTGGAGCGAGGGTTGAAAATTTCATTTCCCTCCAAAATTAAATCTAGCATTCAATCAATTTGTTTGGAGGGAATATTTAAAAAATTTAATTTCTTTAAAATAAGTGACTTTTTTTTTTATATATAAATTATGACTTTTTAAATATTATTAATAAATACTATGCAACAAATTTTATTTTTATTTGATATTTATATATATATATATATATATTTATTTTTATAATTTATAGTTATATTTTTTAATTATATAATATTAATTATGACGTCACGGTTCGATCGCTCTGACCCGACAGTTGAACCGGTGACCCGTCCACCTGGTCCCTTTTCCGGTTCGCTCACCAGTCCAGTTTTAAAAACATTGGTATGAGGTACAACGGCTGATACATCATTTTTTTGGGGTCAGTGCTTGGTGATTCATCTTCGGTGATTTTTGATTTTGTGTGGCAACAACAAATTGATATTGTGCTTGGTGGAATTCAATTTTGTGGGTTTATTTTGGTAGTCATTGTATGGCTGATTTGGGTTATTGTTTTGAGTCTTCTACAATCTGTTTCAAAAACTTTTGTTCATCTATTTGGTGAGGTCTTTTCTCTTGTTTATTTGTGATTATTTGAAATTCACCTAAAAGTGGTTTGTGAGACCATTTGTGTCTCGTTTGTAATCGTTTGAACACTTTTGGTTGACAGTGGAATTGGATTTCGATCCCATGGACGTACCTCACATTGAGGGAACCGCATAAAAATTCTTGTGTCGTTGTTGAATTAAATTTTCCTCATTAATTTTTTTTTATTTTCATTGATTGATTTACTTTTGGGAAATCATCTATTTTCCATAACAATTGGTATCAGAGTTTACAGTTTATTTGGGTTTATTTATTTGTGTAAATCAATGGAGGAGAATATGAGTCATATGTCTAGCTTCAATGAAAGCAATTGGGTAACTTGGAAAACTAAAATGGAGGATCTATTATTTTGTAAAGATTTGTATGGACCCATTGAGGGTGATAGTGGCAAACTCGAAGGTATGAAAGATGATGATTGGAAGAGGCTCAATCGAAAAGCCGTTAGTGTTATCCGTCAATGGATTGATGACAATGTGTTTCATCATGTAGCTACCGAAACATCAGCACATGATTTATGGAAAAAATTAGAAGGTCTTTATGATAGAAAATCAGCCACAAATAAAGCTTTTCTATTTTGAAAGTTGGTTAATTTAAAATATAAAGATTGCAGCTCTATTCCGGTACATTTGAATGAAATAAAGAGTATTGTTAATCAACTTGTTTCTATGAAAATAGTTTTTGATGATGAGTTGCAGGCTTTGATACTACTTAGTTCTTTGCCCAAAAGTTGGGAGACTTTGGTTGTGACGGTTAGTAATTTAGCGCTCGATGAAGTTGTCACAATGAGCCAAGTCACTAGTAGCTTATTGAATGAAGAAACTAGAAGAAAATCAACAGGTTCCTCTTATTCAAAGGCATTTGTTGTGAGAGGCCTAAGCAAAACAACGGGGAGAAGTAAGACTCTTCATGGTCATAATCAAAGCAATGACAAATCAAGAGATGGTTCTTTTTCAAAGAAAGACATTGAGTGCCATTATTGCCATGAGAAAGGGTACATGAAGATGAAGCGGGAATGCCAAAAGCTCAAGAATAAGGAGAAAATGCATGACAAAAGTGTGGATAAGAAGTAAGAAGACACAACAATAGTTACTACTGATGGTGATCTCATGGTCGTTTGTAAAGATGATTGTGTCAATTTTGTGGACTAAGAGAGCAATTGGGTGATTGATTCCGGTTCTTCTTTTCATGTGACTTTTCGAGTTGATTTCTTCACTACTTACACCAAATGAGATTATGGGTGTGTTCGAATAGGTAATGAAGGCTTGTCCAAGATTGTTGGCATGGGTGATATTTGCTTGGAAACAAATTTGGGCTGCAAGTTGTTGCTTAAAGATGTGAGTGTAGACACCCCATTTTTGATTGCCCTTAAGACTTGGGCGCCACTGATTGCTTACTTGATGGTGAAGGCTATGTTATGCAAAGGTTCAATTTCTTTGGCAAGAGGAGCTCCAAATCCCAAACTCACACCCCATTTTTGGACCAAAACGATTTTGACCAAAATGATTTTAGACCTTAAAACCCTCTCTTTTAAAATATCTGTGAAAAAAGTTTCTACGATGTTTCGAGGCTCGCATGTCGTTAAATGTTGCGCTTTTTGGTAAACTGAGCAAGGACAAAGTGGAAATGCATGAAAGAGAGGTGAACTTTTTGAAAAATCTTTCAAAACACCTTATTTAGAGGTTTGGAGTTGAAGAAAATTGGAGGAGAGGGAAGAAACCGAGTTGGGGAAGAAGTTGGGCATGAACTGTTAAGAGAGAGTCGAACAGCCCTCGCTAAATTAGGCATGTCCTTTTGTACGCTTGGATTTCAGTTATGAGGCCACCACCATTGGAAATTGGACTTCCGGGACTTCATTTTGCACTCAAGAATCTCCTAAAGCCGAGTCCGGATGAGGGAGATATGGCTGGTTGAAGTTAGGCATCAATCCGATTGAGCTGGAAATGAGCAGTCTTCACTAAAATGAGCATATCTTTTTTCACACTTGGAATTTTGATGTGAGGCTGCCACTATTGGAAATAATACTTCTGGGGCTTCAATTTAGACTCAAGAATGACCTGCAAAGGAGTTCGGATGAAGAAGATATGCCTGATTGAAGTCGGGGCCAGAAACCAGTTTTTGCTTTCCAGCCACTAGTGATGTTTGATGGCCATCTGTCGGCCACAAATGGAGTTTGATGACCATATGTCGGCCAAGAGTGACCCTTTTTGGCCACCAGTGGTGGCTAGTCGGCCACCAGTGATGGCCGACCAGCCATGGGTGTAAAAATCAGATATTTTGTGCAGATCTTTTCCTCCAGCTGTTTCACACTGCTCCAACTATCCCTATTTCAGATATTTTTCGACCTGAGGTCTTTCATTTCTATATATAGAGCCCATTCTCTATTGTTTTCAAGGTTGGAAAAAGTTTGGGAGCCTCTCTCTCTAGATTTCTCTCTCTCTTGCCCTTTTGTGCATACAAGTAGAGATATACTTCTAGTTTGCCTATCAAACTTTAACCAAAGTTGCTTATCTTTGGGCTGAGGTTACTTGAGGCCTTCTTTGAGCTCTAGAAGGTTATTTTAGCTTGAATTTGGCTTGAATTGTTGCCTAAATTGTGTCTTCCCTTCAAGAGGTAGAAACTTCTTTTTACTAGCTTAATTTCCATACTTGTTTTGCCATCTTTTTACACTATTTTTGAGCTGGTTTTGAACTCCAAAAAACTCTTTTTTTATGGTTTAAAAATGGTGGTTTAAGGGCTTTTTGAGTTAGGGGGTGGTTCACCCTTTTGCTTCTTTGTTTATAAAGCTTTTACACTTTTGTTCAACACTTTCAAACCAACTTTTTTTGGCCTTTTAACCACTGAATTTTAGAGGTTTTCAGTGGTGGAAAACATGTTTTGAAGTCCAAAATTGAAGGGGTTAGCCTCCCCTCCTTGTATCTTGCTTGCATGCCTAGTTAGCTCTATGTGTTAGCATGTTTTTCTAGCTTAACTTAGCTTAATTCTAGCATGTTTTTGCCTCTGATTTGGATTGCTTTAGCTCTGTTTTGGGCTGGTTGGGTCATATGAGTCTTGTTTTACATGGTTGTAGTGTAAAGGGCTTCACTAGTTTGGTGTTTTAGGCCTTTAAACATCATTTCCTTGAGTTGATTGCATGTTTTAGTATTATTTTGCAGTAATTGCAGCACCTTAATCTCTGCAATCTCCCTTATTTCTTCACTCTTTCATTTTTTTTAAGGGTTGTTTCAACCTTAGGGTTGTTTAAGCTTGAAGTTGAGGCTTATGCTTAATGGTTTAATCCTCCTTTGAGGGTTCATTACCAACGGCATGAAGCTTCCCTCATGCCTTGAACTACCTCTTGGTTGGCACTTCTTTCGCTTTAGAAGACACTCACCAATGGACAAATCGATTAAAGAATGAATCGGTAACTAAAATGGGTAAACAAAATGAACAAGTAAAAGAGACAAGATAAGCATCTTTCGTGTTGCATTGCATGTGTTCAAATCGGACGTTAATTTGAACATAAGGAAAATGGGACATTTCATACTCAAAAGTGATGAAATGTGCCACTTTCCTTGGTTACCATCACCCTTGATCATGCATAATAGGGTGGTGGTCTTTTTGAGTCTTGTTTTGCACTCATTAAACTTGTACAAGCTTGGTTCCTTAGCCATCATGCATGGAAAATGCTTGGTTGATGGTTTGAGGGCCAAGAGTTACACTCATTTGAGCTTGTGTGATGATAAGGAGCATAACAGTACAAACACTCCTTGAGAATACACTGCTTTGCCTCTGTTTTCTCTCTGTTGTAGCAAAAAAGAAAGTTCAGGGTAGGGGTGGCCGACCGGCCATCAATGAAATTTTTGCTCAGTGTGTTCCTAAAGGTGAGCAGAGGTGTTCTGGAAGTTGGTAGCTTCTTTGGTGTTCAAAATGTGCAAACAGAGGCGTTCAATGGCAAGGCGGTGGCATTTTCGGGTGGAAACCAACCGAGCATGCATGCATCCCTTGCTTCTCGGGATTAGCTAATTAGTTTAATTAGTATTAGATTAAATACATGTTGTAATTAATTAGTTAGTTTAACTAGTTATTCGATTTCGTTTGGTAATAATTAGTTAATTAGAATAGTTAATTAATTTGTTTTGTAATAATTAGTTAACTAGAATAGTTAATTAATTCATTTTGTAATAATTAATTGGCTAGAATAGTTAATTAATTCGTTTTGTAACAATTAGTTAGCTTAATTAGCGTAGCTAGTTAGTTAGCATATTTATTCGGACCCTCCTTCGTGAGGACGTAATGTTGTAATAAGTGTGCGTGTGTATGTATGTTTTCCAACCTCACGTTTTTCTCCCTTTTATTTAATCACTTTTGATGGTTAGATTAGGAACATATTTCGATTAGCATATCGCATGTTTGCATCTTCATTTTGTCTTGCATGCACCGAGGCTCGGCGCATCATTCAAACTGCATTGCAATTTCAATATCTTATTTGAATACGTGTTTAATCGCATATTGTTCAAATTGAATCATATGCCAGATTAGTAGCCGAGCCTATTACTTGGATATTGCATGTGTTGCATTAGACACTTAACATAGTTAGGATCATGCATCTTTCTAACTAGTTTCTGTTTTGGCTTGGAGTACTCGTTGAGTTTTTATGCTTTAGCATACTTGCATGAGTGTGATTGCTATATTGCCATGATTAGCATGCTTGCCATGAGGCTATGTGCTTAAATGGTAAACTGCTTGAATGCTTGTGGATGAAGGTTTGTTCTTTGAATTGGAACGATTCAACAAATGTAAGTTTTAAGCCCACTTTGTTGAGTGGCAAATCATGTTTTAAGCCCACTATGTTTGGTGGCAAATCCACATCTTTAAGCCCACCTGAGGGTGGCAAATTCAAACCATTTTTACAAACAAACATGAGTTGAGTTGTTCCAAGTCTTGCAAACTAGTCTATACTTGCTTGTGCGCATCACATAGTAAAGCTAGTTTAATAATCAGAACAAGAACACATAATGTTTATAAAATAACATATCATGATTAGTAGAGGCCGATCTTTGCTCGGGCGAGTGAGAGTGCTCATTTTAGGACCTTCCCCTCTCATACCTAAGTTCCCGAGCCGAGGCAACTTTGGTGATGATGGACATATGGCCTTTGGCACGAGTCAGGGTTTCCTAAATTTTTCCAAAATAAAATATTTAGGTGGCGACTCTGTATCTGGCAAAGCAGTCAAATTTTGACATTATTTGATTTAAAATCGATTTTCCAAAAAGGTTTACCGGATTTGGACTCTTTGGTGATTATCAGTTTCACATTACATTTGTGAGACTAAATTCAGAATCGCGGGAGTCCGAACTGTGAGGCCTTCTTTTCAAACCCTTTCCGAAAGGCAGGACGCAGAAAAAGGCGAGTCCACAGTGAGGTATAGCGATCCCGGTTTCCCCTTTTCTTTAATTGTTGTATCCGGACTTAGAGTCCGTGGAGTGGGTTGTTGTGTATATCTTGTTTACATCCTTTACTCTTTGTCTTTGAGTCTTGGGTTGTGTTGGGCAGGTTTGAAACAGGTTGGTTGAGCTTAGAAACCAAAAGTAGTTGCCCAGATTTTTGCCTTCACACTCGAGCGGAGCTTTTGACGCTCGAGCGGGCCTTTCATTGTTGCTTCTCCGCTCAAGCGGGTGTTTTGACGCTCGAGCGTGATTTTCCATCTCCCAGTGTTTTCCTCTGCAGTGTTGGACGCTCGAGCGGGTGTTTGGACGCTCGAGCGGGAGTTTGTATGTGATGCTCGAGCGGGGAGTTTGACGCTCGAGCGGGGACCTGGTTCTGCAAAAGTTCTGGGAGTGTGTATCCGGCGCTCGAGCGGCGGTTTGGACGCTCGAGCGAGAGTCTGTGACTGACGCTCGAGCGGGAGTTTCCACGCTCGAGCGGGGCGACTCTTATATAAAATCGAGATCCGACTTTCTGGATCACTTTTTCAACTCCATTTCTCTCTCTTACTTTTCAAAACCGCCATTAGAGACCTTCTCTCTCAAAAACCATGCCTTATCTCTAGGTATTGATCTAGTAGGAGTTGTTTCCTCACCTTTGGTCTTTACAAAAGTTGGGTTGATCGTCGAGGGCTATCTTTTGATCTGAGAAATTTGGAATTTGGAGCACTTTCGTTTTCTTCATCTTCTTCGTTGGGTGTCATCTTTTGAAGTAGGGATTCCTACTCACTACTATGGGTTTTGACCTAGATTTTTGGGCATTTTGTTAAATGGTTGATATTGGGGAAGTTAGGGTTTGAAAATGATAAAAGAAGGTTTTGTTATTTTGATTCTAAAATGTGTATTTTGGGTTTCAAAATGATGATATTGTTGTTGGTTGTTGATATTTGAACCATTGGGTTGATATTGGGAAATGGGGTAGAAAACCCTAATTTGTTGTATAAATTAATTGGTATAATTAATTTGGGAATATTGTTGTTATTTGGAATTGAGTTGGGAATAATGAAAATGGGCTCATTATATTGTAAAATGGTGGAGTTGGATTTATTAATCACTTACCTTTGAAAACATTGATGTTTTATCTATTGGAGCTTTTATCATCTGTTTAGAAATAATTGTTTGGGCTACCGGTGGAGGGTAGTTATGATTGTTGTAGACAATGCATGATGATTAGGCAAACTAAAACTAATCAATTGGATGTGTCATAGAGTATGACGGTTGTCAGAATACATTAACGTTATGTATTGATTGATTGTGTATATGATCTATGTGTATATACGTTGTGTGTGTATGTGAGGAGACAGGGGATGTACTCCATGGTTTAGGGGAAGATGGGGGATGGACCTCTAAACCGGATGTCGTATGGGAGGAGGTAGGGGATGGACTCCGCTGATACAGCTCATATGCCTATCAGTTAATGTGTTGGTACAGCTCTTATGCTTATCTATGGAAGTGTTGATATAGCTCATATGCTTATCTGTTGAAGTGTGGATAGAGCTTGTATGCTTATCTGTTGAAATGTTGATATAGCTCATATGCTCATCTATCGAAGTACTGATATAGCTAGTATGCTTATCTAATGTAAAATGGGAAACGTTTAATATGAGTTACTGTCTCATATAAGTTGTTGGCCAAGTTCTGAGTCGTTGTTGTGAATTGTGAATTCGGTAAGAAGTGGAAAATGAAATGAAACATGGCTATAGTGGTCATGTAATGGAACTGGGTTATGAATTGATTTATGAAAATTAAACATTTATCAATTGCTAATGTCTTAGTTACTGCTCATACTGTGTTTAGCATATCTCTACTGGGCGTTGGTTCACCCTATATAGGACATTATTTTCAGGTACAGGTAGCATGCCTCCTCCAAGGACTTAGCTTGGATGGATATGGGAGTTGAAGACTCTTTTTGATTATTTTGTTTGTATTACATGTACATCAAGCCAAGGGTTTATTTTGTATAGAGTTATTACTCTTCTTTTGTGTAACCAAGTGTTGACTTGGAAAGCTGTAAGCCCGTAGGGCATTTGCTTTTGTTGTTAACATGTAATACTGTTGTAAGGACTACTCTGATGAATGGAAAGGTGTTGATTTTCTTATATCACTGCATGTCTAAATGATGGGTATTATGTATTATTTTGAGGGCGTTACAACTGCTTCCCGACATTCACCTCAATTTTGTTCCAATTCAGGCGACCCGGTCTATACTTGTAAATCTTGGCTAATAACCAGAATAAGAATGCATAAGGTTTTCAAAACTCGATATCATGGTTAGTAGAGGCCGATCTTTGATCGGGCGAGCGGGGGTGCTCACGAAGTGACCTTCCCCAATCGTACCCAAGTTCCCGAGCCGAGGCAACTTTGGTGATGACGGACACGTGGCCTTAGGCAAACGAGTCAGGGTTTCCTAAATTTCCCAAAAATAAAATATTTAGGTGGCGACTCTGTATCTGGCAAAGCAGTCCATGTTTGGCACTTCTTTCAAAAATCTGTTTTCTCAAAACGATTTGCCGGATTTGGACTCTTTGGTTCAGATTAAGAACCGTGACATTTGAGTCCGAACTGTAGTGAGCCCAAAACGAACAGAACGGGACTCATCCTCCCGGGGCGTTCGGGACGTCTACAGTTTCTGGCGACTCCTGGGGATTTAGAGAGCTTGACTCGAACTCATGATATCTTTTTTGATTACACTTATGTGTTTCTTTGCATTGCATGTGCATTGGTGCGCCTAGGACACCGTATTTGCCATCTGCTATTCCTGAGCGGTTTGCCAGAGGCTGCGTGCCATAAGGCTTACCGGTTACGGGCTCTGCCAGTATGGAAACACAAACCCCGGTTTTACCGGGGCACCCTTTTGACCATTCGACTTCGACCTAGTGCATATTCGGAATCCATAGTGACCATTCCAAACTAGGACAGGTTGCTTACCCGATATAGGTTGTTTGAAACCGCTGCGTGCGTAGTAAAACCCTAGCTCCTGACAAAATAGGACAGGGAAACCCTACCCCTCCATAGGGGTGTTTTGGCTCTCACTTATCTGTTATGTGTTTTAGAGTGCGTCTCTACAGGAATGCATGTATCAGTTCGCGAGTTTGGGCATCAGGTCTGCGGGCACCAATTCAGTATTTTGGGATTCAGTTTACCTGAGGGTATCAGTTTACGGGCAGAATTCTGTAGGGGCACAGTCATTCAGCTCTGCTCATATGTTTCGTGAAATCAGGCTGAGATGCTGTCTGTTTTCTCTTTTGCTAGGTAGTCCTGGAACATAGCTTCAGAAGGCTTCGATATCCCCCGGGTACATTGGACTAGTGCTGATAGACTTTGTTAGGTCAGAAATTCAATTCAAGGGAACCAGTGTTCTTTCGCTGAGGCAAGGCAAAGAAAGGCCAGTCAGGGCTCACCGGTTCATCTGATCCGTCAGTCGCCAGTCACATCACCTTTGTTCGACTCAGCAGACCGTGATGGCACAGGGTTCGGAAGAATTTGGCCGTGATAGCAGCGCTAAATCAGGGAACTGCCATGCAGGCTGAGACCAGTATTGAAACGCAGCGCCCACCTGGGGCATCTGCCTCACATCCAGCTTTGGGACCCCAGCCGAACTTTGACCCACTTCCGCCAGCTGAAATTTGCAGGGTCCGATCCCCAGAAGGGTTGGCTCAAGCCCGAGTTTCAGACCCCTGGTGCAGCCTAATGAGAGACTTTATCCCCTTGATGTTAATGACCTCGATCCGACCGCGTGAAAATTGCGAACCTTGAGAAGCAATTCAAAAAGCACATGGCCTTAACTCCATTCCCGACATTGAGGATGGGTACACCGAGTCTGCCGTACGGCTCCCAGACAGATTCAAAATGCCACATATTGACCGTTTCGACGGGTCTGGAGATCCTATGGTACATATCCGACTTTTCTTGGATGTCCTGAAGCCGATGGGTCTGACTAAGCACAGAAACTCTCTCTGTATGGAAGAACCCTGTCGGGTGTAGCAGCCACTTGGTACGCTAAGTTGGAGGACAAAGTGAAGCAAAACTGGGAAGAATTGGCTGAGGCCTTTGTCGATCAGTATTCCTACAATACCCAAGTTGAAATGACCATCCAAGAGCTTGAAGCAACTCGCCAGAACCCAACAGAGCCTTTTGTGGAATTCGTTGCGAGGTGGAGAGCAAAGGCAGCACAAATGACAGATCGTCGCCCTTCTGAGAGGGATCAAGTGCAGATGATGGTGCGAAACCTCGAGCATGATATGTTGCAAAAGTTGATAGTCGCTCCGCTATTCACTTTCAAAAGTTTGCATGAACTAGGGGTTCAGATCGAGAATGCGTTCAACAGTGGGATCATTCCCAGAACAAGTGAAGCGACAAGGAGGGTGATTTCAGGGAGTGCCAATGCTGGTAGTAGCGCTATTCCCAAACCCGCAGAAATCAATACAGTTGCCACAACCAACCCTTTTGCCAAACCAAGCCTACAAACCGTCGGCCCAGCCCGAGCTCAGGGCAGAACTTTCACCCCTCTCTATATGAGCCTAACTAGCGCACTAAAAGTCCTGATGGAAAGAGGGTATCTCAAACCCCTCGATCCTCAACCTCTGCCTGACCCACTCCCAGCCAGACATAACCCCTCCAAGTACTGTGTGTACCATCAGCAGCGCGGTCATGGCATCGACCGTTGCTACCGCCTTCGTCATGAGGTCCAAAATCTCATCGACAATCGGACGATAGCTCCACCTTCAGACCCCAATGACCAAACATCTCCTGCCTACCTCAATCTTATCCATATACTGCCATCCACTATGACCCCAGCATATACATCACCCCAGCCCATCTACCCAAGCCTGAGGTGTTTATCCCAGAAACATGGACTTATGCATGATGGGTGCACCTGAACCTCAATCATCTCAAACCCGTGAACCCACTACTTCTGAGCTGAAGAGAATGATCGAAGATCTTCAGAGAACTGTGACAGATTTGGCCTCCGGGACATTGGCTCCGTCATCAACCACATCACATACCAGGGAGTTCATGTCAAAAGGCTCCCCAGTCTTGGAACGGGCTGCATTTGAGGAATGCCAATCCCTTGGCAAAGTGGAGGCGAGTGGAAAGAACAAGATAGGGGCGGACATGGATCCCCATGAACATCTTCTGTTGGCTGTTGAGGCTTTGAAAGCCGAGGGACTGAACAAAGAGCAAGTGCTCGCAGTTGTTGCAAAAACTGTGGACGACATTTTCGCCACTCAAGTTGGGGGCAGTTTGAATCAAGGGGCAAGCCGGGAGAAGGGTCGTTGTATCAGAAATGTTCCTTTCAGCTATAATCCTGCACTCGGAAGAGATCAACAAACCAGGCCAGCACCTGCCAATCCCTTTACTGGTGCGTCCAGCAAAAATCCACAAACCTTGAAGTACCAACCCCGAGGTCAGAGGGTCTTCCATGCCCTCTATATGCCTTTGTCCAAAGCTCTCCAAGTCCTTGTTGGACAAGGCCATCTCAAACCCCTTGAGCCTCGGCCTCTCCCAAATCCTCTTCCGGCTACGCATGATGCCGCCCAGTACTGTGCCTTCCATCAGCAAACTGGCCATACTACCGACAACTGCTTCCGTCTTCGCCATGAAGTACAGGATCTATTTGACAACGGGGTCATTGCCGCGCCAAGCTCTGCAAAGTCTATCGGCACTGGATCGGTGAACTTGGGGGATAATGTGACCATGTGATCGGGGATGAACCAGCTGCGGGTGGCACTCGATTAAACTCCAGACGTGGGAATGGCACGCACTGTTCTGAGCAATACGCAAACACCAGTTTTTGTGCTTTCTAACTTGGGCATTGAGTCAGTCTTGTTTTTTTGTATAGAGTCAGTCTTTTCTTACTGAGTCAGTTGGGTCTGTCTTGTTGTACGAGTCAGTCCTATTTTGTTGGAGTCGGGTGATTTCGGGGGTGTTACCTCGGACATCACTTGCTTGTTTTGTGTTTTCTTTTCTTTTGAGTCTGTTTTGCCTTGGAGCCAGTAATGCCAACAGATTTGAATGAACAGCAGTGATTTTCACATTCTTGTGTTCGTTCTGCCTTGCGCCAGTTGTGCCAGAAGTTCTGAATGAAATGGCAGTGCTTTTCGCCTACTTTTCTGTGCCTCGAACTCATTGCATTGACCTAAGTTTTTCAAAACCTTTTGAACACTTGATGAAAACGAAGAGGAAAGAATTCCTCGGGATTTGCAAAAATTTGATCAATTGAGAAAAGAAGGCATGCTAAGCCCTTAATGAATGAAATCATGTTTGTTAAGTGAGTACTGAGAAGGATCCTGGCTTGATCCAGATTGGTTCTACATGTCTTCCCGCGAGCGATTAGTCGCTTTCTTAAAAGATTTCAAAAAAAATGTTTTTGCGCGATCCTGCGAAGACTGTGTGGAATCGCTCTTGAGATCGTGCAGCTTAGGATCGCTCTCAGCCTCGAGACTCGATCCCCCTTTGTTTTCGAATCTTGAACCTTAACTCAGAATGTTCAACGGTCAACCACAATGTAAGGCCCGTGTGGCCGGATCAGAAGCAGCCCATGAACTAGGGGCGAAAATATCAGATGTGATCAAAGGAAGCTTGCGAAGCTAAATCAAAAGCCTCCCCGAACAAGGGGCAAAAATGTCAGATGCGCTCGAAGAGTCAAAGATGAGTCACCAAGTTCCTATCTACAAATACTAGGGGCAAATTCGGCCCCCCATTGGAAGGACTCCTGCATCGTCAGCGAACAGCAGCCAATCCTGTAGATTCAGATGACTTCAGGATCTCAAAACCATCTGACATGGACAAAGCTACACTCTTACCCTTGAGAGGCTTGCTGGGCCGAAAACCCGGAAGGGCGACCCAGGCAAAAGTTAGAGCAAGAAAAAGAAAAAAAAAAAAAAAAATGCAAAAATGAAAAAAAAAAAAAAAAGAGAATCGAAAAGAAGAAAAACAAAGCTCGCAAGGTTGAAAACCCGCAACAGGCATCTTGGCAAAAGTTAGAGCATAAAAAGAGAGGTTAAATACCCGAGTGTACCTTAACCCCGAACTACGTGAGGCTTGATTCTCATCTTTGGGATACGTAGGCAACTTCATTCTGAAGTCCAGTAGTAAAACACTTCAAAATTCGACTGTGTCCATGTAATGGTTTTGATCATCTTTGCTTTCTCTGAATCCGAGAATTTGGTTGTGTTCGTCACTCTGAGGACTGACTACAATGCGCCGCGGTGCTATCCAAACAAGGGGCAACTTTCCGTTGCCAGGAAGCTCTCTTCAAGCAGGGGGCAATTTTCCTTCGGATCTGAAGTTGTGCATCTCAAGAGCGGGTTCCGTGCTCGTTGAGCAGTGGCCGTTTGCAAAAATAGTTTTTGAGAATTTTTAATGAGGTTGACTAATTTTCTCTCAAAAATTATTCCATTTTTCCAAAACTGGACCATTTCTTGGACCCCAAAAGGGAAAATTTTCAGTGCTCACAGCCTAACTTGCATGATTTTAAATCAGAAAATTGAACAAGCATGTTAATCTAACTCTCATTTTGGTCAAAATTGTCTTAGTAGAAAGCCAAAAACAAAAAATGGTCGAAATGATGAACTAGGGGCACAGTTGAGTCAGGTGTTCTGTCTTCTTTCCCCATTGCCACAATACTTGCCAAGAAGGGCACTCTACCTGCCAGAAAAGGGCACAACTGAAGTTAACAGCAAAAGGGCTGAAGCTCTCTCACCCTCTGAGCAACGAGGTATCAAGCCAAGTGCGAAGCACGAACTGGAATGGATCAAGATATTCCACTCCCTCATCTGGACAGATCTGATCACGTCCAAACTCCCCAGCAAAGCATCGTCAATCGATGTCAGCTGCAGATTTGCTACACACCCAGTTGTAGCACAGCCCCTCTGTGGGAGAAACTCACTAGCTGCGTGCAGAAGAAGAAGAACTAGCGGAATGCTAGGGGCAAGAGCCCACAACTTTCTGTTTATCCATCAACCACTCAGGGGAGGGATTTAAAATGAGAGATTAAAGAATAGAGAGGTGTGCGCTGAGAGAAAAAGTGAGGAAAGGGCTTTTTTAGAAAAACAGAGCTTGAGGGCCAAGTGACATGAGAATCACAAATGAGAAAGGGTGGGAAACAATACCCGGAGAAACTGGCTCCTCGTGCACCGAGAGGTCTCTCGCCTTTGTAACACAGCTGAGTGTTGTGTTTGTGCGTTTTGTTTGTCTCGTTTCTTGTTTTAAGTCGTTTGAGAGTCAACAAATGTGTTTAGGTCATTTTACGTTGTTTTTCCTTTGTTGAGTTGTGTTTAGGTCGTTCTACCTTTGTTTTCCGTTGTTGAGTAGTTTTGGCTGTGGCCAGTTGTAGGCTCAATACCCGGTTGAGAACCCTTTTCTCATTTCAATTTCAAAAATCGTTTTGTGCTTAGAGTGCCGTGTCGTTCTCCACATTTGTGCAAAAAAGGATCAGTTCTTTCATAAAGCCATAGGGTTCAACCCAGGTCATGTCAGAATAGTAAAGCAAGGACCTATCTGAAGCTATTTAGGTTCCGGACTGCAAAGCAAAAGAAAAGAGGGAAAATTTGGAGCATCTTAGCATGTTTCAACTTTAGCAAAATCCGAGACTGCATTCCAGGTGCACCTTCTCAGGCTTCGCCGTTTCTCTGGAGTATGAGTGTATCTCGACCCCAAGTGTAAGCCTGCTTCAAGTCAGAATGGCAGTCCAAGCAGCACCCGAGGGTTTCACATGCAGATGTTATCTCTCGCCAATATGAACAGGGTGTGCCTTTTTTGAGCTGAGTGTGTTGCAAAGTCCTCTAAGAGGTAAATCAGAGGCACCAGAGTACATATTTGATGCTCTTCTATTGCATAGAATGTGAACTTTCATATACACTGTTGTTGCATGCGTGCCGCGCATCGTTATGATTCATGCATAGAATATGCTTGCTTTCGATTCCGCATAGAATATGCTTTGCTTGATTCATGCATAGAATATGCTTTCAATGTTGCATAGAATGTGCTTCCATACTTGCATAGAAAATGTTCGTATCTTTTGCGTAGAAAAATCCCCATACTTGCATAGAAGATGCATTTTATCGCACTTTCCTGTGCATTTTATCTCACTCACTCGCACTGTCTTGTGCACTTACACTTTGTATCTCACTTGCACTGTCTTGTGCATCTTGTGGTTGTATCTCACTCGCACTATCTTGTGCATTTCAAATCAATCGCGCTGTTTAGCGTATTGCACTATTTAGTGCATTTCAAATCAATCGCGCTGTTTAGCGTATCGCACTGTTTAGTGCATTTCAAATCAATCGCGCTGTTTAGTGCATTTCAAATCAATCGCGCTGTTTAGCGTATCACACTGTTTAGTGCATTTCAAATCATTCGCGCTATTTTGCGCATCGCACTGTTTTGTGCAGTTTATCATTCGCGCTATTTTGCGCACCTCAATCGCACTGTTTTGTGCAGTTTATCATTCGTGCTATTTTACGCATCGCACTGTTCTGTGCAGTTTATCATTCGCGCTATTTTGCGCACCTCAATCGCACTGTTTTGTGCAGTTTATCATTCGCGCTATTTTGCGCATCGCACTGTTTTGTGCAGTTTATCATTCGCGCTATTTTACGCATCGCACTGTTTTGTGCAGTTTATCATTCGCGCTATTTTGCGCACCTCAATCGCACTGTTTTGTGCAGTTTATCATTCGCGCTATTTTGCGCATCGCACTGTTCTGTGCAGTTTATCATTCGCGCTATTTTGCGCACCTCAATTGCACTGTTTTGTGCAGTTTATCATTCGCGCTATTTTGTGCATCGCACTGTTCTGTGCAGTTTATCATTCGCGCTATTTTGCGCACCTCAATCGCACTGTTTTGTGCAGTTTATCATCCGCGCTATTTTGTGCACCTCAATCGCACTGTCTTGTGCTTTGCATATCACATCGCACTATCTTAGTGCATTTCAAATCAGTCGCGCTGTTTAGCGTATCACACTATTTTGTGCATTATATCATTCGCGCTATCTTGTGCACCTCACCCGCACTTGTTAGTGTATTGCATCGCGCTATCTTGCGCCGTGACCATTACTTGCATTGTGCATGCATTTTTTATCGCGCTTTCTTGCGCATCTTACCTGCACTTGTTAGTGCATTGCATTGTTCGCGCTTTCTTGTGCACCTCACTTGCACTTGTTAGTGTATGGCATCGCACTGTCTTGTGCACTCTCTGGTCTGGGAGACCTTAAATCCCGTATCTTCATTCGCACTGTCTTGTGCACTCTCTGGTGTAGGAGACCTTAAATCCTCTAAAGGTGCAATTCCTTGGTGTTTGTCATGCCCGAACGACTTCCAGTGGTCTGGTATAGCCACCTGCCTGTGTTTGCGGTGAGTTCCTAGGAGACCAACTGAGACGGTGGAAACTAGAGTTCGAATGGCTCATGCCTAGAACGCAAGGTTCGGATTTCCAAGACTAAAGTCTGGTTTAAATACCCAGGGTATATCCTCGGCTTGAAATCTGTATGGCAGCCCCATAGATTGAGATAGCGTCTGTATGCGCCTCAATTCTGGATACTGATCCAACCTAGTCTGTCACCCTGTTGGAGAATAGGGAAAGTTGCGACCATAGTCAGGGAGAAAAGTAGTACCTGTGGTTCAACCGAGAAGAAGGGGAAGACCCCCACATCAGCACGAGGTAGGACATTGCTGAGGTAAGTTATTGCCAGTTGCCCCTATGAGGTACCTTCCTCTCCTAGCTATTACATTGCATTGTTTTATTACATTGTGTTACATAAATCCTGCATTTTCAAACCGGCTTCGCGTAGCGTATAAGCCCAATTTTCAAACCGGCTTCGCGTAGCGTATAAGTCCAATTTTCAAACTGGCTTCGCGTAGCGTATAAGTCCAATCTTCAAACTGGCTTCGCTTAGCGTATAAGTCCAATCTTCAAACCGGCTTCGCGTAGCGTATAAGTCCAATTATCAAAATCTTCCTACATATCATTTTGCATCCTGCCCCTGAACTACGCTGGTTTGATTCCTTGTAAAGGGATACGT
The DNA here is from genome assembly GCA_030407325.1 of Camellia japonica. Taxonomy (NCBI): domain Eukaryota; kingdom Viridiplantae; phylum Streptophyta; class Magnoliopsida; order Ericales; family Theaceae; genus Camellia; species Camellia japonica. Next base: position 53,656,178 of record JAPPVO010000029.1, read on the forward strand.
AGGCAGCCTGCGGGCGCAACCGTTTATTTGTCTATATTTTGTTTGTTTGTCCAAGTCTTCGGCCTCGTAAAAAATGGGTCGTCTCTGGGCTTTGACATTCACTCCCGTCACTTCTTGACTTTCGAGTTTTGTCAAAGAGGGGCAACTGTAGACACCCCATTTTTGACCGACCTTAAGACTCAGACGTCACCGATTGAGCTCTTGGTGATGTCGCATATTGTGCTTGTTCTGAGGTTGCGGAGTCTCGGCTGCGAGCCTTGCCTCCGGATTTCCAGACTCTTTTGTACCTTGCCTCGGTTTGCGAACCAGGTCCCGTTTTCTCCGTTTTCTCTTCTCGAAGGGAGGGAGAGGTCTCGTAGATCATCTCTCAGTGGCCGTAGGCTACGTTTCATGGCCGTAGGCCATTTTTCCCGTTTGGAGCCCGGTTTTTGATTTTTCGGAGCCGTCGGCCGTGTGCCTCGGTTCGGGACCGCTTAACCACCTCCGTTTGCTCTAGTTTTTGGCATACACCTTATTTCCTCCCTTTTGAGGGACACTGTGGTCTGAGAGACCAACTTCGTGGTCGAACGCCACTTCCGGTGCCTAACAGCCTGTTTTCAGGGCCCCGAACTGCGTGTTTCGGCCCCCAAACCTCCGTTTTTGCATCCGTCTTCGTTCATTTTTGGTGGAGACCTTATTTTCATTGTTAGAAAGGCTATAGGAGAGTGGGAGGCTAGGAATTTTTCTGAAAAACCAGCTTTTTTGGTCAAAAGATTCAGCATGAATCCGGGAAGGAGGAAAACATCTGCGCGGCTTCACCGAAACGGGCATAACTCTTTGCACAGGAGGAATTAAGATATAAGGCCACCACCGTTGGAAATCTTACTTCCGGGGCTTCATTTTTCACTCAAGAATCTCCTAGAGCCAAGTCCGGGTGGAGGAGATATGGTTGGTTGAAATCCGTTTGGACCGAATCTGCGCGGCTTCACCAAAACAGGCATAACTTTTTGCACAGGAGGAATTTTGATGCAAGGTTTGCGGCATTGGAAAGCTAACTTCTGGGGCTTCATCCTAGGGGGTGACCGGCCACCTTAACCCTTTTGACCTGGTCGGCTAGCCACCTAAACTGGTCGGTCGGCCACCTTGCCTGGCCGGCCGGCCACCTGAACCTTTTGCACCTGGCCGGCCATTTTTCTCTCTCCAAGTGTATTACAGCTGTGCCAACTATTTGCCCCCAGACCCCTGCCCGAGGGTTTGCCCTTTTGGGGGTGAAATTTGAATTTGTTTTTCCCCCCCTTTCCTCCACTCCTCTCCTTCTATAAAGCCAGCACCCTACACCATTTTTGAAGGGTTAGAAAATTAGCCAAGGCTCTCCCTCCTTCACCCACCATTTTCACTATTCCAAGCTCCAAAACCCTAGTTTCTTGCACCATTTACACACCAACCCATAGCACAACACCTCCATCCTCCATTCCAACACTTTGAGGCTGATTTTCAGAGGCTAGGAGCTCATCTTCTTGGACCAAAAACTTCTGGAAAGTTGTGATACAAGGGTAAGCTCCTATTTTCCCTTTTTTTGCACTACTTTGTCCTATATCTTAGCTCCTTTTGCTTACATTTTTGGGCTTCGACCTAAACTGAAAATAGTCATATTTTGAGCTTCTCTCCATGTTTGATCAAGGACCTCTTGTTGTTTGAGGTCTCCTACTACCTCTTGTCTCTCTATCCCTCTTTTAGGCCTATTTTTACATGATATACTAGCCTTGTTTTTGAGCATTTCTGGACTCCGAGCCAAACTGTAAAATGTCTTGTTTTGATCCCCTCTTCAACTTTGTTGAAGGGCTCTCCTCTGTTTGAGGCCATCTACTACCACTTGTCTCCTATATCTCTTTATAGGCCCATTTTTGCATGATAGTTTAGCCCTACTTGTGCTCATTTTCGAGACTTGATATAAACTGTAAAGTGCCTTGTTTTTAGCCTCTATTCAACTTTTTTGAAGGGCTCTTTGCTATTTGGGGCCAGCTACTGTCCCTTGTCTCTAATCTCTCTTGTAGGGCCATTTTTGCATGATAGATTAGCCCTACTTGGGTTCATTTTTGAGAGTTGTCATAAACTGAAAAATATATTGTTTTAATCTCATCTTAAATTTTGTTTAAGGTCCCATTTTTTTTTTGAGGTCATATGCCTCCTTGTATGCTTGATTGTCTCTTATTTTGAGCCTTACACCTAAGCTCTTGTTGCATGCTTTGTTTGGCCATCTAGCCACTGAAATCCAGTGGATTTTCAGTGGCTAACACACTATTTTGAGCCTCCAAATCAGAGGGGGATGACCCCCTCTCACATTGACTTGTTTGATGGTCATTTTGGCCTTCCAAAGGGACCCCTCTTTGCATGCTTCTTAGCCACTTTTCAGGCCCAATTTGGTGAGTTTTGGAGCTATCATATTTGATTTTCAGAGTTGTTTGTGCCATGCTAAGTGTCCATCTTGTATGTGCTTAATAACCCCTTTGTATGCCTTCTAAAAGAACCCATCATTTGCGCATGTGTTGGCTGCATTTTAGAGGTTATTTGGGCATGTTTTGGCATGTTTTATTCACTGTTTTTTTGCTGGTTTGATGAGTTCTCACTTGCTTCATATACGTGCCATGTAATCCATGTTTGATAGTCAAAATTACATGCTATGTTAGGCCATCTTGCTAGCATCTTTTGGCCATGCTTTGAACTAGAATTGTTCATGTTTTGGGACTTCCTTTGTTCTGTCTTTATGCTTCATGATCAAATAATGCATGCTTTTGTATAGCTATAGGCCAATGCATGTGCCTAGTTTTGTGTTTCGGGACCATTCCATGCATCGGGTGCCATGTTTCCATGTTTCGGGATCATTTTGCATCACATTTCAGTGCTGGAACTTGCATGTTTGAATGCCATATTTCATGCCTTGCCATGCCTTGTTAGAGTGGCATTTGTGCCTTAGGATCGGTCCTCGATTTGCGCGCATGTGTGCACGCATCTCGAGTGTCTCATTTTCATCTAATGGCTACTGATATGAGTGTGACTGAGGTCCACTCATGTTGGTGTAAGTCCATCATGCATTGTGTATGTCATCTTAGTCCTTTGCATTGCGTATGCTAGGTTGTATGTTAGAGCATCGTGTATGCCATGTTACATCGTGCATTGTGTATGCCATCTCATAGCATTGCGTATGCTAGGTTGTATGTTAGGATTGCATTCATGCATATCATGCATATTGCATTGTGTTTGGGATAGGAGTTAGCCCAAACACGGGAAACGAGGGACGCTTCGTACTCCGAGTGACGGAACGTCTCTCAATTCCCGGTCACCGACACTCCGGATTATCCATGATGGAGTCTCGGTCTTGTTGTGTTTATATGTGCATTCATTTCACATTAAGTCGTGCAATTCGACTCCTCGGCCATCATGCATCGAGATGCGTGGTTGGTGGCACGAGGATCGAGGTATGCATACATGTGTGAAAATACTTGCCATGCCCCTTTCTTGCTCTCTGTTGCAGCAAATCAGAAACCGGCAGTCTTTTGGAGCTCCGTGCAATATTCCGAGCTTAATTGTAAACAGAGGCTAATTGGGGCATCGCAACGGATTTCCGCGCAAGGCAACCCGAACATGCATGATTCATCATCTGGAGCAGAGTTGAGGCAGTCCCTAGCTTGCATGCTAATTTACTGCTTTCCTAGATTAATTTGTTAATTAATTAGGATTTTGTATTTATTCGGACTGTAATTATTCATTTGGGACTGTATATTATTTATTCGGACCCTCTGCGCGAGGGTAATGTTGTAATAACTGTGCGTGTGTGTGATGTATGTCTTCCAACCCCACGTCTTTCTCCCTTTTATTTACCAGCAATGATGGTTAGATTAGGGCATGTTTCAATTAGCATACAGTATGATAGCATGTTTGCATTCATTCATCTGTTTTGCATGCACCGGGCTCGGCGCATCATACTAACTGCATTTGTATTTCAATTCCGAGTTGAATACATGTTAGTTGTAGCATTCCATATGCCATGTTTAGAATAGCCGAGCCTGCTATAGTTGCATTTTTGCATGTGTTGCATTAGGCATTTCTGTATAGTAGGAGATCATGCATGGATTTCTAACATAGCTTCTGTTTTGGCTTGGAGTACTCGGTAAGTTTTTATGCTTTAGCATTCTTGCATGTGTGTGAGTGACTGCCATGATAGCATGCTTACCATGAGGCTATATGCTTATGTGATATAACTGCCTGAATGCCTGTGGGTGAAGGTTGGGTTATTTGGATTGGAACAATGCATCGACCATGAGTTTTAAGCCCACTAGATAGTGGCAAAACCATCTTTTCTAAAGCCCACCCGAGGGTGGCAAAATCTGCATTTTGAGCCTACTTGCGAGTAGTAAACCATTTTTCAAAAATAAACATGAAATGTTTTGTTCCAATTCAGGCGACCCGGTCTATACTTGTATACTGTGCGCATCACATAGTAAATCTAGGCTAATAACCGGAATAAGAATGCATAAGGTTTTCAAAACTCGATATCATGGTTAGTAGAGGCCGATCTTTGATCGGGCGAGCGGGGGTGCTCACGAAGTGACCTTCCCCAATCGTACCCAAGTTCCCGAGCCGAGGCAACTTTGGTGATGACGGACACGTGGCCTTAGGCAAACGAGTCAGGGTTTCCTAAATTTCTCCAAAAATAAAATATTTAGGTGGCAACTCTGTATCTGGCAAAGCAGTCCATGTTTGGCACTTCTTTCAAAAAAATCTGTTTTCTCAAACGATTGCCGGATTTGGACTCTTTGGTTCAGATTAAGAACCGTGACATTTGAGTCCTGAACTGTAGTGAGCCCAAAACGAACAGAACGGGACTCATCCTCCCGGGGCGTTCGGGGACGTCTACAGTTGGTAACCAAGATGTTCAGACACTTGATTGGCCAAACAGTAGAAGTCTACATCGATGACATGGTCGTGAAGACCAAGGAGCCTAAGGGTCATCTTGCCGACCTAAAAGAGGTATTTGAAATCCTCAAAAAATATCGGCTCCGACTCAACGCATCAAAGTGCGCGTTTGGAGTTGGATATGGTAAGTTTCTGGGGTACCTGGTAACAAGAAGGGGCATAGAGGCCAGCCCAGATCAGATCAAGGCCGTCGTAGATCTACAGAGCCCAACATCGGCAAAACAGGTATAAATGCTTACTGGAAGGGCCGCAGCCCTAAACAGGTTCATAAGCCGAAGCTCAGACAAATGTAAACCTTTCTTCAACATGGTGAAAAGACCACGAACTTCCTATGGACTGAGGAATGTGAGGCCGCTTTGGCCGACCTAAAGAAATATCTGACCACGGCTCCAGTCCTCTCAACACCTGAGCCTGGGGAAGAGCTGTTTTTGTACTTAGCTGTGTTAGAACACGCAGTAAGTGCAGTGCTAATCCAAGAAGAAAAAGGAGAACAGAAGGCTGTTTATTATGTAAGTAAAACCTTGGCCGATGCAGAAACAAGGTATCTACCACTAGAGAAATTAATGCTGGCCTTAGTAATGGCCTCAAAGAAGTTGAACCATTACTTTCAGGCGCACAAGATTGCGGTGCTAACAGAGCACCCACTGAAGTCCTTATTGCAACAAGGAGACTTAACAGGAAGAATAGCAAGATGGGCAGTTGCCTTGGGCTAGTATGACCTGGAGTTCAGGCCCAGAACAGCAATTAAGGGCCAAGTTTTGGCCGACTTCGTGGCAGAATTCACACCCGAATCCATCGAACATCGGGCTCCGTTAAGCCAAGATGAACGATGTCTCAACAAGCAAGGAGAATCCCAACCTAAGGCAAAAGAACAAAGGAAGGAAAAACTCAGACCCTGCAGCATCTACATCGGCGACTCCTTCAGACTGTTTGTCGATGGAAGTTCAAACCGGCAAGGAGCAGGAGCAGGGGTACTACTGATATCTCCAGATGGAGAAATAATAGAACAGTCCATCCGTTTGGGGTTCAAAGCCTCAAACAATGAAGCGGAATACGAAGCCTTAATTGCAGGGCTAAAGCTGCGGCAGCAGAAGCATATGAGGTAATAGTTTTTTGTGATTCACAGCTTATGTTAACCAGTCAACAGGAGAATTGCAGCCAGAGACGAAAGGATGTTGGCATATGCAAAAGAGGTCATCAGATTGGCAGCCTTATTTCAGAACTGCGACTACTTCAAGTAAGCCGAGATGATAATAGCCACGCGACGCGTTGGCCAACCTGGCAAGTTCAATGCAGACTGGAAAAACAAGGACAATTATGATTGACTATATGTCGGGCCCGAGCATAGAACCACAGAACACAGAGCAGGAAGCAATGTGTGTGGACATGGGGCCAAGCTGGATGGATGCAGTTGTTGCATTCCTAAAGAAGGAAACTGCCAGAAGACTGCAAGGAGGCACACAAAGTCAGATTGAAGTCGGCAAGATTCAGTCTGACTGCGGACGGACATCTCTACAGAAGGTCCTTCACTGGACCCCTTTTAAAGTGCGTACACCCTTTGCAGGTTGAAGATTTTTTATATGAAATTCATGAAGGAGTCTGTGGAAGCCACGCTGGGGGCAGATCACTAGCTCACAGGGCCATTACCCAGCGGTATTGGTGGCCCTACATGCAAAAAGATGCAGAAGCATACATGAAGAAGTGCGAACAATGCCAAAGGTTTGCACCTTTGATACATCAGCCAGCTGCTGACTTGAATCCAGTATCCAGCCCTTGGCCGTTTGCCCAGTGGGGCATGGATCTTGTTGGAAAACTTCCCCAGGCAACTGGGCAGAGAAAATACTTGCTGCTAGCAACAGATTACTTCACAAAGTGGATAGAGGCAGAACCTTTTGCCAAAATTCGAGATGTGGACGTTAAGAACTTCATATGGAGAAACATCATCACCAGATTTGGCATCCCCAGAGCCATAGTTGCCGACAATGGAACGCAGTTTGACAGCAAACTCATCAAGAACTTTTGTGCGAAATTCAAGATCAAGAATTAATTTTCAACACCAAGTTTTCCCCAAAGTAATGGGCAAGCAGAAGCATCCAACAAAGTAATTTTGGATGGAATAAAGAAGAGGCTACAGGCAGCAAAAGGAAAGTGGGTAGACGAATTGCCCAACGTACTTTGGGCATATCGGACTACGCCGAAAAGATCAACAGGGGAATCTCCCTTTGCCATGGCTTATGGCACAGAAGCAGTCATTCCACTGGAAGTCGGCATCCCAGGATCCGAACCAGGGCGTTGAGAATGGGACTAATGATATACTCTTAGCCCGAGATCTGGATCTTTTAGAAGAACGAAGAGAGAAAGCTGCAATTCAGCTCGCAGTATACCAGCAACAGCTTGCCAGAGCTTACAACAACAAGGTCAATCCAAGAGATTTTCAAGTCGGCGACCTAGTCTTGAGAAAAGTCGTCGGCAACAAGAAGGATCCCAGAGAGGGCAATCTTGGCCCAAACTGGAAAGGACCCTACAGAATTACTTTGGTATTAGGCAATGGAGCCTATCGACTTGAAGATAATAAGGGCAAAGCATTACCTAGACCATGGAACACTTGTAATCTGAAATTTTTCTATCATTAGATGTTCCTTGTTATTTTTTTAACATCATCAATAAAATCATAGCAGAATTCTTTTACACTGATAAAAGATGCGCAATGTTATTTCTGAATAATGAGAACCCAAGTGGAACTCAGGATCACATTGGGGGCAAAGAGAAGAAGAATATGCTTGACACTTGTTGAAATTTGTAGCAATTTACAAGTCGAAGTTAAGCCGAGATTATTCCTTATCTTCACTTGTTGAAATTTGTAGCAATTTACAAGTCGAAGTTAAGCTGATTCCTTATCTTCACTTGTTGAAATTTGTAGCAATTTACAAGTCGAAGTTAAGCCGAGATTATTCCTTATCTTCACTTGTTGAAATTTGTAGCAATTTACAAGTCGAAGTTAAGCTGATTCCTTATCTTCACTTGTTGAAATTTGTAGCAATTTACAAGTTGAAGTAAAACCAAGCAATTTACAAGATGACGTTAAGCCGACATATGATCATCTGTTGAAATTTGCAGCAATTTACAGATTGAAGCAAAAGCTAATTATATTGATTAAATACTTGTTGAAATTTGTAGCAATTTACAAGTAGATCATTGTTTAGCACTTGTTATAACTTAAGAAAAGTTTGCAAAGTTAACATTGAATAGTATATGTTTTACACTTGTTGAAATTCATGAAAAGTTTGCAGGTCAGTATCTTGCCGAAGTAAAACTTGTAGTTGTTATACCCGAGGTATGTAACCCCGAGAAGATTACACAAAGGAGGCAAAGTGTGAAAGGCATGCAAAATATTCTAAGTATAAAACCATGCAGAAGCAGTCAAGAGAAAATAAAGATTGAAGCATTCAGACAATACAGTTATAGTCTTTCATAAAAGAGGAAACAATTCAAGAGCAACTGTTCAGAAGAGGCACATCGACCATACAAAGCAACTTATATTGTCCAAAAAACAAAAAGAGTACAAAAAGACATGGCAATTATGATTCTTCAGCTTCAGGAGCAATTTGGGTTTGGACCTCGGCAGGTTCTTGGTGAACTACCTTGGCAGATTCTTGAGGAACTACTTCGGCAGCCTTCTTTGCCACGATCTCGGCATCAATTTCGGCAAGTGCTTGATCAAGACTTTTTTCAACTGGAGGAACGTCAGATGATGCTTGTTCAAGAGTAGCCTCTTTAATAGCCCTCATCATCCTCCTCATGAGTCAAGTCAAGGACTTGATCATCCTAAAGAAGAGACTTGGTCTCATTGGCGTCTTTGGGTTTCCTTACTAAAGCTTCATCATCATCCTTATCCTCATCCTCAGATTCGAATTCGGATTCATCTTCAGCTTGACTTGGAGATGGAGGAGGAGGGAATGGAAGAGGAATAGCGTCGGCTTTGCGCAATGGTGAATCATCAGGGATATTGAGCTTTTTGGCCAGGGACATCCAACCAAGGGAGAAGCCCTGTTGCATGCCTGCCTAACTTGTAATTTGTAATCCTCAGTGACGTCGGCCACACCTTGGGCATAAGCCTTCTCATCAGCTTCTTTTATTTCAGCTTCTTTAGTTGCCAAGGCCTCCTGAAGCTCCTTCTCGGCCTGGGCCGCTTTTCCTCGGCCTCTTTTTCTGCGCTTCAGCAACCTTCTTGATGGCCTCAGCAGCTTCAGCCTTCTCTTCGGCTAAGGTTTGGGCTTTAGTGCAGCCTCGGCCTGATCTTCTAGCTTTTTCATTTTTGAATGAAGAGTTTTGTTCTTCTTTTTAAGGGCAGAAACCTCCCTCCTCATGTCGGCCAACTTCTCCCGATTTTCAAAAGCTTGCATGGAAAAAGAGTGGGAATGTTGAATGGCCTGCAAAAACACAAGGCACAAATTGTTACAGAATTTTACAAAGTATGAGAAAAAGAAGACAAGTTTCCACAAAAAGACACTTACTTGGACAGAATGTTGAAGCATAAAGGCGTAGTTCTGATACTCACTCATCTTGGCATTACGCTCAAGATCGCCTGGGAGGAGTAGAGCAGTGCTGAGTGCTACGCCGACATTGATGTCATCGGCGCTGTCGCTGGCAAGAACAAGCTTATCTTCTAGAGTAATTTCAGGTGTCCAGGGGACTTTTGGTATTCTGGACCCCGAGGTCGTCGCAGACGATGACCTCGGCTTCTTCGATTGTGTAGACTCTGATGGCTGTGCTTCAGCAGACCTTTTTGTGGGAACGGAAGTAGTCTTCCTGCTCCCAGCCAATTGTGAAATTGGCAGGGCATCCTCAGCCTCAACTACAATGGCTTTGGCCTTTGGCTGAGCCTTTTTGGTTCTCTTCGGCTTTGGTGGGAGCATGCTCTGTGTTGGCTGAGTATCAACATCAGTGGGGAGGTCAGCTAAGATATCTGCAATAATCGGCTTTGGGCGACCCATCTCAGCAGTTTTGACAAGTCTTCGCCGACATTTTCGTTCAGGTATAGGGATCAAGTATGGCGCCGAAGTAGATGGCTGATTGGTTGGGTCAGATGTTGACCCTTGATCTGTTCGAGATGTAGAAGCGGTTTGAGTTGTGGCAGTAGGAGGAGAAAGGCTTTTCTTCTTTCTTTTGGGGACGTCGGGCAAAATCGATTTGTATGTTGAATAAAGTTGAGAAGAAGAGGCGCTTTCCTTTTGTGGACTGGCAAGTCCAGGAGTTTTTTCAGGTCCTTGCTGGGAACGAAGATTGGCGAAAGTTTTTGCGGTGCTTACGAACGTCTGCAAGAAAAAACTGACATTAGAGACAAATAAATATTTGAAGACTTAAAAGAAACAACTAAGTATTAATACTGGGCTCTTACCTTGCCCTTTAACTGACCGAGGAAGAGGTAGAGATGGGCATCCTCGTCTGGGCAAATTCCCAATTTCCAGAAGCAATGACATAGTCATCTCCAGCCCCCTTGTTGGAGTCTGGAAGGTCAGCTACTTTTGAATTCAGTAGACCTCGGCTTGGGGTAATAGACGAAACATTTTTCTTTCAGGTTAAGGGCACACATGTATAACAAAATTGGATGTCGCAAGGGTGATCCTAACGTTTCTCCTGCTAAGGCTATAATACCGTTAATCACTCGATAAGAGTTAATGGTAAGTTGCATGGGGTTCAACTATAGTAATGGAGAACTTCATGAAAAAGGGGATGAGTGGAAGCCGAAGTCCGCATTCAGTAAAAACGACAATGAGAAAAGGCATCGTATCATCTGTGGCATGATTGAGTCGTCATCCCCAGCCAGTCTCAGATGGATGTCGGCAGGAATTTCGAACTCTTCCTAAAGTATTCAAGTTTGGTCGGGTATCTACCCTATGTCTCCACATACCCATGATTTCGGCGTAAAGGAATTTTGATTACAGAAAGAAGATGTTCTTAAAGGGTTTTCAAAACCTCGGCAAAACCTAGGTAAACACTGGTAAAGCTTGTTTCAATTTTTCCTAAGAGTTGGAAGGTTCTATAGACAAATCCCAAGCCTAAATCTATGAAGACAAAGATTGAGGGCATAAATCTGGGAAAAATAACACAAAAAGCAAGAAACAAAAGACGAAGCTTCAGAATCAAGAACAGAGTGAGGCTCTCAAAAGCATAAAAAACAAGAAATACAGGGTCAAAAATAGTGGCAGAAAAAATGGTGAAACAGTCAAGTGTTTAAAACATGGGCAAACAGAATCAAAGCATTTAGATATGGTTCGCAAGATAGATGTTTGAAAAAGACAGTAACAACAAGAAAGTAGAGAGCATCAATGAACTGAAAACGAAAAGAATAGTGGCTTACCAGAGAGATTGAAGCCGAATGAGGGTCGCCGACAAGATGAATGGCGAAAGCTTCGCTGGAATGGAAGAAAAAGATCAGTTGCAGAGCTTGGAGCTTGAACAATGGCGGATTCAAGAAGAGAGTTTAGAAGAGAAAGAGCAGGTAGAAACGAATGCAAAAGTGAAGAAACGGAAAGAGAGAAAGAGTTTTGTCAAAAAATTTGAAACGGCGGCAAAACAGGGCATTTAATGCGCCTGGAGCAACGCACACGTCAGACGGCGCAGACAGATGAAAGACGACTTGCAAGCGCGTCACAAGCACAAGCCAATTAAGATGAAACGCGTAAGTGGAACGGTTGAGAAGTGATGCATGATAGCTCATGCGCGTGGGAGAGTTCATTTGAATTCTTGTTCTTGAAAGAAGACATGTCGGCCTGAAGAACATGATCTCGGCTGAGGGTTCATAGCTGACGTAATGAAGGAAGGAACGATATAGGTTCCATCACCTCAGAATGCCGAGTAATAGAACCTAGGGGCAGTTGTGGGGATATATTTTCAGAGTACCAACACGTGGCAAGGTGACGCCGACGTGTCAGCCGAGGTGCCACGTGTCGTGGTGGCTATGCCGAGGTGATCTCAGAATTGCCAAGGTTATCCGAGAGAATACTGGAATCCGAGATAAGCGGATAAGGGACAAGAGTCCTAGGATGAAGAAAGACTTCAGGATGGATAAGGATAACACTCTTAGGGAGTCTATCCTTATCTCTTGAGGAGTCCAAAGTAAGTACAGAATTGGAGTCAATAGAAGTCAGGCTTCTAGTAGGACAAGGATTATATTGACTATAAAAGAGAGGACCCCCATGGGTCTAAGGTATGTTCTGATATGCTCAAGCTAGTGGGTTAAGTATTTGATTATGTTTGAGAGAATACTAACTTGATCAACGAGATAAATGCCCTACAGGCTTACAACTTTCCAAGACGATACTTGGTTACAACAAAACAAGTCAGAAGCTCAATACAAATAAAGCCTTAGGCTTGTACAAAATAAAATACAAAATAAACAAAAGTAGCTCTCAGCTCCACAATCCTCCCAAGCTAGGTCCTTGGTGGAGGCATGTCACCAGCACTTGAAAATGGTTTTCCAAGTGGGGTGAGCCAAAGCCCAATAGGGACAATCTATCACAATATATAAGTCTTAACAAAGATATAAGAAATATGCATGTGTTCAAGGTCCAATGACAAAATCTTTTACAACTCTTTTTCCAAACCATGTCATACCAAAGTTACGTCTCAATTCATTCTATCCCGGTTCATTAGATATACCCACTTCATTTAATTGATCAAATAGAGGATACACCTCACAGGTCTCCAACCAACATAATTATCATACAGATACATTCACTTGCCATTTTACGAAAATTTTATCCGCGGAAATCGGCACCCATATGTACGTGCAGTTTTCGGGACTTTTACCCTAGACACACAGGCTAACTTAATTTATGGAGTCCATCCCCTTTCTCCTCCCAAACATAGAGTACATCTCATTTCTCCTCCCAAATATCAAACATATATAATGTATGCACATCATAATCATATTCAATGATAACAATTAAGAGATTAGTTTCAATTCGCCTAATCCTCATGCAATTGCTACAACAATCACGGCTGTCCTCCACCGATAGCCCAAAACAGATATTTCTAAACAGATATACAATCTTTACAATAGATAATTTATCCAAATTTTCCATAAGTACGAGATAATAAATGTCTAATTCCACCATCTATATAAACATTCATCCAATTTAATATTCCCAATACCAATTTCATTATTTATACAAAATACTTATTCAAGGCAATTTAGGCAAAAATTCTCTTTTTCCCAATCTCATCCCAAATACCAAAATTAACCATTTTAACACACATATGCTCATATCTACACCCATATCCATTTCCAATATATATACATTCAAAACCTCTCTTTTGATTTTAACCCAAACCCTAGGTTTGTTCAAAAATCACCTTAAATCCCAATATTTCTTACATATCAACAAATATTTGAGTTAAAACTCATAGAAGAGTGTAGAAGATCCCTACCTCAAACTTAGAAGATCAAGGGAGCAAAGGAGAAACTTCAAGAGCGCTGAAACCAAGCTTTATTCGAATCAAAACGGAGCTCTAGCAATGCTCTATCTTTTTATCAAAGAGAGTAGGGTAGAGAGATCCTTAATCTAGGTATATTTGTAGGAAGAAGTGGTGTTCTAGAGAGAGAGGGGGTCGGTCTAGGGTTTTTTTGAGAGAAGACACAACAAAAAGTGATATAAAAAGGTATTTTTGCAAACTAATATACGCGCAGCCTGCTCGAGTGCAAGAGTTGTCACTTGAGCGACTAGATACAAATAAGTCACCTCACTCAAGCACAAAATACACACTCCTAGAAGTTTTACAGACAGAAGACCGTCGCTCAAGCACAAGAGTCCTAGCTCGAGCGAAGAACACTACCTTCCTAGTATATTTGCAGGCTTGTAAAAGTACTGGGAGCTCACAAAACTCACTCAAGCGCAAGAAGCCTCGCTCGAGCGAAGAGGCCAAAATATAGACAACAACAATTTGAACCAACTAGCAATCAACCTGCTTCAAACACAACCAAGACATTCCAAAACTCAATTTCAATGAGGGATAAGGAAAAAGAGACAAGAACAACAACACAAAATCATGAAACTCGAGCCCAGAATACAATAAGGGTCGGGTCAAAATCAGAATCGCTATACTGGCCACCGTCGCTAAATATCTACAGCAGTTCCCTAACGAATAGATTCCAAATTTGAATATTTCAAAGCCCTAAGATTAGGGCACAGATTCGATGAATCTTCGCTAGATCAAGCCTTCCAATTCGATGGATGGGAAGGTGGAGACCGTCGATTCGGCGCCGCCACTCCCCAGATCTCGACGGCATCACTGCTCGCCTAGATCTCAACGACAGAAAAGTGGCGGTGGTGTACCAGGACAGGCAGATCATGGAGTTTCCCCTGACCTATATCTCTATCTGTGTCAACGGCGATACCTTTTTTTTCTACTATGCCTAGGAGTTGCGATCGATGGATTCGACTCTGATGACAACGTCACCAGAATATTTCCACCACCTCCACTCCATCGACGCTGTCTTGGTGACTTTTGTCGCCATCTCTGTCGCCAGCCTCCTCCGCCCGACGCCAATATCTACAGATCTGTAGATCTATATTCCTTGGTTGAAATCAAATCGGGAGAAATCGGGAAGGTCTCTGGCATCCTTGAAAAACACCTTCGAAGGAGGGTACGATGACTTCTTCAATTCTTCATCTACAATTTGATATAATTGTATTATATATACGATGATTTGCAAATTACACTGTCTTTTTGCTTATGTAGATATGAATTACACTTTTTAGGGCTTATGAATCTAATCTTTTAGGGTTTAGGTAAACTACTTGATGCTACAAGTTTATATTGATTTGAACATTTATATGTTGTAAGGAAGAGTGATATGTGATTTTGGAGATTGAACATATAATAAAATTGGATTAATGTCATTAAAGCATTCAATTTGATTATCTTTGAGGAAGAGGGAGATGCAGGTTGACAAGTCTTTAAACATAATTTCAAATTTTCTATTCTCTTGATTTGTTATTTGCCTTCTCTTTTTTTTTGAGTTTAGGATTAAATCTCTCTGTATAGTTTGTGAAATTATGCAATGCTTGAAAAGCTGAGTTGCTTTTTTTATATATATATATGATATGAAATGAGATACTAAAGATTTTGCCCAATCTGTGAACAATGCTAAAGATTTTTATGAACATGAATGCTTTAGAAAACCATATGCCAATAGATGTTGCTAGCAGCATTTTTGTTTAACAGTAATACTACATATTCATAATTTTAATAAAAAAATATTAATATGTGATTTTGATTCATTCTATGTGTTGATTTCACAATATTCCAATTGAATCTTTAATGACACTTCCAAATTTTTTAATATTTACTAATTGCTTATTTCCTACGTTGAATAGATAAATTTTTTTTTGGACAGGTTGACAAAACTTTGAACATATAGATAAAAAATTTAAACAGATAATAAATTTTGAACAGATAGACAAAAAATTCGAATAGAAAATCAACGAAAAGTGAAACAGATAAAAAAAAGTCTAGGAGTAAAATTAAAAATAAAATGTCCTTCAAAGCTAACAAAAAGATTTCTCACCAAACTATTTCACAAATGGTTGATCTTTCACCAACAAAAAAAATCCATTGGATTTAATGCCTTAGACACTCTCTAAATTGGATTTATCACCAATTTACTCTATTTGAATTTGTTTTTAATCTCAACCATTTACCTATTTTCATAAAGTTTAATGATTAAAAAATATTTTTTTGACAATTTTACTTAATGAAAATAGATGAATAATTTAGATTGAAAGTAAATTAAAAGATTAATATTTAAAATGATAAAATTAAAAATTAAAAATTTATTTTGTTACAAAAGTTTTAATCCTGTTTTATTTATTTATTTATTTTTAAATTTCCAAAATCTTTTCTCTTGTTTGGTTGACTAACGCATCGCAAGCGTAAACCAAGCCAAGTTTATAAAGGGTGCGAGCCTAGTCTGCATGGATCTGCATAGAACTAGAAGCTCAAAAAGAGGGGAATTCTGTTTAAACCAAAAAATTGTTAGTACTTTCAATTGTTTGGTATATTGCAATTATTTAAGATTATATGTTACTTCCAATACACCCTATAATTTTTTTTCAAATTACCCTTCAAGATACACCTAAATAAAAACAAAGTCACTGTATTCAAATTTACAATGTTGAACAATATAGTTTGATTCGGACTTTCAAATCCAAATATGTTGACTTTGTTTGGCAATGTATTGTCGAATAAAGTAAATTTGTTTGGATATAAAAATCCGAATAACAATGACTTTAAATAGGTTGAATATTCATTTTTACATAATAAAAAAAAACACAAAAATCAATAATTATATTTTGATAATTATGTGAATATTTACCTCATCTTCGATGGGTTGTTTCAAAAAATAATTTTCATTATTATTCTTATCCATTGTTTGATTTTATTCGAACTTTTTTCTATTCGCAAGGATAATAAAAAATGATGTTGATAATAATGATGAGTTTTGGTGGAGTGATTTGGAGTTTTGGAGTGAGGAAGAAGAAAAAGAACAATTAAAACTTGGAGAAGAAGATGAAAAAAAAAATAATAATATGAGAAAAAAATAATATTTTATTTTAAGATTTAATATGTGTTGTCCTTATTAGTAAATTTACATTAGGATATTTAATAGGAATTAAAATTTTAATTGAGCGTACTTAATAAATTTTTGGGTGTAAATAGAATCTCCCCAAAAGATAAAGTATAATTATTAGTAAATCCTATTGACTGGATTTATTTACTCATAAGTATGAGTATTTTTTTTTTTTTTACATATTTGTTATTGTTTTGATAATAAATTTTGTTGAGATTTTTTAGAAGTTTTTATGTTTGTTGAATGATAATTTGTGACTATAATAACGTTGAAATTTATTAAAGTGAAAATAATTATGACATTTTGATTTTTGTTTATGAATTTTGATTATTTTGATTAAAATATGATATAAAAGTGCAAAACTTAAATTTTATATTTTTAAAAAATATTTTTATAGTGATAAATTTATCCCTAAAAGTTGAAATAGAACATTTTGATAAGGAAAATGCCTGGTAGCTCGAAGCTACTAGGCTCGAAAATGGCTCGAGAGGAAGAGAGGGAGGGAGAGGGAGAGAAAGAGAGGAGAGGAGAAAGAGAAGGGAGGGAGAGGAAGAAGGTCGGCGTCGCAGCTCCCCGCCCCGCCGTCGCGTCGCAGCCCCGTCGTCGTAGCTCCCGCCGCCGCCTCTGCTTCCTCCTCCGTCGCAGCCCCGCCGATGTCGCAGCACCACCGTCGTCTGCCCAGCCTCCCCTCCTCCTCAAACTGGTTTTTATGGCCCCTCCTCCCTCCTCCTCCTCCCTTTCTCTTCTCCCTTCTTCTTTCTTCTTCGTTCTGCAAAACTAGGGAAGAAAGAAAAAAAAAAAAAAAAAAAACAAAATCGACACCAAAACGACGTCGTTTTGGTGTCGAGCCGCGTTTCGAGCCGCGACATTCGAGCTACGTAGCATGATCGTTTTGATAAATAAGGACTGGCTCGAAAATATCCAAGAGATAAACACTTTGACCCAAGTAAATAAATAAATAATGGAAAGAGTGAGGGACTGTCCCAATTGACTAGAGACTTGGAATGTTGTACATCTTGGAACTAAAGGCCTATTTTGGCAATATATTTGTTTTAGTAAAAAAAAAATAAAAATAAAGAAGTCATTATAAAAAAGTAATTATTATTTTTTTATTTTTTTACATATCTTTTATAAAAATTTAAAACATCACTAAAAAAAACAACCCTAAGTAAACTATCAATGAGGTACCTTCAATTTGTGTTCTAGTTTTTAATTTGACTCTTAAATAATAATAATTTTCTATTTTAAGCCTCACAATTTTATAATCAAGTCAATATAATAGAGTAGGTGGATACTTAGGAGAGAGAAACAGTGACAGTTTGAAGTAAAATGATTTATTCTTTTAGGACAATTTTATCATAAAAGGTAAACAATTTAAATTGAAAACTAAATCAAAGTTTGAGCAAATTAAATAATAGAGTAATTACTAGTTGACCCGTACAATACACGTATTTTTTTTTTTCAAAAAATATTTGATGGTACAATGTGTATTATAAAGAAAATAATTTTAATTTTAATTTAAAATTAAAATTAAAGTATATCATTCTATAAAATTGTTACTTGAATACTTATATATATTAATTTTAGATAAATTATTTGTGTATTTTGATAGTTTTTGTAATTATCATATAATAATTTTGTATGATATATATAAAATTATAAAATAGATATTCATTTGATATTAAAAATAATAGTCAAATTAGAAGAAGAATTAGTAACATAAAATTAAAAGTAATTATAACTATTTAATTTTCTTTTATATTGATTTGAAAAATAAAAATATGTACAAATAGAAATTATATAAAATTTATTAAAAAATTAAATATAAATATATTGTAGTTGGATTATCATATAATGATTTTATATGATATATATATATATATATATAAAATTATAAGATTGTAAAATAAACACTTTTAATTAAGGGTTGTTTGGGGTGTCCTAAATAAGTGCACTTTTTGTCTTTTTAGACTAAAAAGTTGAGGTTGAAAATATGAATGTTTGGGTTAATTTTTTGACTTTTTATGGAAAAATGTGTAATAAAAAATTGTAAAAATTAGTTTGTAGGGGAAAATTAGAATTGGGAGTTGTGCAGTCGTAATTGTTGACTTTTAGTGAATAGTAATAACTTTTTAACTTTTTGAGTAACTTTTTAACTTTTTGACTTTCTTGAGACTTCCCAAACTTGGCCTAAATTAAAATATCAACTCTATAAAAGAAATTCAATGACTAATCAAGAAAAAAAAATCACACAACAGCATCCAAACTCAAAAAGAAAAAATAATAAAAACATATAAATGACAAATACATCTCAATATGTGAAGTGATTAATCGTTTGTAATATAATGTCAAAATATAAAAGAACTTACTGTTCAACAATTAAAAAAGTAACTCAAGTAGTAATCCAAACTTTAGAGGTTCCCTGAGAGTATCATTGTTGTATAGATTTTTCCTCTTGTGAGTTGTGATTATATAAAATAATATAGGAAATGAAGTATAATTTCGTGTATAGAATCACTATAAAATTTAAATGACAAATCCATAATATATAATAATATATAATTGGTATTGGGTATAAAATAATGCATGGGAAAAAAAGAGAGAAAAAAAAAGAGGAAATTTAGTATTTAAAAAAATTCTAATACGCTTGAAATAATTTTTTTTTTTTTAAAAAAAAAAAAAACGTGAAACACAAAATTGGTATTGAATATGTGAATTATCTCAATTGACTATAAAAAATATATGGAAAGGAAATATTTGTCAAATAGTGTCTATATAAAATAGGTATAATTAGTATAATTTAAATTAGGTTTGGGTTTCTGTAGAACTCTATATGTAATTAAGAAAATGTATGTTAATGTGGTTCTCTTAGAAAACAGTAAGTTTTTATAATGTGCCACTTAAACATAAAAAAATACAACTTTTAATAATATATATATGATGATTTAATTTATTTGGATTCGGTATTGGTAACTTGGGAATGGAATGTGAACTTTTGCAAAGCATACAAGGCCGGGCCTGCCCCAAGATGAAGAAGGCAATCGCTTTGGGCCCATTTATTAAATTTTTGGGACTTCCAAATTATTTTAGGGTAAATTATTAATAGATTCTAATTGTTAGACTTAATTTCTATTAAATTCTATTGAAAATAAGTTTTAATAAAATCATTTTACAAATAATTTTTTGTGATTTTTTTTTGCATATGTCGCTAAAAATTGACAATTAATGATTTTTTTTAATCACGGTTTTTATAAACTGTCACTAAAAATTTTAATTAGTGACATTTTTCTGCGATCGATTTTTCAAACTGTTGTTGAAATTTAAAAATTAGCGACTTTTTTGTGACGATTTTTTTAAACTGTAGCTAAAACTTATAATTAGCGATATTTTTTGTAACAAAATCTTCAAGCTGTCGCCAAAAATTAATAATTAGTGACTTTCTTTAATAGTAGGAAAATTTACCCATAAGTCCTACTTTTTGAAACGTTGAACTATTAGTCCTAAAAGTTTCTTATGCTCCATTTAGTCCCATTTTTACATCAGCATGATGTAAATGATGTAAATGATCTGATGTTTCATTATATAATTTCAAAATTTATTGAAATCTAATAAACATTAGATGTAACATTATTGAAATTTGATGAATATTAGATGTTTGAAATCTAATGTTTGTAACATGACTATGATGTTATAACATTGTATCTGATGTTATTAACATTATAATGGGACATTTCAGTCTATAAGAAAACTTTTAGGACTAAACAGTGCATAAGTTATTAATTTGGGATTTATTAGTACATCCCCCTTAATAGTATTTGATAAAAAACGTTATTAATTATTATAATAAGTCCCTTTATTAGGACCTACATATAAGTCTCCTATTATTTTAAACTAGGGAAATTTTATTTACACTCAAAAAAAATGATTAAGTGAGTTTAATTTTTCAATGCATCCTAATAAATTATTTAAAATTACAATTTATTCTCAGTACACCTTTTTTTTTTTTCCCTTCTAAATTACTTTTTTGAGGTACATCCAAATAAAACAAATTAAAAAATCCAAATTACTTTTGAAAAACTCTTTGAAAAACTTTCCTTTTATTCGCATACATACATGGAATGACAGGGAAAGGAGAACGACACATACATCAGATCTGTGAAGATGTTTGACACATACGGCATGAGGTAACCCTTGGTTTTATGTGTGCTCTTTAAATTGTTCGGTTGAATGGTCGAGACAAACTAAATTTGGAACGACTATGTTTATCTTATATGAAAATTTTAAGTTTTCTTGAACAATATATACATATGTACCTGTCAGATTGTTGCATTAAATCTAAAAATTGATGGACCAGAGATGTTGAAATGGGATGTTCAGAATTTTATTAAGCATAAAAGATCTTGCTTTCCAAAAAGCACTTTACAACAGGTAGAAAGGAATCTCTTTTGTTGATGTATAAATTTGAGAGGTTATAGAAACGCAAGAGGTTTTATATCTCATTTGTTGTTAGTGATTTGACCCATGTTCGTTCTTGCGTCCTTGAAGGAAAAGAGTGGATTATCAATTAGTAATTAGTCTGAAAACAGAATTATGCAGTCCTAGGGAAACTTGAGAGGAACAGTGATAGCCAAATTATGGAAGCAAGAGTGAACTTAACTGCTCCAATTGTTGAAAATTTGGACGGCCTCTCTTGAGAAGATTCTTCTAATAGAGATTTGCTACCTTCTAAGAGGGATAGAAGTGACTTGGATACTAAATCATTTTACAAAATCCATTAAAGATCCAAAGATTTGAATAGAAAGAACACGTATATAATTGATTAAGGTGTACTATAAAAATAATAATATATATTTTAAAGTTTAATTTGTTGTTCTTATTAGTAAATTCATATTAAAGTATAATACGAATTAAAATTTTAATATTAAGTTCGGCGTACTTAGATTTTTTTAGGTTCAAATATAATGCCCATTTAAATTCTTATAATATTGGTAGGTCCAAAATTTAAAAGTTCAATCCAACTAATCGAAAATCCAATTTATTTTTTTTTTTCCACACTTACACCATTTATAGGTCCAAAAATAAAGTCTAAGCCAACTGGTTTAATAAGTTCCCAATCCATACTAAGGTCCTTATAAACAAGGTTGTTAAAATCGGGATCCTATATTAGATCGTTGGAGGTGTTTACAGGATTAGATCCTAGAATTGGATCGGGGATCGTAAAATCCTACCGAAAAAGACAAATTACGTAATAATTTAATTTAAATAAATATTTCTTAAAAAGTATACACAAAATGAGCTTATATTCTATTAAAAAGAGGTGAAGATATTGCGAAAAATATAATACTCCATGTAAAATCTACGTATAATATTATACAATAGAAAATTCGATGGTAAAAGTTTTGTATTTCATCAAAAAAGAATGTGAAGAAGAAGAAGAATTCTATAACAAAATACTTTACAATCTACAATAATGCATAAAAAGTGAAGAAAAAATATTTAACAAACTTGGATATGAAAATAGATTAAGAACTCAAAAGAGCGGCTAAACTGAATGATAAGATTGTCGTTAGCATCCCTGGTGAAGCGGATTCGAGTCACAAAAATAGTCTCTTCAAAAATTGGGGTAAAGTTGCAATCATCTTGGCCCCTCAGACTCCGCTAAAGCTAAGTTTATTTTTCCGACTAATTAGTTTTCTTAAATTACTGCAATATTAAAATGTTTGTTTCCTAATTTGTTTTTCTTAGTTTTTATTATTTATTTTGACCACATAAATTAATATTTAGACAACAAACATAAAATTTACAATAAAATATGTCATATAATATAAACCAAGGCTTGTAAATTGGATCGGCTAGGATTGGATTCGGATCGGGATTCCACGATCTTATAAGATCCCATTACCAGAATCGAAAGATCCTACCTATAAGGAATTTTTACACGATCCGGATCGATTGTACCCAAATGGATCGTAAGATCAACAGCCTGCCCACCCTGGAAACAGCTCAGCCGGAGGTAGGGTCTAGCGGCTGGAAGAGCACCGCACGTCACGTGGTGTCCGGTGTGCCCCCGAGCAAGGCGGTGGCATGGCATGCCGGCCAAGGCAGTGGTATGGCATACTGGGCAACACTGTGGCATATTAATAAGAAATGAGAATATTGAGAAATTATATTTCATTCACCACAATATTACATTTAGGCAGACACCTCTTTATAGTTAATACAGGAGAGTTGGTTAGTGTTGGTTAGGAGTTTGTTACAACAAACTCTAACTGAGATAACAAACTCCTAACTGAATCTAAACTAACAGACTGAATCTAGTGGCTGTACTGACTGCTGATGTGGCTTCAATGGTTGCAGCTGCTGCTGCTGCTTCAATGGTTCAATGGTAATCTGCATGCTGCTGCTTCAATGGTACTCTGTTTCTTATCAGTCCCCCGCAAGATAATGGGGCTAGGAAGCACCACAAGCTTGGACTTAAGGTAAAGAAACCGGGAAGAAGAAAGGGGCTTAGTAAAGATATCAGCAATCTGATCATCAGTAGCAATATAAGCCAAAGAGATTTGTTTAGAGACGACTCTTTCCCGAATGAAATGACAGTCCACCTCGATGTGTTTAGATTTAGAATGGAACACTGGATTGGAGGCTAAGGCCATAGCAGAAACATTGTCACACCATAACACAGGGACAGCAGAAGAAGGAAATATAATTCTGTGAGCAATTGTTGAAGCCAACAAATTTCTGCTGTAGTGTGAGCCATTGACCGATATTCAGCCTCTGTAGAGGACCTAGAGACGGTGGGTTGCTTTTTAGAAGACCAAGACATAAGATTGGAACCAAGATATATACAAAAGCCGGAAGTAGATCTTCTGTCAGTGCAATCTCCTGCCCAATTTGAATCCGTAAAGGCATGAAGATCATAAGATCCTTTGCTGAAAGTAAGACCATGAGAAACAGTGCCTTGAATATATCTGAGCAGTCTTTTAACTAGAGCAAAGTGAGCATTAGTGGGAGCTTGCATATGCTGACAAGCTTGATTGACAGCAAAGGCAATGTCAGGTCGAGTAATGGTTAAGTATTGTAAACCACCAACAATGCTTCGATAAAAGGAAGGCTGAGCATAAGGAAGCAGATCAGTGGAGGAAGGAACAGCAAAAGATTTCGGAGCAATAGGAGTGGAGCAGGGCTTACAATGAGCCATACCAGCTTTATGGAGCAGCTCTTGAGCATATTTGTGCTGAGACAAGAAGTAACCAGTGGAAAGAGCTTGAACAGAAATGCCTAAAAAATAGGAGACATCTCCTAGTTCCTTCATGGAAAAGGCTACATGCATCTGAGCAAGTAAGGCTTGGATCAAATTTGGATCACTTCCAGTTAGCAGAATGTCATCTACATAGATGAGCAAAATAGTGATACTAGTAGAGGTCTTTCTGACAAAGAGAGAAGGATCAGCATAACTATGACAGAAGCCTTGAGTAAGTAAGAAAGATGAGAAGGTGGAGTACCAAGCTCGAGGAGCTTGCTTGAGGCCATACAAAGCTTTGTGTAATTTGCACACATGATGAGGAAAGGTGGAATCAACAAAACCCTGAGGTTGCAACATATATACCTCTTCATCTAACTTACCATGTAGGAAAGCATTGGAGATGTCCAACTGCTTGAGAGACCACTGATTTTGAAGGGCAAGACACAAGAGAATCCGAATAGTAGGTTGCTTAGCAACGGGACTGAAAGTTTCATCATAATCAATGCCCTCTTGTTGCAAGTATCCCTTAGCAACTAAGCGAGCCTTGTAACGAGCAATGGTACCATCTGAATTTTTTTTAATACGAAAAACCCACTTACAGCCTGTAGCAGATTTGGTAGAAGAAGGAGGAACAAGGGTCCAAGTACCTTGTTTATGGAGAGCTTGAAACTCCTCATTCATAGCATTAAGCCAGAGAGGAGAAGTTAAAGCTTGAGCAGCATTTTGAGGCTCAGTGCTAGTAAGATCCACTGGAGGAGTGTGAGTAAGAAGACAAGAAGGAGGTACAGTATTCTGGGAAAGAGAAGAAGCTGCATTATGCTGAGAAAGAGAATTATGCTGAGAAAGGGAACCTTTAGATCTAGTAGTCATAGGATGAGTACTACAAGAAGTAGGTGAGAAGGGAGAGGTGGAAGGTGAATAGAAATAGAGTCAATAGGAACAGAAGAAGAAATAGGAACAGCAGTAGAGACTGCAGGAAAACCAGTAGCAGATGCCTTAGTAATAAGAGGATCAGGTGCTGCAGCAGGAAGAGAAGAAGAAACAGGAACAACAGTAGAGACTGCAGGAAAACTAGTAGTAGAAGCTGCAGGAAATATAGGAGCAGGTGCTGTAGGAAGAACAGCAGGTGCATCAGGAAAAACAGAAACAGTAGGTGAAACATTTGTAGGGACAGAACTGGTAGATGGAGTAGAAAATGATGAGGAAGGAACATGAGAAAGAGATGAGGAAGATGTGGTAGATGGAGAAGAAGACCAGAAAAAGGATGTGAGATTAGGTAGAGTAGGAGGAGAATGTGTTTGAATAGCAAATGGGAAGCAAGACTCATTGAACAAGACATGTCTAGACAACACAATTTTTCCAGTAGAGGGATCCAAACACCTGTAGCCTTTAATGGATGGATGTTAACCTAAGAAGACACAAGGTGAAGATCTTGGTTGAAGCTTATGATCAATATAAGGTCGAAGCCATGGAAAACATTGGCAACCAAATACTTTGAAAAATTCATAATCTGGAAGAGCATGAAAGAGTAACTGAAAAGGTGATTTATGATGAAGAGACAAATTAGGCATCCTATTGATAAGAAACACAGCTGTAGCTAGAGCTTCAAACCAGTAGGTGAGAGGCATGCTAGATTGATACATTAATGCAATAGCTGTTTCAACAATATGTTGATGTTTTCTCTCAGCAATACCATTTTGTTCGGGAGTGTAAGGACAAGTGAGATGATGTAGAATACCATTTTCAGCAAGATAACTATCCATTTTATGATTGACAAATTCAGTTCCATTATCAGTTCGGAGAATTTTCAAGAAAGTATCAAATTGTTTTTCCACATAAGCTTTAAACAAAAGAAATGTAGAAAAGACTTCACTCTTAACATAAAGGGGATAGATCCAAGTAAATCTTGTGAAATCATCAACAAACAAAAGATAGTATTTATAACCAGTGAGAGAAGCATGAAATGGGCCCCAAACATCACTATGCACAAGAGAAAATGGCTTATTAACTGTGGAAGTAGACAGTTTGAAAGGCAACCTATGTATCTTAGCAACACTACAAGAAGTGCAAACTAATGAATTACAATCTTTATTTGATAAAGGGGCAGGTAAATGTTGAAGAAGATGATGAAATTTTAGTGCAGAAGGATGACCAAGTCTTTGATGCCAGGTAGACACAGAGACTTGTGAGTTTGCCTTAGCAACATGAGCTTGAGGAATCATGGAAGAGGATGAATCAGCAAAATGGTAAAGTCCATGAATATTAGGTCCTTTATGTAGAATCTTGTTTGTATGCTTGTCCTGAACCACAAAGGAGTTAGAATCAAAAGTTACAGAACAGTTATTATCCTTAGTAAGTTGATGAACAGATAAGAGGTTAGAGGAAATGTTAGGCACATGAAGAAGGTTATTGAGAGAAAAGGAATATTGAGGAGTAGGGAGTAATCCCTTACCAATGTGTTGAATGGGAACAGCCTGACCATTACCAACAGTGACTTGGTCTGAGCCTTGGTAAGGTTGATAAAGTTGGAGATTAGCCAAATCATTTGTGATATGATTGGTGGCAGCAGAGTCTATGTACCATGGTGTGGATGAATCAGATGAAGCAAAAAACTGATTAGAAGAAGATGGATTTGCAGTGACAGAGTAAGCATGAGATGGAAAAGACTAAGAATTAGATGGAAAAGAAGCCTGAACAGAATTAGATGGAAAGAAGCCTGAACAGTTGATAGTTGGAATCCATACGAAACCAACAATCAAAAGCACTATGAGTATGACCTCCACAGATTTGACAGCCAGAATAAGAAGCACTGCTTGAACTACTATCATGTCTGTTATCATATCTCCCTGATTGTCCTCCATATCTACCTCGGCGATATCTTCCAGTTCCTCGGTATCTTCCTCCTCTATGTCCACGAAATGGATATCTACCTCGATTTCCAGATGAATATCCTCTATTAGACGGAGGATATGCAACAGATCCAGATGCAGAGCCAGTAGTGACAGCACATGCCATTGGTAAATCACTAATAAGAGCATGTTTAGTTTTATTTTCTACATGTATTGCTTCAGAACAAAGCAGTGAACTCAAATCTTCCATAGTAATAGCCTCTGCTCTGGCTCGAATAGTAGTTTTCAAAGCCTCATATTCAGCTGGCAATCCGTTGAGAGTTAACAGAACCAAATCTTCATCTTCAACTGTAGCTGATACAAGACTGAGTTGATCTGCAATAGTGCGAATCTGAGTCAAATATTCCTCCATTGAGAGACCTTTCTTGGAGACTGATTGAAGTTTATTCTTCAATTGATGTATGTGAGATCGAGAGAGTGAGGTAAATCTCTTCTCAAGAGCACTCCAGACTTGAGCACTGTGTTGATAATGAAGAACTGTGGTGAACACAGATGAGGAGAGAGTTGCAGTAATGCAACTCAATAGGTGTGCATCAATGATCTTCCATTTGGCAAACTCTGGATTGTCAATTACTTTCCAGAGCATCAAGAATCTGTGGATCTGGACAAGAAATCACTCCAGTTACAAAATCAAACAAATCGGTGGCTCTAAGCACATTCTGCAGTTGATTTCCAAACAAGAAAATTGGAAGAATCAAGTTTCACTGTTACTAGAGACTGAAAGTTTGAAAGTAGGAGACTAAGATTTGGTGGTAGAGAAGATGAAGAAACCGCCATGAATGAACCTTGCTGTGAGAGCTATATGGCTCTGACACCATAACAAGAAATGAGAATATTGAGAAATTATATTTCATTCACCACATAACATTTAGGCAGACACCTCTTTATTTAATACAGGAGAGTTGGTTAGTGTTGGTTAGGAGTTTTTACAACAAACTCTAACTGAGATAACAAACTCCTAACTGAATCTAAACTAACAGACTGAATCTAGTGGCTGTACTGACTGCTGATGTTGCTTCAATGTGCAGCTGCTGCTGCTGCTTCAATGGTTCAATGGTAATCTGCATGTTGCTGCTTCAATGGTACTTTGTTTCTTATCATATGCTGGGCAAGGTGGTAGCATGGCATGCTGGCCAAGGCCGTGCCATGGCATGCCGGCCTTGGCATGCTGGGCAACGCTGTGACATGGCATGCCGGCCACGGCTAAGGCTGCGGCCTTGGGCGTGGCCTGTAGGATCGTAAGATCCGGATTGAGATTCTGATAACCATGCTTATAAATTATATATAACATTTTGTAATTTCGTACATAAAAATGCCAGAGAACTAATATTTAACTTATACTTTACAATAGTTGGTTAATTTTTATTTATACTAACTAGTTTCTATTTTTATTTTTTATAATTGGATGATATTTTTCTTATTGTAAATTAACTTTTGCTAAATTATAAAGGCAACAAACTAGATTTTTTGCTTTTGACTTTGTATAATTTTGTTAATGTATAATTTGTATAAGTAAATTACTATATAATTATGGAGCTGAGTAATTTAACCTCTAATCGGCTAATAGGGCACACCCAAGCCCATCCTGATGGGCCGGATTTAACTAAAAGCCCACTGGAATCAAGCAAGACATTGCCGAGTAGATGTAGATGGGTTGAAGAGTGTGCCGAGTTATGGGTACCTAGGCCGTGCGTTTGAGCCGAGCATGTCGGGTAAGTTGGCATGACCTCATCAGATGGACCTAGGCTGTCCTTTTCTAAAAAGTATAGTAGGGAGATGAACTCTGACATGGTGATGATGAATGACTAGGCTACATGAGAAAATATTTAGGAAAATGACTATAAAATGGAGACAAGGCAGAGGAAAGATGTATATTCTAAAAAACTTGCACTCTCATCTTTCGAAATGAAGTCATTTGCTTGTCAGAGTGCTAATTCCGGTATCATCGATTGGAGTTTTTCTTCTGTTTCAGGTAGCAACTCAAGGATCTTACCAAGGCTTGTTTGAATTAAAGGAATATTCAAAATCCACCCCCTCACAATAATTTAGTGAGAATGTTTTCTGGGTCAATTTTCAAGTTGGTAGACTTTTGGCCGGCCCTGAAGAGCCCATGGCTGGCCCTGAAAGCATAGGGCTTGCTAAAGCATCACAATATTTTTGGAGTCAGTTTTTAATATTGGTAGACTTTTGGACACACAAATTTTATGAAATTAATGTAAATGAAACTTTATTAAATAACCATGAAATATTTTAGCATCCAAAAAAAACAATCTAGCTATTGCTCTCTTGCCAAAGAAAAATTAGGAAGAAGAACTAAAAGATGCACTAAAACAAGTCTTTTGGGTGGTTCTAATGAAAAAGAGATACAGACATGCCATATTCAATGGCCTCTTCTCTTTTTTTGCGTTGAACACTGTCTTCAAACACGCCATGAGAGTTAGAGGGCTTTCTACATGCATTGGTACACTCTTTCCTGCATTCACTCCACGTGAATATCCTAATTTGCATGCACTGCATGTAGCATTCTGACGTGCAATTTACATTTACTTCGCCTTCTTGAGATTGCACCAACATCATCGACATCCACAACATTACTACAATCATGGTTGCTTTTTTGCTGAACATGTTTGTTTATATTTTTGTATACGCAAATGAATGAAGATAATCAACTATTTGCCTTTCTTGAGCCTTGTTAACTTCGGATGTTGATCTTCGAATGCAAATTAAGGGCTTAAGGATTGGTAGAAGGAAAAAAAGAAAAAGAAAAAATCATAAAAATGGATAATTACTTGCAATCAATGTGGAGTATTTATTGGAGCAAATTTTTTAAAATTGAGACGTAGGGAGTGCTCTTAATATGGAACTCATAGTTAATAACAGTTGTTTCAACTATGAAAATAAATTCTGTCTTTACTAAGAGGGGAAAGTAGAGTTGGATGAAACCAAAAATAGATATGGACATGAATAAGAACCAGAAATGTTAATCCTATTTTTAACTTTTCGTGATGTATAATGTTGTTCATCGATGTACTGTGTCTATGAGTATGATGCCACGATGGTAGATTATTAGGTAAATTACACTGACTTTTTCTGAGGTTTGGAAAAAATATAATAAGTCTCATAATTTTGACATAATTAAATGGACTAGAACTAATAATTCTAAGGGGTTTGACTTTGTGGGAGGAGAAAGCAATCCAAGGGTTTACAACCTAAGAGATCGCAAGTTTGAATATCACGAAGGCCAAACATCCCAAACCTTAGAGTCACTGGAAGTTTGCTTGGTCCTTAACTTCAAGGTCTCGAGATTAGTTAAGGTGCGTGTAAATTGACCCAAATACTTGATTATCCAAAAAAAAAAAAAAATGAATCAGAACAAATGTAGATAGTGTGAAGATACAAAAATAAAATAAAGCAAAATATATATTTTAGTATAAAAAAATGACAATATTATTTTATCCATATGACTTTTAAATTATTAACTAACAAATTATTAATGAAAAACAAGGAAAGTATTAAGTGAATTAAAGCTTTAAAAGAATTCAATATAATTTTATCAACATTATGAAACTTACTATATTTTCTCTAAATCTCAAGAGAGTTCAACTTAAGTCACGCTAGATTATTTGATGTATAATGCTGTTCAATGATGTATAATATAGAAAGTTTGTTGCAAAAACACAATAGTATTCGGGTAAATTATATTTGGTCCCTTTTCACGTTTGGTCAATCTTTGAATTTGGCCCTTAATTTTTATTTTTTTTTTCTCACTTTGATTTCTCATGTTTTAATTTTTTTTTTCTAATTTACTCCAAAAGTTAACTTATGTCTAAAAGTAGATAAAAATTTATATATTGACAACTATGTGATATAAAAAATATATCAATGTTAGTCGTGGTATACTAATTTTTGCCGACTAAAAGAAATTTAGTCGCCAAATAACAAACATAATTTTATTGTTAATTTTTGGTGACAAAAAATTTGGTCGGCAAATATGCAGTTTTGGTGGCTAAAAAACATTTAGTCACGATATACTCACTTTTTCTAACGAAAAACAATTTAGTCGCCAAATAATCCAACTTATGGCGACTAAAAACCATTTTAGTCACTAAAAGGTTTATAAAATGGGAAATGACTTAAGATTGGCTCCCATATTTTCTTTCATTTTGTCAAGGATGGATCTAGGGAGGTGCAGGTGGGGGCGATCGCACCCCCAAAAATTTGAAAAAAATATCATATATTATACTACAAAATTTAAAATAATTTAAAATTATTAAGGTTTGCACCACTAAACATATTTTTGCACCCCCTTAGTGATAATCCTAGATCCGTCCCTGAATACAAACAGTTCATCTCTTCTTCTCCAAAGAAACATAAAAGGCAAAAGTGGGAAACGAAAAACTTTAAGGACCAAAGTAAAAAAAAATGACCAAATATGAAGGGGACAAAATGTAATTTATCTTATTCTCATTATTGTTAAATATATATATATATATATATAATATGCTACTTCCATTGTTACAAGATTTTAATTTCAATAGTAAGAGAATGCATGAGCAGGATAATCATCATACGGTTTTTAAGCAACAAGTGGAAAGATTTTAAAATTCTTGTTAATGTCACAAAATACATTTGTGCCCATATTTAGCATTTGCATTATTTTATTTCAAATAATACCTAACTCAACATGAATTTTAATCTAGCTGTCCAAGTTGGTTGCCAATTATGCTACTAATTCTTGGGATTACTCTTTTATTTCTCTTATTTGTAATTTATTTAGTTAAAATTTGAACTCACATATGCTTAAGGAGTTGTAAATGACAAGTTAAGTTACTTGGTTGTACTTTTTGAATTTTCACTTTATTTAAAGGGAAAATTACATAATAAAAATTAATAATTAAAATCATAATTTTTTCATTAATGTGTAATAATTTTAAAAAATCTATCCTGAGTAGTAATTTCGCCTAATTTAAATACTCAAAATAAGCCCAAGCGGCTTTGTTTGATTTAATTTTTCAAAAATTATTTTTAGACAGTTTTCGTTTGTCTTTACTTAACTTTTTTCATATTTTACTATTTTTTTTTTCACTTTTTAAATATGTCTAGATGCATCTAAAATGTAAAATATAAAAAAAAAAATGAAAAGAAATTCACTAAAAATAAAGAAAAATATAAACAAAAATACGAAGATTTTTGTTCGAACTTTCGTCTATTTTAAATATTTTTTTTGATATTTCAATCAATTTATTTTACTTTTGAGATGCATCTAGATTAGATGTATTTAAAAATACAAAAAAAAAATCTTATGAATTTTTTTTTTTTTTGCAAAAAATAAACAAAATCCATTTAAAAGCAAATTTTGAAAATCAAACAAATTAAAATTTGAGTTTTAGATTTTTGTAAAGTTAAAAAATCATATATTTTCAGGTGTTACATCTAATCTAACAGGATGATTTTAGAGCTCCGCTTGTTTTCAGAGATAGAATGAAGGGGATTTATAATGAGAAAATTAATGGATTGTTAGTGAGAGGATTGATAGTGGGAGGATTAGTAAAATTGTATTGTTTTGATGATAGTTGTTAGTGTATGAATTGTTAAATTACTTTTATATAAAATAAAAAAACAAATAAAAAATACAAAAAACATTAAACATTAATGTTCCAAAAAAAATACCCAACATGTAAAAAATAAAAAAAAAAAAAAAATTTAGTCTAGCAGACTATTTTTTAATACTACCTCCACATTCTTTATTCCAATCTCCCTTCCAAGGCCCAACCTAATCCCTTCCTTCATCTTAATCCCTTCAACCGCGATTGAGAGCTCGAATCCTCTTCCCCCGAATGCCCCGAAACGACGTTTCGTCCCTTTTTTTTTTTTTTTTTTTCAATTAGAAGTTCAGAAGAAGACGAAAGAAAGAAGGAGAGAAGGAGAGAAAGAAGGAAGAAGAAAAAGAGGGGAGGCAGAGGCGGGGCGGGACGGATGCAGATGCAGGGGGCAAAATGCAGGGGGAAGAGGCAGGGGGTGGGCGGAGGCGGCGATGGAGGCGGGCCTGCGACGATCGGACAGAGGCGACGGCCGGCGGAGGGAGACGACGGAGGCGGGGCTCGACGATCAGGCAGAGTCGACGGCCGGCGGAGGCGGCGAAGCGAAGGCAGGGGGCGACCAGCTGCGAGCCTCCTCTCTCTCTCGGGGCATTCGGGACTCAAATTTTTCGAGTCACAAATCTTTTCTGTAATCCCTTTCCCCAATCTACAAACAAATACAATATTAAATGGTCCCACCTGTATTTTAATTCCATTCCTCTCTCCATACCCAAAGCAAGCGGGGCCCTAGGTGTCCAAGGGCTAGCAGCTAGTTCCAAGTAGGTTACTTGAATGAGCTGGTAAAGTTGTTTTACAATAAATGAGTGTCTTTGAAAGGTGGGAGTTACTATTTTCGGTTAAGGGAAATGCGAGAGAGCTCTAAATCTAGAGCTCTAATTTGAGCTCTGTGATGTGTCAAAGCAAAAAAAAAAAAAAAAAAAAAAAACAAAGCAAGGCACAAACATCACATCAGGATGGGTCCCACCTTCCCATTAGAGTTATTAGAGCTTCTTATATTAGAGCTCTAAAGCATTTTGTTCCGGTTAATGGTATGACACAGACTCTTTAAATTATGCGAATTATATGCTGAAAACATATGTATTTTATAATTTAAAAAAACAATATAATTTTAATTTTTAAGTCATAATTAAATAAATATTATAATTAAACACAATATAAAGTATAACTAAAGCATTAATGAGTCATAACTAAAGAAAAAAAATAATATAATTGGGAATACATATAATACAACATTTTTAAAGGGGTGTATATTATAATTTCTCATTATATAAGCTCTCAATCTTACGGTACATATTACGTTTTTATGATAAATATTACATATTTTTAACAAGTTACGATAATTTATGTTTTATAAATAAAATTACTCATTTTTGTGATAATGTTACGTATTTTTTTATTAGAAAATCTTTGGATAAAAAATTATGTAACATTATCATAAAAATGCTTCATATTACCACAAAATGCATAATTTTATTTATGAATTATAAATTATCTTAACTTTACCAAAAAATTACATAACATTTACTATAAAAATTAGTAATATATTGGGGGACTTACGTATAGGTCTTACTAAGTAAACTTATTGTTGAATAGGTTCTAAGATAATTAATGACATTTTTCATCATATAGTATTAAAAAACGTCATTAATTATTAATTTTCAGCAACAATTTGAAAATTTTGTCACAAAAAATGTCACTAATTGTAAGTTTTAGCGACAATTTAAAAAATCGTCAAAAAAATGTCACTAATTTTCAACTTTCAACGACAGTTTGAAAAATTCGTCACAGAAAAACGTCACCAATTGTAAGTTTTAACGATAATTTATTAAAATCATGACAAAAAAAAGTAATTAATTGTTTATTTTTAACGACATATAAAAAATCGTCATAGAAAATTATTTTTAGCTACAATCTAAGACCTATCTTCAATAGGATTTAATAAGAATTAAATCAAATTGTTAAGACGTATTGATAGTTACTCTAATACTATATCACAAAAATACACAATAAGATGGATATATAGTACACACTCATTAAGAGTTGTGTACCATAGAATTTCCCTACTATTTCCACACCACATTATTTTAGTTCACATATTTAATTTTTGAATTTTTTGTTTAGAAGTTAATTTTCAAATAAATTTCAGTAGGTCAAAAATCAGCTTATGAACCAATGATATGATCAAACTAAAACAATTTTGTTTGAAATTGATTTCTGAATCAAATAATTTTATTTAAAAGTTAAATTTTCGAACCAAAAAGATGCATCCACTAAGAAAATCATTCGTGGAAACAGAAGCTCCCTGAAAGGTGTCAAAAATGGTTTTATCCTTTCAATTGGAGAGTGAATGCTCTCACAAAATATCAGTCTTGCTAGAGCATTCTGGATAGAGTTGATAGTAGTCTATTTTGACAGGTAGAGAGATAAGAGTTAATGGTGGGTGGTGTTTGAGAAGGACAATGTTACTTGAGAGGTTTGACAAGGACAGTGCTCAGCTTTTCTTAATAAAGAAATAGGGACAACCTCAGTGCAAGATAGCATTTAATTATATGTGATTATGTAGGTAGGGTGCTGACTCTTATGGGGGTGTTTGGTGGATGAATTTGAGAAAATATTTAAAAAAGAGGGAGAAAAAAAATGTGTAAAATTAAGTGAAATATATATATATATATATTATTTATATTTTACTTATATTTTTTTTCTAAATTCTTTTTTCAATCCCCCAATCAAACATAACTTTAAAGCATAATTCCTTTCCGTCTTTTTTTATTAACTTTATTTAAAAAATTTTTTTTAGACATAAGCTTTTTATTCATAAGTTTTTTTAAGTAAAAGTTTTGACGATAGGTTGGTTAGAATTGGTCCATCCAAGTAGGTATAATTAGTTACTCATTAAATTTATACATATTTTTAGTGTGGGATAACAAAGTTCAAAATTTATTAACAATTCAATATGTGTAGAATTTAGTTTTGCCTAGAAATAACTATAGATTTATGTGGTGAGAATCAAAAGAGTAGTACGGAGATGAGAGAAAAAATAAAAACCAGCAAAAGCTTTAGATTTGAGTATATTTTATCTCATATTTTTAGTCACTCGTATTTTAGTGAATTTATCGTACTAGTGGATGTAAGCAATTGGTGCAAAATCATGTAAATATTGGTGTGTTTTTTTTTTTTTTCTTCTTCTTCTTCTCGCTACATAGGTCGGATTCATGATCCCAACAATTGAAATGCAATTCACGATATTTTTTTTATAAGTCGTAACAGTACATTTTTTACGGCATTTTTTTCACGTAGTAAATATATAAATTAACAATTTACATAATAGGTATGTCATTATTATTAATAATGTATTAATGATTTGCAAATAAAAAAATATTATAGAATATACTAATTACGACATGCATGTGATGTATATCGTAAATATGACCGCAATTAGTTAATTTTATTGTAGCGTATATATATATATATATATCAAGAGTTAATGTAACGTCCCAATTTTTATAACACCATAAAGGTACATCGGCCAACATTCATTATAAGAAAAGAAATAATTCTCCAACCTTTACATTACTTGATCATGAGGATCATACAAAATAACTCCACATGCGAATATACATTCAATGATTCCTAATACATGAATCTATAGCATCAGGGACGGAATCAGGATTTCTTTTTCGGGGGGGCCAAAATAATTTTTTTTTTATTTAAATTTTATATCAATTGATATAAACAATTATATTTCAATTAAAGAATGAAAAATAAATTAATATGTAATACTAAATTAATACGTAAAAAATAAAAGAAGTTTCTATTTGACCAAAATAATACAATTAGTTAAAAAATCATCATCCATTTTGTTACAAAACGTAATTTTAACAATTTTCTTTATAATTATAGTAGTAACTGAAAGAGTAAACACAAATGCAATTACTTTGCAAATAAGTGGATAGATTGTTTCATTTTTTAGTCATTCTCAACCATTGAAGCAAATTTTTTGTAATATCTTTAGTTCTCAATTGTATTTTCTTATGATCCGTCTTTCACTTTAAATTTTTTATTTAGTCTTTTTTCTTATTTTAATAAAATTTGCTCAACATTTTTAGTATAACAATAATATTCACTGTCATAATAGGCAATGGCATGGAAAGAATGACTCAAATTTATATGTGAGATGTCAAGCCATTGAAAATTTTGTCATTTAAATGTGAATAGTAATCTTCCTTTTGGTTATTCCAAATCATAATGCACAATATGCACTTGTTTGAGAATTTCTCTTTTTCATATGTGTAATGTTAGTTATCTAATTTTTTACGTAATAATTTACACATGCATCCACATAGTGTGGAATAGCATTTCTCTTTTTATATCCTTATGTTTGGTTCATAAA
Source organism: Camellia japonica (assembly GCA_030407325.1). Taxonomy (NCBI): domain Eukaryota; kingdom Viridiplantae; phylum Streptophyta; class Magnoliopsida; order Ericales; family Theaceae; genus Camellia; species Camellia japonica. The sequence goes on from JAPPVO010000029.1 coordinate 53,692,908, forward strand.
TTTGAAAATAAATTTAGAAAGAGAAATAATAAAAAAAAACTTGATAAAATATAAATGAAATATAATTACATTTCACTTGCATTGTACACACATTTTCTCTTTTTCTTTTCAAATTTATAAACTAAATACAACCTAAAAATATGCTGAGTATAAATTGCATTATGAATCTTACGAGAAACAAATAAATAAAGATTTAAAATACATGATTGTTTTCTTGTTAATAGAATGACGTGGAGAATTAAAAAAGGTTGGGACCACATCCATTCAAAGCAGAGAAGCCACATTAATAAGAATTGTATACAACTTTTAAAGAGTAGCCATAACAGTTGCACTCTCCAAAGAGGCGAGGGGGCCATGGCCCCTAATGGTCTCCCCACAGATCCGTCCCTGTATAGCATGTATAGTATGTAGAACCCTCACTCCAAAAATAAATAAATACCCTCATGGGCTTACAAATTCCAAGACTTAAGCCTAGTTACACAAAAATGGTCTCTCGAACCTATACATTTTTAGCCCTTGGCTAGCAAAGTATAACACAACAAAAATAAGAGCCTTGTGCTCTCAAAATATACATCCACGCCCTAACTTGGCGGGATTGCCACATCTTTTCCTACACAAAAAACCATAAGGTCAGTATAAAGCCCAGTAGAAAATTCTTAATAAAGTATATACATTTTATGCAAGTTCTATGAATGAAGGGTACATGCCATGCTATGCAATGTATTAGTCCTTTTATCATTTGAAAACCAATATGCACAATGAAAACTTGAAATTTCAATAAATTCATTGACTTTAAACCAAAATTTCGGGACGGTAAATACGACTCGGGTAATCCCTAGATTGGTGTCGTCAAGTAGACATGACTAGCACTACCAATCCCCACTTTACCGGTAGCTAACCGGAAGGCACGTGGTACCTCCTCCGTACTTGTTTTCGGTCTTTCACCCTGGACACTCAAGCCAACTTAATCAATTTCATCTATACCTCCCATCTTGACTTATCAACGTATTTACCCCAAAAATATTTCAATCCATCTTATTTCACAACATTCTCTTATCAATGCAAGATTTCAAATCCCAATTCAATATTTGTAACGAGCAAAAGTATAGAAATAACAATATAACAATTATTCATGCAATGCAACATTCTCCCATTTACAAAATTTACATACATTTGTTCCATTCGTGATCATAATTTCCTGTGTGAGTGAATTTCCGACCACACTGCCCACTCAGTATTCAACTAGAGAGCACTGGCAGAATAGGATAAGCCCGAACGACCTGCAACAGAAATAAGAGATTCCGGCAGTGGTTCGTCCACCCGAGGGCACTCCGATGATTAAGTCAGTAATCAAATATCTCTCAAAGATAATCAATAGTGCTTACTCGCTGTTCTGAATATAAATTGCGTACCTTAGACCCATGAGGGTGCCTTTCTTTTATAGCCAACACAATCCTAGTCCCAATAGAAGCCTAGCTTCAATGGACTTTTGCCCAGTGCTTAGCTTGGACTCCCAGTAGATAAAGATAAACTCCCTAAGAGCTTTATCCTTATCCAAGCTGAAGTCCTTCCTCATTTTAGGACTCTTGTCCCTTATCCGCTTATCCCGGAATCCGATATCTTCGGAGATAACCTCGGCCTGGCCGAGATCACCTCGGCGTTACGACGAGGACACATGGCACCCCGGCTGACACGTCGGTGTCACCTTGGCCACGTGTTGGTACTCAGAAAACATATCCCCACAATTGCCCCCCTAGGTTCTATTACCTCGGCATCCTGAGGTGATGGAACCTATGTTGTGAATGTCGGCAATCCTGCTGTATCATCCAATACATCGGCTTCACACAACCAGGCCCTGTAGTCTGCCTCATCAAGGCTTTTAGAACCCATGACCTAGTTCATTTGAGTTATTTAGCCGAGATCTTCCTATCAGCCGAGGTCATTGCTTCATTTAAACCAAGAACTCCAAGAGTTTTATCACGCGTATGAGCTGTCACGCAAAATAAATCAACCGTTTCTACCACACGTCTTTCTCTCACTGGATCGTACTCGATATGCGCCTATAAGTCGTCTTGTGTCTGGGTGCGCCGTCTGACAAGCATGTCACTCTGGACGCATCAATGGTTTTTTGTCGCCATTCTCCGCGTTTTGATCAAAAATCAATTCTCTCTCTCCGTCCCTTCACTTTTGCATCGTCGTTTCTGAAGTATCCAACTTTTTCTCTCTCTAATCTGTCTTTGTTCAAGCTTTTCTAGCTCTGCAATTTGCTCCGTTCACCTCCTCCGGCGTGATTTTCATCGCTCCGTCGCTTTTGTAACCATCATCTGACTTCGGCGACCCTTATACCGGCCTCAATTTTTCTGGTAAGCTTCTATTGCCTCCTGGTTTTCATTTCTTGATTTCACTGCGTATTTTGCGAACTGACTTTTGATCATTTTAATCTGTTCCGTGATTTCCATCATGTGTTTGAGTATGTCTGCTTTGTGATTCTGTTTCTGCCCAATCCTTTCTCGAATATTCATATACTGCTCACAAATTTGTTCACGCTTGTTACTGTTCTTGGCCTTGCGCCCTTGCACACACTCTGTCACAGTGTTCTTGATGATTCACCACTATTCTTGACTCTGAATCATTACGTTTGTTTGTGTTTTCTGTATTTTCTCCAGATTCTTGTCTTCAATCTCCGTTTGCTTAGACTTAGGTTTGAGATTTTCCCTAGAACACACGAATCTTAGGGAAAACTGAAACGAATCCCCCTCTGATTTTCATTCCCTAGCGTGAATCTTAGGTTTTGCCGAGGTCTTCTGAGCCTTTACAGAACCTTTATTTCCAATTTGTACACCTTTCCCCCTAAGCCGACGTCATGGGTATGTGGAAGCATAGGGTAGACACCCCGACCAAATTAGAATAATTTAGGCGAGAGTTTTCCATCTCTGCCGACGTCCACCTCAAGTTGGCTGGGGAAGATGGCTCCATCATGCCCACAACTGATTCTATGCCCTTCCCCGTTGTAGCTTTCATTGAGTGCGGACTTAGGCTCCCACTCGACATCCTCTTCTGTGAGATAATCCATTACTATAAATTGAACCCAATGCAGCTTGCCATCAACTCCTATCGAGTCATAAATGGTATAATAGCCTTAGCCAAACAAGAAAATGCTAGGGTTACCTTAGCCGACATCCAATACTGCTACACCATGTGTGGCCTCAAAAACGAGAAAGGCTATATTTACTACCTCAAACCGAGGTCCACTGAGTACAAAATTGTTGCCGACCTCCCAGACTCCAACAAGGGAGCCAGAGATGATTACTTCATTATCTCGGGGAACTGGGAGTTCGCTCCAGATGAGGACCTCCACCTCTACCCTCTTCCTCGAACAGTTTTTGTAAAGGGTAATGGTAAGAGCCTAGTGTTTATACTTTCTTGTTTTTAAAGTCTTCAATACTTCGTTTGTTTCTAATGTCTGTTTTTCTTGCAGCTCTTCTCCAACCAGAAAAAGGCTTCTGCAAGTCCTTTTTCCTCAGCAAGGGTTTAAAGAAGCTATTGGATTTGCCAGTCCACAAGCGTAGAGCCCCTTTGGTACTCAACTTTATCCCGACCTACAAGTCGGTACTCCCCAACGTCCCAAAAAGAAAAAAAGCCATTCTCCCTCTTCTGCCACAACTCCTCCAATAGCGTCCTCATCTTGGCCAGATCAAGGGTCAACCTTAGATCCACTAGAGTAGCCATCTACCTCAGCTCCACAACTGATCCCACCATCCCAACGCCGACAACGACGACGAACTGTTTTTGTTGCTGAGATAGGCCGCCAGAAAGCAGTCGCTAAAGACCTCTTGGCCAACATTCCATCCACCGTAGACGCCCAACCAGCGCAGTCCCAGCCTCCACCAAATCAAAGCCAAAAAGAATAAAGAAGGCTCAGCCAAAGGCAATGGTGACTCAGATTGATATTGAGGACACCTTGCCAATTTCAAAATTGGCTGAGAGTGATAAGTCCCATTTTGCTGCCGAGAAGAGGCCCGCCGAGGCCCAACCATCTCAATCTACTCGGTCAAAAAGGCCGAGGTCTGAATCTGCAACAGCTTCAGGCTCCATGAAGTCTGACTCCCCCTGGGCCCCCCAAGTCACACTGGAGGATAGGCCGGTCAGAGCTGGTGATAGTGCCGATGACGTTAACGTCGGTGTTGCCCTTAGCACAGCTTTGCTTATTCCTTGAGATCTCGATTGAAACGCCGAGATGAGCGTATAGCGACCCCGGTCTTTTTCCTTTAGATTGTTGTATCCGGACTTAAGTTCCGTGGATCCAGGCATTGTATATTGTTGTTGTTGTCCTTTAATTCTTTATTTTTGAGTTATGGGTTGAGTTGGGCAGGTTTGTTACAGGTTGGTTGAGTTGGAAACCAAGTGTTGTTGTCCAGATTTTTGGACCTTCGCTCGAGCGAGAAGTTGGTCGCTCGAGCGAGCTGTTTTTTTTGTTCTTTCGCTCGAGCCAGGGTTTGGTCGCTCGAGCGAGAGTCTGCGTCTGGGCTTAGGACCTGAGAGATGTGTTTCTTGGCTCGAGCGAGCATTTCTTCGCTCGAGCGAGCGAGGTGTATGTTTTCGAGTTCTTCGCTCGAGCGAGCATTTCGTCGCTCGAGCGAGCTTCTGGGTTACAGACCTGAAGCATCGAGTTTTGGCTCGAGCGAGCTTTTCTTCGCTCGAGCGTGGATTTCTTGTGTCTGGTCGCTCGAGCGACCATGTCTTCGCTCGAGCGAGCCTGTTCAGTTTAAATAGGCAGCGGGTTTTTTAATCAGTTTTCTATCTCTTTTTGTTTCCAAACCCTAGGTCCGACCCTTCTCTCTCCCTACACACCTTCTACCCTAGGTTTCATCTAGTATTAGGGTGTTTCTACCCTAGAGCCTTTATTAAAAAGTTAGAGGGGGTTGAGGGCTTCAGTTTAATCTGAATAATTTGAGTTTTGGAGCACTTTGGAGTTTGGGTCAGCATCTTCGTCTTCTCTTTTGGATTATTTCTTCGAGGTAGGGATCTCCTACTCCAATGTATATGTTTTGTTCTAAGTTTTAGCATTTTAATATGTTGGGGGTAGTTTGGTAATTTTGGGAAAAACCCTGGTTGTTGTATTAAATTGAATTGTATGTTTAATTTAAGGAAAATTGGGGAAAATTAGTTGAATTCACGAGTTATGTGGAATTATTGATTAAATGGGATAGTTGGTTAATTTTAATCATATGCCTATTGAATTGTTGATCTAGTTATTTTCTGTTTAGAGATAACTGTTTTGGGCTATCGGTGGAGGATAGTCATGATTGTTGTAGACATTGCATGTGGATTAGGGATAACTGGAACTAATCACATTGGTTTAGTCATTAGCTTGACTGTTGAATTAATACAGACATTATGTGTATTGATTGTGAGGTATATGTTATGTGTTTACATACATGTATTAGTGAGCATTGCATATGCATATTGTGTGGGAGGAGATAGGGGATGTACTCCACGGTTAGGGGAAGATAGGGGATGGACCTCTTAACCGTATTTTTGTTTGGGAGAGATAGGGGATGGACTCCATTAGCATCACTATTATGTGTGCTTATTGATATTGAAGTGTTTTGCATATTATTGATACAACACTAAAATGTGTGTCATATTGGAAGTATGGAAGTGTTTGATATGAGCCTATGTCTCATTTGTGTTGTGATATTGGACGTAATGTGAATGTGCTATATAGATCACAGTTGTAAGTTTGGTCAGGTTCTGAACCATATTGATAATAATGGAAATAGACATTAGTGTCTTAAGACTGTATGTTGATAAAATTGATTATCATGCTTAACCAACTATTGAATGCTAGGACTTTATTCAATGCTTATATTTGGTTTAGTATTTTCCTACTGGGCTGTGGCTCACCCTTTATGGGAACATCATTTTCAGGTTCAGGTGATAAGATACCTCCAAGGACTTAGCTTGGAAGGACTTGGATTTGGAGATTAGATTAGTTTTTTCTGTTTTTGTTTGAATTACATGTAAACATTCAAGCCTAGGGCTTTATTTGTATTTGAGTTAGAACTCGTATTTATGTGTCCAAGTGTTGCTTGGCAAGATGTAAGCCTGTAGGGCATTTCTTATGATGTTACATGTAATGTTTTCTGTTCATAATACTCTGATGATTGAGATAATATAATGTTTCTTTTTATAATGCAAGTCATTGTTATATGTATAGTGGGTTAATTTTTAGGGCGTTACAGAGCGAGTATGAAAACTTTGCTCTGATTCTCCAGCGTTCTGTTCAAGTAAGTCTTTCACACTTGGTATCTTTATTTCTCTATCCCTTCATACTTAGAGAATTTTACTAACTTTTGTTTTGTTCATTTTCTTTTAGGCAATCCAGCATGCCTATTCCTTCTCAATGCAAGCTTTTGAGAACCGGAAGGAGTTGGCCGACAAGACGAGGGAGGTCTCTGGTTTGCAGAAAATCTTTAAAAAGACTGAGGCAAAGATGAAAACTTTATCCGACTAGGCTACGTCGGCCGTTAAAGCCAAAGACGAGGCCGAGGAAAAGGCGGATGTCGCTGAGGCCATCAACAAGGTTTTTGAGGCCCAGAAGAAAGAGGCCGAAGAAAAAACGGCCGAGGCCCAGAAAGAGCTGCAGGATGCCTTGGCCACAAAAGACGCTGAGCTCAAGGCCATCGATGAGAAGGGATACAATGAGGGGGTGGCCGATGTCACGGCGGACTACGAGAAACAGGTGAAGCAGGCTTGCAACAAGGGTTTCACCCTTGGTTGGATGACTTTACTGAAAAAGCTTGAAATCCCCGAGGACTCCCCCCTCAGGAACACCGACGTCCTCGCTCTGCCATTCTCCCAAACTCCAAGCCAATCCGACGACGATTCTGAGTCTGAGGAGGAAGTCAAAGGAAGTTGCTGGGGCCAAGTCCCCTACTCAAAATGAGCAAGTCCTGGACTTGACTCAAGATGAGGAGGGTGAGGAGGTTCCCAAAGACGCTACTCCTGAGAAGGCAACGTCGGATGCGCCTATTGCCGATAAGAGCCTCGACCAAACCCTTGAAGAAATAGACGCCGAGCTTGCGGCTGAGAAGGCCGCCGAGATGTCTTTTCAGCAGTCCTCCGAGCTCCAGACCCAACCTGCCAGTGGCGCCGAAGAATCTTAGTTTTATGTTTTTCTCTTCTTTCTGTACCTTGTATTTTTTCTTTCTTTGAAACAATGCAAGCTCTCAATGTGGCCGATGTGCCCTCTTTTGAATGTTAATACAACTTTCTCTCCTGAATATTTGTATCTTTGTCCTCCTTTTACTGTCTTGTATGATTCCATACTTAGAATAATTTTGCATGCTTTCAAGCATACACCTTATCTATGTAATTTCCTTGGGGTAATATACCTCGGTAAGTACATAAGTACTTCTCTTAATGCAACCTTGGCTTTAACCAAGTGTTCAGTTCAACTTCAACTTGTAAATTTTTCTCAAATTTCAACAAGTGTTAAGCATGATCTTGGTTTAACTTCAACTTGTAAATTTTTCTCAAATTTCAACAAGTGTTAAATATGATCTCAGTTTAACTTCAACTTGTAAATTTTTCACAAATTTCAACAAGTGTTAAACATGATCTCGGTTTTTCATAAATTTCAACAAGTGTTTTCAACTTGTAAATTTTTCACAAATTTCAACGAGTGTTAAACATGATCTCGGTTTAACTTCAACTTGTAAATTTTTCACAAATTTCAACAAGTGTTAAACATGATCTCGGTCTAACTTCAACTTGTAAATTTTTCACAAATTTCAACGAGTGTTAAACATGATTTCGGTTTAATTTCAACTTGTAAATTTTTCACAAATTTCAACGAGTGTTAAACATGATCTCAGTTTAACTTCAACTTGTAAATTTTTCACAAATTTCAACAAGTGTTAAACATGATCTCGGTGTAACTTCAACTTATAAATTTTGGTCTAACTTCAACTTGTAAATTTTTCACAAATTTCAACAAGTGTTATACATGATCTCGGTCTAACTTCAACTTGTAAATTTTTCACAAATTTCAACGAGTGTTAGACTGATTTTAGCTTGTATATTCTACCTTGCTAGGAACCATTTTCTAACTTTTTGCCCCCTAATGTGAACTTAAGTTTCACTTGGGTTCTCATTATGCATGTATTCTAGAAACATCATCAACTATCTTATTACAAATTTCAACGAGTGTTAAACATGATCTCAGTTTAACTTCAACTTGTAAATTTTTCACAAATTTCAACAAGTGTTAAACATGATCTCGGTTTAACTTCAACTTATAAATTTTTCATAAATTTCAACAAGTGTTAAGCATGATCTCGGTCTAACTTCAACTTATAGATTTTTCACAAATTTCAACAAGTGTTATACATGATCTCGGTCTAACTTCAACTTGTAAATTTTTCACAAATTTCAACAAGTGTTAGACTGATTTTAGCTTGTATATTCTACCTTGCCAAGAACCATTTTCCAACTTTCTGCCCCCTAATGTGAACTTAAGTTCCACTTGGGTTCTCATTATGCATGTATTCTAGAAACATCATCAACTATCTTATCAGTCACAAGTGTAAAAAATCAAGCTTTATTTATTACTTCGGCTAATAACAAAGAACAAGAAAATTTAATGATAAAAAAACTTAAGATTGCAAGTATTCCAGGGCCTTGGCAACTCTTTGCCCTCATTATCTTCAAGCCGATATGCCCCATTGCCCATACCGAGATGATTCTATAGGGTCTCCCAATTTGGGCCAAGCTTGCCCTCTCTGGGATCCTTCTTGTTGCCGACGACTTTTCTCAAGACGAGGTCACCGATTTGAAACTCCCTTGGGTTGACCTTCTTATTATAAGCCCTGGCAAGCTGCTACTGGTATGCCGCCAGTTGAATTGCAGCTCTCTCTCTTCTTTCTTCTAGCAGATCCAGATCTCGGGTTAATAATACATCATTAGTCTCATTCTCTGCTCCCTGAGTTCTGATTCCTGGGATGCCGACTTCCAGAGAAATGATGGCTTCTGTGCCGTAAGCCATGGCAAATGGGGATTCCCTAGTTGATCTTCTCGGCGTAGTTTGATATGCCCAGAGTATACTTGGCAGTTCATCCACCCATTTTCCTTTTTGCTGCTTGCAGCCTTTCTTAATCCAATCCAAGATGACTTTGTTGGATGCTTCTGCTTGTCCATTGCTTTGAGGAAAACTTAGGGTGGAAAAGTAATTCTTGATTTTGAACTTTGCACAGAAGCTCTTGATTAGCTTACTGTCAAACTGTGTTCCATTGTCTGCAACTAGTGCTCTTGGGATCCTAAACCTGGTGATGATATTTTTCCATATGAAGTTCTTCACATCTACGTCTCGAATCTTGGCAAGGGGTTCAACTTCTATCCACTTGGTGAAGTAATCTGTTGCTACCAGCAGGTACTTCCTTTGCCCAGTTGCTTGGGGCAGTTACCCAACGAGATGCATGCCCCATTGGGCAAACGGCCAAGGACTGGATACTGGGTTTAGGTCTGCTGGTTGGTGTATCAGAGGTGCAAACCTTTGACACTTTTCACACTTCTTGACATAGGCCTCTGCATCTTTCTGCATGTAGGGCCACCAATACCCCTGGGTAATGGCCCTATGAGCAAGTGATCTGCCCCCAGCGTGGCTTCCACATATTCCTTCATGTATTTCGTATAAAAAATCTTCAACTTGTGAAGGATGTACACACCTCAAAAGGGGTCCAGTGAGGGATCTTCTGTAGAGATGTCCCTCTGCTGTCACATTGAATCTTGCCGACTTCAATCTGATCTTGTGTGCCTCTTTGTGATCATCTGGCAGTTTTCCTTCTTTCAGGAATGCTACTATTGCATCCATCCAGCTTGGTCCCATGTCCATACACATTGCTTCACGCTCTGTGATCAGTGGTTCAATGCTCAGGCCCGACAAGTAGTCGACCATTATCGTCCTTGCTTTTCCAGGTTGTATTGCACTAGCCAGGTTGGCCAGTGCATCAGCGTGACTGTTATCATCTCGGCTAACCTGATGCAGTCGGCAATTCTGAAACAAGGCCACCAACCTGCTGACCTCCTTTGCATAGGCCGACATCCTATCATCTCGGGCTGTAAACTCGCCTGTTGTCTGGTTGACTATAAGCTGGGAGTCACAGAAGACTATCACCTCATCTACTTCTACTGCTATTGCCAGTTTCAGTCCTGCAATTAGTGCTTCATACTCTGCTTCATTATTTGAGGCCTTAAACCCTAAATGGATTGTTCTAGTATCTGTCCATTTGGAGATACCAGTACTACTCCTGCCCCCTCTCCTTGTCGGTTTGAACTCCCATCAACAAACAGTCGAAATGAGTCGCCGATGTAAATGCTGCAGGGCCTGAGTTTTTCTTCCTTTCTTTGTTCTGTTGCCCTCGGCTGGGCTCCTCTTTGCTCGCTTGGACATCGTTCACCTCAACTCAACGGAGCCCGATGTACGATGGCTCCTAGAGTGAACTCGGCCATGGAGTCAGCCAAGACTTGGCCTTTGATTGCTATTCTGGGTCTGTATTCCAGGTCATACTGGCCCAAGGCCACTGCCCACTTGGCTATTGCCTGTTAGATCTCCCTGTTGTAACAGGGACTTCAAAGGATGTTCAGTTAGCACCACAATTTTGTGGGTTTGAAAGTAATGGTTCAGCTTCTTTGAAGCCATTACTAAGGCCAGCGTTAACTTCTCCAAGGGCAAATACCTGGTTTCTGCATCAGCCAGGGTTTTGCTTACATAGTAAACAGCCCTTTGTTCCCATTTTTTTTCTCGGATTACCACTGCGCTTACCGCATGTTCCGAAACTGCTAAGTACATGAACAGCTCCTCTCCAGGTTCTGGATTTGAGAGAACTGGAGCCGTGGTCAGATACTTCTTCAAGTCGGCCAGGGCGACTTCGCATTCTTCTGTCCATAAGAAGTCTGTGGCCTTTTTCACTAAGCTGAAGAAAAGTTTGCATTTGTCAGAACTTCTGCTTATGAACCTATTCAGGGCTGTAGCCCTTCCGTCAACATCTGTACTTGCTTCGCCAATGTGGGCTTTTCAGTTCTAGGATGGCTTGATCTGATCTGGGCTGGCCTCAATGCCCCTCTGGTCACCAAGTACCCCAAGAACTTACCAGATCCAACTCAAATGCATTTCGATGCATTGAGTCGGAGCCGTATGTTTTAAGGATATCAAAACTGCTTTTAGGTCGGCCAGATGACCCTTAGGTTCTTTGGTCTTCACGACCATGTCATCAATGTAAACTTCCACTGTTCTGCCAATTAGATGTTTGAACATCTTGGTTACCAATCTCTGGTAAGTTGCTCCTGCGTTTTTCAACCTAAAAGGCATCACTCTGTAGCAATACAGCCCTTTTGGGGTGATGAACGTAGTCTTCTCCTCATCTAGCGGTCCATAGCTATCTGATGATATCCCCTGTAGGCATCCAGGAAGCTCATCCTTTCATGCCCTGAAGTGGCATCCACCAGTTGGTCAATCTTGGGTAAAGGAAAACTGTCTTTGGGACAGGCTTTGTTCAGGCTGGTAAAGTCCACGCAAACCCTCCATTTACCATTCTTTTTCTTCACCACCACTGTATTCGATAGCCATGTCGGGTAATTTGCCTCTCGAATGGCTCGGGCCTCCAGAAGTCTGTCTACTTCCTCTTCCACTGCCTCAACATGCATCAACGTCGGTCTTCTTGCCCGTTGGATTACATGTTTGGCCGACCTCTCTACGTTCAGTTTATGGCAAGTGACCTCGGGGTCAATGCCTGGCATTTCATAAGGCGTCCAGGAAAACACTTTAATGTTTGCTCTCAAGAAAGCCTCCAGTTCTTTTTCCTCTTCTTTGGCTAAGCCCGAGCCGAGAAGGAAGAAGCGTTCTTCGTCTCCCTGCTGGACGAGGATTTTCTTTAGGGCTTCTTCACTCTTCTCGGCTGGCTTCTTGCCGACGTCCTCTAGGCCCTCCACGTCCTCGTCTTTGATCTCTGCCCTTTTTGGTTCCCGTATGCTGCAGGTGGATTTCATTGCTTCCATAGAGTAGTTTTTTGCCTGCAGCTGATCTCTTTGACCTCCTCTATCCCATGCTCTGTTGGGAACCGTAGTAGTTGATGCAATCTTGAGGGAACAGCCCCCATTGTATACAATCATGGCCTTCCCAGGATAATATTGTAAGGGGAGGGTGTGTCGATTATGGTGAATTCTATCTTTATCTTCTTTGTGCCAGCCTGCACATCCAAGCTTACTGCTCCTAGTGGCCATGTCGGCGTTCCATTGAACCCGACCATTGGTCCATTGGATTGCTCCATATTATCTGGGTGAAGGCCAAGCTCCTTGTAACATCTGACATACATGATGTCACAAGAGCTGCCTTGGTCAATTAAGATGCGCTTCACTTGGCACTCTCCAACCTGGAGGGATACTACCAAGGCATCGTTGTGCGGATGTTGTACCATCTCCAAGTCGGCTTTAGTAAAGGACACTACTGGTCCCTGGAACTCCTCGGCCCGAGGTCTTTTCTCCCGGACCTGGTACACATGCTGCAAGTGCTTGACCTTCTGGGTCTCCCCTCGTATTTCGTTTTCGTTGACCTTCGAGTGAATTACATTAATTACCCGAGGTTCGCCAGCCTACGGCTGCTGTGCTGGGGGAGGTGGAGCTGCTGGTGCCTGAGGAAGTCTTGCTTGCTCTTCCCTTGTCCTGGCCTCATCTACAAGGTCCCTTAAATGGCCTTGCCTTACCAGGTCTTCTAGGTGTGACTTCAGGGCTCTGCAACCCTGAGTCAGATGCCCATCTTCGTTATGGTAAGCACAATGCTTCCCAAGGCTTCTTCCCATAAACTCTCCTGGAACCCTTGCCGGTGCTCTGAAATAGGGTTGGGTTCGGATTTTATCTAAGAATTTGTGAATTGGGATTCGGAATATAGTCGTGACTGCCTGTGCGGTTCTCAGTCCTATCTCTTGTTTGTTAGATCCGTTGTTGCCTCGACCTCGCTTCGGCGAGCCATTTGCTTTCTCTTGCTTTGTCGCCTTAATCCCTGGCGTGTCTTCCTCGGCTCTGGCGTATTTCTCAATTCTGGCCATGAGCTCCTCCATACTTTTTGGCAATGTCTTTGCTAATGACTTTCGTAGTGCACAATCATCTTTTAGGCCGTTCTTGAAAGACACGACCGCCACCTTTTGGTTGCATTCAGGTATTCGGTTGAACACCTCATAATACCTTTTTGCGTAGGCCCTAAGGCCTTCATCCTCACTGATTCTCAGAGCCATCAGGGCGTCCACCCTTAATGGTTGTAGTTTGTTTGTCACAAACCTGGCCACGAACATCTCGGCCAAGCCTTCCAAGGTCTTCACACTTCTCTTCGGCAATTTGTGAAACCAATCCGATGCAATCTCCCCGAAGGATGAAGGGAACACCTTGCAAAGCAACGGCTCATTCCCAGTGTATAGTGCCATCAAGTTCAGGTATAGTCCAACGTGAAAGTTGGGGTCCGACTTCCCATTATATATCTGGAACATCGGCATATTGAATCTTTTTGGTGCCTCAAATTTGTCTAACTCCATCGAGAATGGTGTTCTCGGCTTAACAGGAGAAGTTACCTCGGCATTTTGTTGCTTCCTCTTGAGGTAATCTCTCAAGTCCTCCTTGGTCCACCCAGGAGCTCGGCTATCTCCTGATTTCAATCTTTTAGGTGCACTGCTCTCAGCTTCGTTGTGAGCCCTTTTCGACCTTTCTCTATTAGTTGTGTCGAAGCACAACTCCTGTCTTTGAACATGCCGATGTTCTCTGGGGTCTGCCTCCTTGGTGCGATGTGTTCTTCGAGATTCTTCTTTTCTCGACCCTTTTCGCCCGATCTCTCTTGACGGCCGGTGAGAGTGTTTTTCGCTCCTGGCGTGCTGGGGGGCAACAGGGATTGTTTTCTACCCTCCCTTCTGGGCATTGGCCGCTGGAATCGGCGTGTCCTACAGCAGGAACGGTGGCTGCATGACGTTGTTTTGCATCATGAAATTGACGACCGATTGCAGGTCTGCCAATTTGGTCACCATCCCCTTCATCTCTTCGTCCCTCCGTAGGCATCTGTCTTTCCATACCTGGAGGTTGTCTTCGTTATAGTACCCGCTTTGGTCTGTTTTCTTTGGTACGTCGCCTTCCTGGCCGACGTCCTTCCCTCCGTGATTCTAGTTACGAGTTTCTTCGTTACAATTGTCTTCTTCGACGTCAAGGTCAATAGGTCTCCCACTCCCAGTAGGAGTGTCATCCCCTAATCTTCTCTTTATGTCCGTCGTTGGCCATCTATTCTCCTTTCTTTCCCACAGACGGCGCCAAATTGTGTGAGTGAATTTCCGACCACACTGCCAACTCAGTATTCAACTGGAGAGCACTAGTAGAATAGGATAAGCCCGAACGACCTGCAACATAAAGAAGAGATTCCAGCGGTGGTTCGTCCACCTGTGGGCACTCCGATGATTAAGTCAGTAATCAAATATCTCTCAAGGATAATCAATAGTGCTTACTCACTGTTCTGAATATAAATTGCGTACCTTAGACCCATGTGGGTGCCTTTCTTTTATAGCCAACACAATCCTAGTCTCAATAGAAGCCTAGCTTCAATGGACTTCTGCCCAGTGCTTAGCTTGGACTCCCACTAGATAAAGATAAACTCCCTAAGAGTTTTATCCTTATCCAGGCTGAAGTCCTTCCTCATTTTAGGACTCTTGTCCTTTATCCGCTTATCCCAGAATCCGATATCTTCGAAGATAACCTCGGCCTGGCCGAGATCACCTCGGCGTTATGACCAAGACACGTGGCACCTCGGCTGACACGTCGGCGTCACCTTGGCCACGTGTTGGTACTCAGAAAATATATCCCCACATTTCCATTTCCCTTTCCAATGCCATTTCAACATATATCACATATGAATTTACATCTATCCAAGTGTGGCAACATTTTCACATCTCATGGGTTCTCAACAATTTGTCATTTCATGAATATATTCATATATACACTTTAACAATAAATTCAAAAAAAAAAAATCATAAATTTTCATATACAAAGAAAATTGTCATTTTGCATATGATATTACGAATTTTCCACTCATTCATTCATTTGGCATAAAGAAAATCCATAGATTCTCAACATCTTCCAAAAATCCCAAATTTCTAGGTTTTTCATCAAAACTAGACTTTCCCTCATCTCTTGAAAGAATCTCACCAAAATATCTTTCTTCAATCAATGTGATTCAAATCCTCAAGAAAATCATTTAAAGAAAACAAAAGATGAACCTACTTTCAAAACCACCAACATTCTTGAGCCAAAAACCAAATTTTCAATGCCACCAAAGGAAATCTCGAAATCAACATAAACTTGTAAAAATATATATATATAACTCTAAAAAAACCCATACCTCAAGCTTTGGAGAAGAAAAGATGAGAAACCCCCCAAATTTGACGGTGTTGAAATCCAATCTCTACATCTCCACTGGACAATATGAAGCTTTCGGTTAGTTCTCCTACTTTGATGAAGGATGTTGGGTCAAAACTCCAATGGATCTAAGGAAATTAAGGTGTTGATCTTGTTTGGTGTAGGAAATGTAGAGAGAATGAGAAGAAAATGGGTTTTTAGAGAGAGAGAGAGAGAGATACAAAAAGTGATACACACACAGCCCAAGAAGAGAGAAAAGCAAGATTTTTGGACTCAGCGTCTCTCGCACGTGCGACACTCACTCTTGCACGTGCGGAGCGTGCCTCCCGCACGTGTGGCACTCATCCTCGTACGTGCGGCGTCTCCTCCGCACCTACCTTTTATGCAGAAGCCAAGCCAGGTCCTCTCCTGTCTCCCGCATGTGTAGCCTCATTCCCGGACGTGCGGCCCAAGGCCCCGCACAAGCGGCTCTGCCCTTTAGCCAAGAAATTTGTTCAACTTAACCCCAGACACTCCGGACCCAACGTCGCACCTTGCGAAACACGAGAAACTAGACACAGAAACAAGTAAAAGCGAGGACTTTGAAATAAGCTCCCAAACACAACAACCCAATCCGTTAATAAGACTCCCGACTAAACCCGACACTCCAACAAGGCAACCCAAGGTTAAACAAAGAGAAACGAGACGAATATCGTACCCGGTCATCACAGTTAATTACCCTTTTGAAAATCTTATGATACACACCCTTTTTAGGTGTGTACTATATGTTCCAATTACGACATTTATGATTTTTAGTTATGATCTATTACAGTATTAGTTATGACTTGGTTATTTCTCATTATGGTATTAATTATAACTCATTGTGATTATGATTATAACCTATTGTGATTATTGTTTTGATTATGATTGAAAAGGTATTTGGTTACACCTTATGTGCTGTTTTGTTATGACTCTTTATTTTTTTATGATTATGACTGAAAATAATTTAGTTATGATATTTGTGGTAATCAATACTACAAATGTTATAATTTACAAATGATACACACCTTTTTTAGTGTGTCTACCATAAAATGACCACTTTTAGCTCTTATAGTTTGAGGAAAATGTTATGGCGTACACCCCTTTAAGGGGTGCATACCATATGCATCCTATCACAAAATATGTAATTTAACACAAAACTTTGTAATATCAATAATAAAATACGTAATCTCATTATAAATTGGAGTAACAAAATATCTAAAATTTTGTGGTTGATGTTGAAAAAATTTGTGGCTTGGTTACGTCATTTTTTATTTATGGCAATGTTATGTATTTTGTAGTTAATGTTACGAACTTTTATGGTAAGGGCATATGGCATAAGGGTGCACACCATAGGAGAACCCATAGTTTGAACTAAGTTTCATTTTGATATCTATTGTATTGATCAACTTGATTCTTGTACTTTAAATTTAGTGTCAGTTTGGTTCTTTCATTCAAGTTGAAGATTAAAATTAATGATTTTGAAATACCTGTTAGTTTTCTAAGGTGTACACATAGGAAAAATTAACAAAAATCAAGATAGGAGGACCAAATTAAAACTAAACTTTAAGTGTAAGAATTAAATTGTTTAAATTAAAACTATAGAGATCAAAGAAAATTTGAGTCAAACTACAAGATGAAAAGTGTAATTAACCCATATATCAATAATAGAAGTGATGGTATAGGCGATACATGTGTATATGATTATTTTTTTTTTTAGAAAAATAAGATTATAAATTATATGAGTGAATTCAAAATTTAAAAATTAAAATGAATTTTAAAAAATCAGAAGTTAAGTGATTTGAAGGGAAAAAAAACCTTGAATTTGTGGCATTGCTGTGAGACCCCTAAATTTTTTAAATCCTATTTAGGCCTTCACTTTTGAATTATTATAATGAAAGCCCTTAATTCCTTGTTTACTCGCAATTTTAACCCTAAAATTGAAAACGTATTTCGGACGAAACCGTGCAAATCTTAATCGATCCCGGTAACTTAGTAATCATTTTTAACACTCTAATAGTAATTATTTAACTCTATAATTATAGATTGATCGCACAAAACCCTATCGTTTTCGTTCGATTACTCGCCTTTTAATTCAAAGCGAAGCAACTCAAACCGAATTATTTTCCCTAAAACTATTTTTTTAATTCTACATTGAAATAGATATTTTAATTGAGCCCATGCCCTCACACTTTATTAAAATTTCACTTTAACCCCAAATCATTCTTTATATATATAAGAAGTATAAACCATTATTATATTCTTTACCCTCAAAATATCTATATTATATATAGGAGTTTGTACACAAAAATAATTTAAAAAACCACTCAAATCTTCCCCCACATAGTCACCCATCCTATACATACATATATGAGTGTACTTTTGCAAGCAAATTGCTTGAATCTTGGAGGAATATTGACCTAAGTACCATAAATTTAGGAATTGTGTTTGTATCTTGCATCAATCTAGTTCTATATTGACTAAATCATAACTAAAGCATGTCTTAACACATAATTAGACCTCCTAATCATCATACATTCCATTACAGTCAAACTTCCAAAACTTTTCCATTCCATTGGAACCAAGGGCGTTTAGGATCTTTCACCACATTTTTTTTTTTCTATAAATAGAACTTCCCCCTAGCATTTTTGCACATTAAACACACACACACACACATTATATTTCAACAGGGGAGAGAGAGAGAGAGAGAGAGAGAGAGAGAAGAGGAGAGGAGAGGAGAGAACGTGCGAGCTTTGGGAGGAGGAAGAAAAAGTGAGCAAGTTTGCACAACACCACCCTTAGGCAAACAATTAAGTCACAACATAACCCCCTCTTTTATTTTCTTATTCAAATACATAATCTTAGAGATTTAATGTTGTTAGGTCTTTTTAATTGGTAATCTCGTTTGACAAAACTCCTTTTAATTATAATTTTATTTTCTTTTTTGTTTTAGTGAGGTTGTGAATGTGTAGATACGAATCCAACCTGAATTGTGCCTGTGTAGAGGAGTTTGTGTTGGCATTCCATATCTTGAGCATTCCTTATTAGCCACTTCGTTGACTATGTACGGGGATCAAGCTGTCATTTGTGTGCTCGAGTAGTGAAGTGGATCATCTAGTATCTCTGTTTACAAATTGAACTTCTGGGAAATATGTTTTACCGCTTGAGCGGTGGAAGTTGCGTTCGAGCGGTTGACCTATATGTTTGCACCGCCTTTTACTCACACCGCTCGAGCAGTAAAGTGTGCACTCAAGCCGGTTCATCACGACTCTATTTAGTGTAAAGTGCGCCGTTTGCTACTTTTTAGGGTTTAACTTGTCCAGATTCTTAAAGAGAAGTTAAAAGTATTCTATATCGGAGGGTGGTTTATGAGTTTCCTTGATGATAAAAGGTGATCAATTGATCAACGAACTACATAGTGCCAAACATCAAGGATTGTTTTCATTCTTTTATTCACATAAAGAGAGAGGTGTTCTTCGGTGGATTCTAGGGAACCTGGGCCTGAAACTTTGATGGATTCTGAAGTGGCTCATCATCGTGAATTCGACATCGGCGTTGTGGATTTAACATTGGGCAAAGCAATTCTAAGATAAAGACGATGGTAGGAGAGGCAAATTAGGTTTAGTTCAATTCGAGCATGAATTTGATAGGCAATTGAAGGTACTCATGTGTAATTCATTTTTGTCTTCTTAATGGATTGTTTTGTGATTTTGGCCCGTATTTTTTATTTTATTTTTTATCACAATCAGTGGTGCTCCAATTGTGGGGGTGTTTGGTGTCGCTTATGTTAGCCAACTTATAGATTCTACTTTCAGAAAAGCTATTTTGGATTGTTTGGTTAAATTTATTTCAAACAGTTTCTGATTCTAGCAACTTATTTTAGCTCAAAAAAGCTGATTCTGAGAAGTTGCTCATCCCTTGCTTCTGATTATCAGTTTCTGTTGTAGACATGTTAATTTAAGGTCATACTCTTAGATTTTTTTTTTTTTTTTCATTTTTAAAAAATAGAAAAAGACCCAAATGGACTATGGATTATTATTATTATTTTTTATGAGAAATGTAGACAAGTAGTGAATAACAAAAAATAAAATTTAATTCAAAAAGCTATTTCACAACTTATTTAACAAACACTACTCAGTAACTTAAATCTATAATCCAACAGCTACACCAAACAGATTAATAGCTTCTGATTAAAGTCATAATCTATAATTTATTAAGTTATAATCTGTAATTTGTTTTAACAGCTACACCAAACGGGACCTGTGATTTTTTCCACATTAAATCATTGTGCTGATTTGTGGTTGATTGTTAGATTGTGATTAATATTTGTTGTTTAAAATTGAAACATAATCACGAATCAATATCTTGAAGGTTTTTACATTTTTTCAAATGTATCATTTTTGTATGTGTATTTATAGTGTTCTTGTGTTTGAATAAAATAATTAGAGCCTTGATTCCTTGTTTACTTGTAATTTCACTTAATGGAAGCAAAATTATCTTTTCTCTACCCGCTTCTCACATTATTTTCAAAAGCATACATTCATTATAAAAATTTGAGTTATTTATATACTATTTGGCATGTTATCAACATAAGAAAAGTAGAAAATTACTCATGGTTGCCTTCTTTTTATATTACTCTTCTTATTTTAAGCTTTGCGCAAGAAAAACTGGTATTTTCAGCCCACTTTAAACAATTCTTGAAAAATATAAAAAAATCCTCTTGATCTCATTTTTATATCAAAACTTTTATTAAAGTGTTATCTTTCAATTAAAAATGGTTTTATTGAAAAAGAGTGAGTGGTTTGAGAGAAAATCTAATTTTCATAACAGTCGACGAATTTGGACAGTGCTGGAGTATTTCTTTAATAACTAAAAATTTAGAAAATTAATCCCATTTTCGAAAGATGATCTAGAAACTAGATAAAATTCTCTACAAACGATAGAAAGGCCGAGTTCGAGAAAAATCTGAAAATGTCTCTTAGATTGTGATTTTTAAAGTGTATCTAATCTGGAAATTTATGTTTGTTGATGATTTCATACTTTTAATTTCATGAATTTGCTTCTTATCAATTATTGGGCCTTAATATTATTTTTACATTAATATGCCTATATTTCTTTACCATGGTGCTTTAATGATGCTCATACGTGTATAAAAATTATTGTCTCAATAGGTTGTTGTAACCTTAACTTAAAACGTCAAACTCAAGGGGAAACTAAATGGGGTGATATTGAGTTTTCGATCACTTGAATAATGATGAGATGATAATGTCTTAACTTCAAGTATGGATTGATGGGACGTATTCACTAGTTGAAGGTTAAGTCTTGAGCAAGTAGTTGTTTTGGAACTTTTGAATGGATCGGTTGTATTCAAACCATAGATGTTTATGATGGATAAGGTTGGAGAAGGTTATGGGCAATGCCCTTATTTTTACCGTCGCTTTTGAGGTCCTTGGTTGGCGCTACACTTTGTAACCCTTTACTTTTTTAATTGATTATCATACTTCATTGTTTGTTGCAAATATGATTGTGTATTGGTTTGGAAAAAAAAGACAGGGTGTGTGTGCATTTATTGGGCATTCCAAACTCATGACATTTCATGCTAGGTATTGAAGACTATTATCTAGTCGAAGACAAAATCAAAACATTTGAAGACATTTGGTTATCATAGAATAAGTTAGAGATTATCTTTGTTTAAATCCATTTGTAATCTTATTTTTGTTTTGGAAATGTAAAATTGATGAAACTTTTTGTTTTGTAACTAAGTGATAACTATGTAATTATTATTTTAGTTATATATACATATATCTTTTGTGAACTTATCCTTATCCTTCCGTCAACTTATGTAGGCACTGTGTTAATATCTTGTTAAGATTTGTAAAAAAAAATAGTTTTGTTATCTAAGGAGATTGGATTTTGAAAAGAGGCTATAATGACTCCTCCTATTTTTCTTGGGATCTTACTTAGTTATTGACCAAAGAACTCATTAGTGATGTTTCCTAAACTTGTAACCTTAGAAAAATCCTGTATTTATTTGTTAATATATTCCTTGATGTTCCTAATTTTTAGGGCGTCACAATTGCCTATGTAGTATTTTGGAAATATCTAAAAAGTGAGATGTGAACACCAGTGGTAGCCTTAATATATATAATGTAACGCCCTCAAAATAAACCCAAAATAAATAATATAATCATGCATTATTATATTAAAACAATAATATAAATCCATCCATCAGAGTATTATGAAATAAAACATCAGAATAAATGCCCTACGGGCTTACATCTTGCCAAGCCAACACTTGGACACAATTTACTGAGTTCTAACTCAAAACAGATAAAGCCTAGGCTTGAAAGATTACAATGTTCAAATAAACCAAATAAAATAAAACAAGTCTTCAAATTCAATTCCTCACAAGCTAAGTCCTTGGAGGGAGTGAACCACCTGAACCTGAAAAATAAAGTTCCCATATAGGTGAGCCACAGCCCAGTAGAGACATACTAAACCAAGCATAAGCAATAACTAAAGCATTAGCATCTGATACATGGTTAACACACTATAATCAAGTTACAATATTCATGACACGAATGTCTATACTGCCTATGACACATTGTCTATGGCACATTTTACTTCCACATATGGCTCAGAACCTGGCCAAATAACTCAACGGGGTTCATCTTTTATTAACAATACTTCCAATTCAACAGGAATAACAATTCAAGTTAGACCTAACCATAACAAATACACAAGTTGGTATTGTATCAATCATAACCAATTCACTTCCATACTTCCCAACTGATACACATTTTAGTGATGTATCATATCAACAATAAATAGAAATATATCTATTAATCACTAAGCACACATAAGAGTGATGCTACTGGAGTCCATCCCCTATCTCCTCCCAATAAATCCGGTTTAGAGGTCCATCCCCTATCTTCCCCTAAACCGTGGAGTTCATCCCCTATCTCCTCCAAAACCAATGCATATGCAATAAAACACACAATTGCCATATACAACACATAATTAATACACAAATGTTTTGTATTAACTCAACAGTCAAACAATTGACTCAATTCCAGTTATACCTAAGCCGCATGCAAGGTCTACAACAATTAATGGCTATCCTCCACCGATAGCCCAAAAACAGTTATTTCTAAACAAGAAATAAATACATCAATGAATGTAAATTTAACATTCCCAATTCCATGAATTAAACCAAATTCCACATTATTCCTTTAAATTAATTATACAAATTAATCTAAACTAAAACCCTAAGGTTTCTTCCAAAATTACCAAACTACCCCCACATACCAAAATACTAACACTTAAGATTAAAGCGTATAAATGGAGTAGGAAATCCCTACCTCGAAGAAATAGCCCAAAAAGATGATGATGAAGAAGATGCTCGAAACTCCAAAGTGCTCCAAACTGACAACCGCTCAGATTAAATGGAAGCCCTCACTCTCCTCTATCTTATTTGTAAAAGAACTAGGGTAGAAACACACCCTAACTAGATCAAACCTAGGAGAAAAGGTGTTTAGAGAAGAAGAAAGGTCGGACTTTAGGGTTTGAGATCAAAAAGAATGAAAAACTGCCCTAAAAATCCCGCTGTTACACTTAAATACTGGACAGGCTCGCTCGAGCGAAGACATGGTCGCTCGAGCGACCAGACACAAGAAAGCCTCGCTCGAGCGAAGATATGCTCGCTCGAGCCAAAAGCAAAACAGCTCGCTCGAGCGAAGAAGCTCGCTCGAGCCAACAAACACTGCTATCAGGTCTATGTACTGGACGCAAAGCTCGCTCGAGCGAAGGGACCCTGGCTCGAGCGAAGGACTAAAATCAAAGACCTCGCTCGAGCGAAGAAGAGCTCGCTCGAGCGACCAACCCAAAAATTGAACATCAACTATTGGTTTCTAAACCCAACCAACCTGCAATTAACCTGCCCAACAATTCCATAACTCACAACTGAAGAATTACAAGGCAACAACAACAACATATGATAATATAATCTACGGAACATAAGTCCGGATACAGTAATCAAATGGGAAAAGACCGGGGTCGCTATATATAATAACCCACTCAATGGATGTCCTGTTAAATTTGTAAAATATAAATTTAGATTTTAATTTAAATTTATATATATTGTGTGTTGCTCAATGGTGAAAATGTTATTTCTTAGATTGAAAGTCTTGGTTCGAGCCCTAGCCTCTTCTCTTGATGATTTTTTTATATTTTAATTTAAATAAGTTTGAATGGCATTTTCGAAAATCAAAATGTCACATTATGTCAACACCATCTCAAGCCTTCACTTTATAAATATTGATTTAAATAGACTAAAAGAACATTTTCAAAAATCAACATGTCATATTATATCAACACCATCTAAAACATTCACCTTATGATAGTATTAATTGATAGATAGATATAGTTATGATAAATGATTGAAGCAAACTAGGAACATGTTTTAGCCAGCTAAGAAAAAAAATTGACCATTTGGCACGTAACCCTTTCACACAACTCGAATTGTACACGTAATTAGAAAGTTATGGTTAATCATTTTTTGACTTGAACCCGAATATGACACAACCGAAAACACGAATATTAAATGGGTCATGTTTGGGTTGAATACGCGAAACACGAAATAGACACGTTTGACCTGCATAAATATTTATGAACTCACTATTAACTCGCATGTAATCCGAATACAACTTGAATTTAGTAACCATAATATATTGCGTAATTCATTCTCATCTATTAGATTTAAATTTAAATCTCTATATAATATATACCCAATGAAGTTCAACTTAAATTAATGATAAATCGGCAAAAGTCAAGATTGGTAGACATGAGACGTCTTGAATGCGTGACAACAGTGTTTTTGTGGTAGAAGTTAATATGAAAGAATCACAACAATGTTACTTTGGATGTAGCATAGCTGCAACATTATTATTATGATTAGTTTGGTATTGGATGAAAACTTGTCTTGCTTTTAAAAATTTATTGAATATTTAAATATTAATGAGTGATAATAGTTTAGATTGGATTAGTGATAAATATTTTTAATTATTTTCATAGATATTGGCATATATATTATTAATGTGTGTCAATGTTTAGACAAGTTATTTATATATGTGATGTAAAATAAGTTTTATTATATATATATATATATATATAAATAGGTGATACAATTTGCTTATAATATGAAATTTGAACTTTTACTAGTCGTATTAAGCGTGTCGTGTTAGAGTTAACATGATTATAAGTAAGTTAGGTTAATGTCAAGATAATTGACACATTTAATTCAATGGGTCATGTTAGTGATAAAATATTTTAAACTCGAACTCGATATGACAGGACACAAAAACAACACGACATGACACGATTCCAACCCCTCATATCTAAGTCATAATTTGTCATGTTGGCCTCTATTGTTTGTTCCACTTTAAAATTTTACCTTAATAGGGCATAATTTGTCATGTTGGCCCCTATTGTTTGTTGCACTTTAAAATTTGTTGGGTATACCTCCTTAGTGGAGTATGAGACCCAATTGATTTATTAAAAATATTTAGTTTGGTTTGGTGTTGATTATAATATATTTTTTATATATTATATCTGACTTTTTGGAAGCTCAATGGTTATGTAATAATTTGTTTGGTAACAACTAGAGCTTTGATAAAAAAGTTTAAAAAGTATTGTTTAGTTCGTATGAGGTACAACGGCTGATACATCATTTTTCTAGGGTCAGTGCTTGGTGATTCATCTTCAATGGGTTTTGATTTTGTGTGGCAACAACAAATTGATATTGTGCTTGGTGGAATTCAATTTTGTGGGTTTATTTTGGCAGTCATTGTATGGCTGATTTGGGTTATTGTTTGGGTCTTCTACAATCTGTTTCGAAAACTTTTGTTCATCTATTTGGTGAGGTCTTTTCTCTTATTTATTTGTGATTATTTGGAATTCACCTAAAGGTGGTTTGTGAGACCATTCGTGTCTCGTTTGTAATCGTTTGAACACTTTTGATTGATAGTGGAATTGGATTTCGATCTTCTGGACGTACCTTACATTAATGGAACCACGTAAAAATTCTTGTGTCGTTGTTGATTTAATTTTTTTGCATTAGTTTTTTATTTCCATTGATTGATTTATTTGTGGGAAATCATCTATTTTTCATAACAACTGGTATCAGAGCTTATGGTTTATTTGGGTTTATTTATTTGTGTAAATCAATGGAGCGGAATGTGAATCGTATGTCTAGCTTCAATGAAAGCAATTGGGTAACTTGGAAAACTAAGATGGAGGATCTATTATTTTGTAAAGATTTGTATGGATCCATTAAGGGTGATCGCGGCAAACCTGAAGGTATGAAAGATAATGATTGGAAGAGGTTCAATCAAAAAGCCGTTAGTGTTATCCGTCAATGGATTGATGACAATGTGTTTCATCATGTTGTTACTAAAACATCAGCACATGATTTATGGAAAAAATTATAAGGTCTTTATGATAGCAAATCAGCCACAAATAAAACTTTTCTGTTTTGAAAGTTGGTTAATTTAAAATATAAAGATGACAGCTCTATTCCGATACATTTGAATGAAATAAAGAGTATGGTTAATCAACTTGTTTCTATGAAAATAGTTTTTGATGATGAATTGCAGGCTTTGATACTACTTAGTTATTTGCCCTAAAGTTGGGAGACTTTGGTTTTAACGGTTAGTAATTCAGCGCCCGATGAAGTTGTCACAATGAGCCAAGTCACTAGTAGCTTGTTGAATGAAGAAACTAGAAGAAAATTAGCAAGTTCCTCTTATTCAAAGGCATTTGTTGTGAGAGGCCTAAGCAAAACAACGGGGAGGAGTAAGACTCCTCATAGTCATAATCAAAGCCGTGACAAATCAAGAGATGGTTCTTTTTCAAAGAAAGACATTGAGTGCCATTATTGCCATAAGAAAAGGTACATGAAGCGGGAATGCCAAAAGCTCAAGAATAAGGAGAAAATGCGTGATAAAAGTGTGGATAAGAAGTAAGAAGACACAACAGCAGTTACTACTGATGGTAATCTCATAGTCGTTTGTAAAAATGATTGTGTCAATTTTGTGGGCTAAGAGAGCAATTGGGTGATTGATTTCGGTACTTCTTTTCATGTGACTTCTCAAGTTGATTTCTTCACTACTTACACCAAGTGAGATTATGGTGTGTTCGACTGGGTAATGAAGGCTTATTCAAGATTGTTGGCATGTGTGATGTTTGCTTAGAAACAAATTTGGGCTGCAAGTTGTTGCTTAAAGATGTGAGGCTTCCAGACATTCGCCTCAATTTGATCTCTATCGGGAAGCTAGATGATGAAGGCTACAACAACAAATTTGGTGATGGAAAATGAAAGCTCACAAAGGGTTTTTTGGTGGTGGATAAGTGTAAGAAGACTCATACACTTTGTTTGATGCAAAGAAAAATTTGTAAATGTAACACCCTAAAAAGAATCATCCCAGATCTTGTTCTCCCAGGCATTGCCACCACATAACACATACAATATAGAAACATACATAATATTAAGATTATAACATTCTTTACATTTCTTTCCTTTTAAACTATTTTCCAAAAATTTACAATGTCGTCTTCATACATACATAACACAACACAACAAAACAGTTCAAAGAGTGAGAAACATCTATAACAATTAAATCCTAGGTCTGCTTCCTTTCAAAATGTGTTCCATAGTACAATAACTCCAACACAAATATACAATTACAAAACAGTTTCAAAACCCAAAACCAGTAGGGTTTCAAAAGAATTGTATCCCAGTTCCAAAAGTGTTTCTTCATATCAAAATCATCCCTTGGTAGGCACTTCATCTTCATTTCCTAAAATTTGTTAACTTTGGGGTAGGCATAAGCTCAGTAGGTGATGAATTTAACAAGTTATATAGCCAATTAAATAACCCATGATCATGCAATGCACCATTTGAAATACATAAATGAAGTAGCATACAAGTGTCTATGTATGGGAGTGAAAATATGCAATGCATGAAATTGTTCCATCTCTTCACAACATCCTCGGGTGGTAAACATACTATGACGTCCCAAGTGAGAGTCGAAATTCAAAGCATACATACATCGATATAGATTTGCATACTGAAAATAGTCTCACATGTGCCGACTCCAGAAACGGTGGGGTGATGGGCACCCAAAAACATATACCCTTCCACATTTGCCAGGCTCTATAAATGGCAGGGACGTGGACACCTAAAAACCATGTTTTTCCATATTTGCTGGCTCCAGAAACGGCGGGCTCGTGGACACCTAAAAACATTTTCTCACATTCATCTGGCGGTATGCGTAGACAGGGCAATTGGGCACCTTGACTTCCCACGCGGGTACCAATTACATTACCCAACTCAAACCTAACTTGACTCAGTACCCGGACACATAGACTATTTACCCCCTTCCATTTTTCAACATTCATTCTCATCATAATGTTAAAAGATATATGAAATGCATATGATGCATGAATTTGTAAAGCTTTAATTCTCTTTAAGATGATTTCAAATCATAGAAATTTTCATACTTCTCACATCATCATTGAGGGACACCTCATTACCAATCCTTATCAACTCAAGGTGTAAATATGTTCAATATGTAAATATGTTCAATTTCATGTTTTTGAAACCAATTGAGCAAAACCCCTCTTTATTGAACAAGTTTCAAAACTACGGTTTATGGAAAAATTTGAGGTTTTCTCTCTTACAAAAATTGAGGGTTAATTTACACCGTCAACTACAATAATCATCATTAATAACCATAATTTCAACCATAATCACAAAGTATTATCTACATATTTCCAAATCATTTACTAACAATACAATCCATACATATATATACACACACTGCATGAATAACTATGAAATTACCACATAAGTCGTTCAAATTGAAGATATATCGAGTTAAAGACACCCCTACTTCGAAATTGGAAGCTAGAGTTGCGAATCACACTTAAGACATTGATGAACTTGCGAAACAATCAGTAAAAATGTTGATCTAAGCTTCCTTTCAACTTTCCTTGGAAGATTTAAGTGGATCTTGGGTTGAGATTAGAGAAATCTAGGTTTCATGGACTAGGGTTTTCGGAAATATAAGGTTAGAGAAAGAGAGAGATTATGAAAAGTGGAATGAAAATGAGTAAGGATCAACCTTTTTAAAATCTACTGTCCTGACAGACTGCTCGAGCGACTTCTTTTGCTCGAGTGAACAGCATAATTGCAAAGGGATTGCTAGAGCGATCAATCTACCGCTTGAGCGAAAAATGAGAAGTCCTAGAAGTTTTGCAGAGCTATAGTGAAATTAATGGGAGCATGAATTCTACGCTCGAGCGACAATTTCACCGCTCAAGCAGTCCCGCCTGCAAAATTGCCAACTATTGAGAGCTGAAGATCTCTGCTCAAACGACCAAATGACCGCTCAAGCGGTCCGAAAAACTCAACTGTCACAGTAAATGTGTTGTCAATGCACTTGAGGATGATGCTTCTACCGAATTGTGGCACAAGCGACTTGGGCACATGAGTGAAAAAGGGCTGCAAGTTTTGTTCAAGAAAGAGTTTCTACCCGGTTTGAAAGGTACACATTTTAAAACTTTTGTTCATTGTTTGGCTAGTAAACAACATAGAGTTTTTTTTCATAAAAATGTTGCTTCTAGAAAAGAAAATATTTTGGAGTTGATTCATTCGGATGTTTGTGGTCCTTTAAAAGTTAGAACACATAGTGGTGCACTTTACTTTTGTTACTGTATGGGCTTTTTCTCTAAAAACTAAAGATTAAGTTCTAGATGTGTTTAAGCATTTTCAGGCCATGGTTAAAAGAGAAACATAACGGAAATTTAAGTGCATCCAAACAGACAATGGTGGTGAATACATTGGGCCATTTGATGAGTATTGTTGCAGCCAAGGTATTCTGCATCAAAAGACAATTAAAAAACTCCTCTACAAATGCATTGCCGAGAGGATGAACCTCACCATTATGGAAAGAACAAGGTGTTTGTTTTCACATGTTAAATTGCTAAGATCCTTTTAGGGTGAGGCCATGAGGACAGCAGTTGACGTGATCAATTTGTCTCTTTCCTATCCTTTAAACGGTGATATTCCGAAAAAAGTTTGGACCGGCAAAGATGTGTCTTATGAGCACTTGAGAGTGTTTGGTTACCGAGCTTTTGTTCACATTCCAAAGGATGAGAGGTCCAAGCTTGATGGCAAATCAAGACAACGCATTTTTCTTGGCTATGGGCATGATGAATTTGGTTATAGATTGTCGGATCCGGTTGACAAGAAAGTTATTCGAAGCCGTGATGTTGTGTTTTTTGAAGACCAAACAATTGAAGACTTTGGCAAAGGTGATCAACTGGAGCCAAGAACTAGTGATCTCATTGACATGGATCCATCTCCTTCATCTTCAGTGGAGGATGAAAATAGGGGAGATGTGCAGCCACCTATTGAAAATGTGGAGGATGATACTAATCCTAATGAAATTGAGCCAGATATTGAGGAAGAGCATCCAATGCAAGAACCACCACCACAACTTGAGTTGAGAAAATCTACAAGGGACTGGCAACCTTCTAAAAAGTATCATTCCAATGAGTTTGTGTTGATATCCGATCAAGCAGAGCCCGAGAGCTACGAAGAAGCAATTGAGCATGTAAAGAAAGGTGATTGGAAAAGGGCCATGGAAGAGGAAATGAATTCCTTACTTGAAAGCCAGACTTATGATTTGGTGAAGTTGCCTAAGGGGATGAAAATTTTGAAAAATAAGTGGGTCTTCAAATTAAAAAATGATGGAAAGAATCTAAGGTATAAGGCACGATTTGTTGTGAAAGGCTTTGAGCAAAAGAAAGGTGTTAACTTTGATGAAATTTTTTCGCCGGTTGTGAAGATGTATTCAATTCTGGTTGTACTTTGAATAGTCGCAAGTATGAACCTTGAAGTTGAACAACTTGATGTGAAGACCGCATTTCTTCATGGTGACCTTGAAGAAGAAATTTACATGGAGCAATCGGAATGTTTTGTGGAAAAGGGGAAAGAGAAATTTGTTTGCAAATTGAAGAAAAGTTTGTATGGCCTAAGCAAGCATTGTGGCAATGGTACAAAAAATTTGACTCTTTCAAGATGAATAATAGTTTTTCTAAAACCACTTCGGACTATTGTGTATTTGTGAAAAAAAATTTGGATAGCAAATTTATTATTCTTTTGCTTTATGTTGATGACATGTTAATTGTGGGTCAAGATTATCCTATGATTAACAGGTTGAAATTGGAGTTGAGCAAGTCGTTTGCTATGAAAGATTTGGGACTGGCAAAGCAAAGACTTGGTATGAAAATTGTTCATGATCGCAAAAAGGGGCTGATTTGGTTGTCTTAAGAAAGCTATATTGAGAAAGTTCTTGAGAGGTTCAATATGGATAAAGCAAAGCTGGTTGGTTGTCCACTTGCGAGTCACTTCAAGCTTAGTTCGAATCAATGTCCTACAAATGAGAAAGACAAGGAAGAGATGCTAAAAATTCCTTATGCTTCAGCGGTTGGTTCCTTGATATACGCCATGGTTTGTATAAGATCAGATATTGCTCACGCTGTTGGTGTGGTGAGTCAGTTTCTCTCTAATCCGAGTAAAGAACATTAGGCAGCGGTAAAATGGATTCTAAGGTATCTTCGAGGGACTACGAATGTGTGTTTGTGTTTTAGGAATGGTAAGCTGATGCTTGATGGGTTCACGGATTCTGACATGGCCGGTGATATTGATTCTAGGAAATCTACTTCGAGGTATTTGATGACTTTAGCAGGGAAGCTGTGGCATGGAAATCTGAATTACAAAAATGTGTGCTTTTTCAATACCAAAGCTAAATTTATAGCCATTACAGAAGCTTGCAACGAAGAGTTATGATTAAATAAATTTTTGCAAGAGTGGGTTTGAAGTAAGAGAGGTATGTACTTTATTGTGATAGTCAAAGTGTTATTCATTTGAGTAAAAATTATACTTTTCATTCGAGATCGAAACACATTGATGTGAGATACCTGTAGACACCCCATTTTTGACTGTCTTCAAGACTTGGATGTCATCGTTGGTGCATACGATGATTGTGATTGTCTGTGCTCATTTTGGTGCCTAAAGTCCTCGACGAAATGCCCTGTCTTTGAGCCTTCAAACTTTATCCATTCTGTGCCCTGTTTTGGACCAACATCTTCTAGCCTACAACCCTTGGTGGCTGTCGGCCATCACTGGTGGACGGCTGGCCACATTAGTGGCCTGCCGACCATTGATGACTTTTTTGCAGATATTTTCTTACAGTTGTTCCAGCTGTTGGCACAATCAGCTTGATCACCATACACGTGTATGGACTGATATAACTCAGCCAAATGCTTGTTTTTCTATAAATATGGGACCTTCTCCCCTATTGAAGAGGGTTAGAAATTTTGGAACAAAATTTCTCTCTCTCTCTCTTGAACTTTTGTGCATACAAGTATAAATACACTTCAAATTTGCCTATCAACCCTTAACCAAAGTTGCTTATCTTTAGGCTAAGGTTACTTGAGACCCTCTTTGAGCTCTAGAAGGTGGTTTTGGCTTGATTTATTGCCTCATTTGTGTCTTTCCTTCAAGAGGTATAACACTTTCCTTTTGCACTTGTTTTCCATGCTTACTTTGCCATCTTTTTCAATTGTTTTTGGCATGATTTTGAACTGTAAAAGACTCTGTCTTTGTGGCCTAAAGGTGGTGGTTTGAGGTCATTTTTAGTTAGGGGTTGTTCCACCATTCTTGCTTCTTTGCTTGTAAAGTTTTTGTTCCTTTGTTCATTGCTTTCAAACCAACTTTTTTGGGTCTTTTAACCACTGAATTTTAGAGATTTTTCAGTGGCAAAAAACTCATTTTGAAGTTCAAATTTGAGGGGTTAGCCTCCCCTCTTTGTGTCATGTTTACATGCCTAGTTAGCTTCACATGTTAGCATGTTTTTCTAGCTTAACTTAGCTCAAGTCTAGCATGTTTTTGCCTCTGAAATAGCATGCTTTAGCTCTATTTTGGGCTGTTTGGGTCGGTTAAGTCTTGTTTTGCATGGTTGTAGTGTAATAGTCCTCACAAGTTGGTGTTTTAGGTCTTTAGGCACCATTGTTTGAGTTGATTGCATGTTTTAGTGTTTTTCTCACTTCATTTCAGCACTTATAATCTCTGCAATCCACCTCATTTATTCACTCTTTTTTTTTGTTTTGAAAGTGGCTTCAAGCCACTTGTTTGCCTAAGTGTGAAATGGAGGTGCTACACCTAATGGTTTAATCCCTTAGGGGGTTCATTACTAACAGTGTGATACCTCTTTCATGCCCAAAACAACTTGTGGTTTGAGCCCTCTTTCATCTTAGAGGACACTCACCAAAGGACAAATTGATTAAAGAATAGTTTGGTAAATTAAAATGTGTAAACAAAATTGGCAAGTAAAAGTGGCAAGATAAGCATTCTTTATGTTGCATTGCATGTATTCAAATCGGACGTTAATTTGAACACAAAAAAAATGGGACATTTCATACTCAATAGTGATGAAATGTGCCACTTTCCTTGGTCTCCATTGCCCTTGATCATGCATGATAGGGTGATGGCACTTGAGTCTTGTTTTGCACTCATTAAACTTGTACAATTTGGTCCCTTAGCCATCATGCATGGAAATTGCTTGATTGATGGTTTGAAGGCCAAATGTATCACTCCTTTGAGCTTATTTTGATGATAAAGAGGATACATAGTACAAACAACCTGTGAGAATGCCTCTTCTTTACCCTATTTGCTCTCTGTTGTAGCAAGAAAAGGAACATCACCAGTGGCCGACAGACTACCACTGTTGGATGACACCCCTTGCTGGTGGCCGGCTGGCCACCACTTCTGGCGTGTCGGCCACCAATGAAAATTTAGCAAAAGGCTTGTCAAGCAAAGCAGAGTTGATTGGAGAAAGAGAACCAGTACATAGAGTGTGTAATAGAGGTAATTGGAAGCAAACAGCGGGCGTTCTTCGGGTGGAAATCGAGTATGCATTGGGCATCCTCGCCTCCCGAGACTATTTGTTTAAACTGATTAGTTAGTTAATTGTGCCTAAATAATTATTTAAGTAGAGTAGTTAATTAATTCATATTGTAATTAATTAGCTTAGTTGCTTTGTAATTAATTAGTTAAATATTTAGCTAATTAGTTTGATTTGTAATACTTAATTAGCTTAGAAAAGTTAGTTAATCTATTTAAAGTGTTGTAATAATTAGCTTAATTAGTTTAGATTAGCTTAACTAGCTAGTTAGCTTTATTCATTCGAACCCTCCTTCGCAAGGGCATAATGTTGTAATAAGTGTGCGTGCGTGTGTGTATGTCTTCTAACCTTACGTCTTTCTCCCTTTTATTTAACCGCTTTCAATGGTTAGATTAGAGACATCATATTTCAATTAGCATATCTTATGTTTGCATCCATTCATCTTGTATTGCATGAACCGAGGCTCGGCGCATCATTCAAACTGCATTGCCATTTCAATATCTTAGTTGAATACGTGTTTAATTGCATGTTGTTCAAGTTAATTCATATGCCATATTAGTAGTCGAGCCTATTAATTGTACATTGCATGTGTTGCATTAGGTATCTTGTATAGTTAGAAATTATGCATATTTTTCTAACTTATGTTTTCTTAGCTTGGAGTACTAGGTGAGTTTTAATGCTTTAGCATACTTGCATGCTTGTGAGTGACTGCTATGACTAGCATACTTACCATGAGGCTAAATGCTTATTTGATAACTGTTTGAGTGCTTGTGGATGAAGGTTTGTTGCTTGAATTGGAACGATTCAACGAATGTATGTTTTTTTTAAGCCCACTTTGTTTGGTGGCAAAATTCACAAACTTTAAGCCTACTTAAGGTGGCAAAATTCAAACCGCAAAACAAACATGAAATTGAGTTGTTCTAATTTGAGCAAACTAGTCTATACTTGTATGTGCGCATCACATAGTAAAGTTAGCCTAATAACCAGAATAAGAACACATAATGTTTATAAAAATTATATCATGATTAGTAGAGGCCGATCTTTGATCGGGCGAGCGGGGGTACTCAATTCATAACCTTCCCCTCTCGTACTTAAATTCCCGAGCCGAGACAACTTTGGTGATGACGGACACGTAGCCTTTGGCACGAGTCATGGGTTTCCTAAATTTTTTCAAAAATAAAATATTTAGGTGGCAATTTTATATCTGGCAAAGCAGTCCAATTTT
Organism: Camellia japonica; assembly: GCA_030407325.1. Lineage (NCBI taxonomy): Eukaryota > Viridiplantae > Streptophyta > Magnoliopsida > Ericales > Theaceae > Camellia > Camellia japonica. Next base: position 53,727,621 of record JAPPVO010000029.1, read on the forward strand.
GACACTTTTTGATTCAAAATCAATTTTCTAAACGATTTGCTGGATTTGGACTCTTTAGTGTTTATCAATTTTACATTGCACTTGTGAGATTAAATTCAGAACCGCGGGAGTCCGAACTGTAGGGCTTTCTTTCAAGCTTCGGAAAGGGGGCGCGAAAAAGCCGAGCTACAATACCATTGGATTTGTGATGTGTTAGATTCAAAGTTATTGCAACTCGAAAAGGTTCACATGGATCATAATGTTTTGGATATGTTGACTCAGACTTTGTCGAGGACAAACATTTGAATTGTGAAACTTTGGTAGGTATGGTTGATGCCTCCATCTAAGTCGGTAGGAGGAGAATTGTTGGATATACCTCTTTAGTAGAGTATGTGACCCACTTGGTTTATTAAAAATATTTAGTTTGGTTTGGTGTTGGTTATAATATATTTTTTATATATTATATCTGACTTTTGGAAACTCAATGGATATTTAATAATATATTTGGTAACACTTAGGGTTTTGATAAAAAAAAGTCTAAAAAGTATTGTTTAGTTCGTATGAGGTACAACAGTTGATACATTGTTTTTTTAGGGTCAGTGCTTGGTGATTCATCTTCAATGGGTTTTGATTTTGTGGCAACAACAAATTGATATAGTGCTTGGTGGAATTCAATTATGTGGGTTTATTTTGGCAGTCACTGTATGGCTGATTTGGATTATTATTTTGGATTCTCTACAATTTGTTTCGAAAACCTTAATTCATATATTTGGTGAGGTCTTTTTTCTTGTTTATTTACAATTATTTAGAATTCACCTGAATGTTGTTTGTGAGACCATTCGTGTTTCGTTTGTAATCGTTTGAAAACTTTTGGTTGATAGTGGAATCGGATTTCGATTCCGTGGACGTACCTCACATTGAGGGAACCGCATAAAAATTCTTGTATCGTTGATTTAATTTTTCCTTATTAATTTTTTTATTTTCATTGATTGATTTACTTTTGAGAAATTATTTATTTTTCTGAACAAAATTTTACCTTCTAATAGGGCAATATTTCCAAGCAAATAATAATAATAATAAATAGGGCAATATGCCTATAAATTTGATCAACTTCTTGTCTGATATCACTTAGGAGTTAGATATTCAACAACAAAATGATTTCATCACATGCTCACGTTACATCATTGCCCATACCAAACATGTAGTCTAAGGTAGACATTTAAACGGAATGGATATTTTGGATTGGATTTAGGTAAAATTTGATCTATTCACAAGCTTAACGGATATTTTAGTGATTAAACAAATTATTGGATGAGTGGTAAGTTTGGTTGACTCTTATTAATAGCAATGTTTAAACTTAAGTGATATTAATAGCAATGTTTAAACTTAAGTGATATATTGTGTATGGCCGATGAGAATAATCTCGCCTTCCAAATAATTGTTTTAATTCTTTGATATCTTTTTTTAATTTTTTTTTAATTTTTAATTTTTTAAAAGAAAGATATCTTTTAAGTAATATATACGCATCAAAATAGTTTGTTGGTGGCCCTTGGGAGATTTAATAAATCAATGAGTAGTCTTAAACTTAAGGAACCCTTGTCATTGAACCCATAGTGATCCCAATTATTTTAGTGGAGACCTTAGTAGTTGTGTGTGGACTACTTTTCCGAAAAGGTGAGGAAGTACATGATATTCTTAATCACTTCAAATTCATATTCATGACACTACAAACTTTTAAAGGTAAATCAATTGGACAACTTTGCAAAGAAAACGTTTTTTTTTTTTTATTTATTTTTTTGGAAAATGAGGGAAAGAAAACCCATAACTAATCATAGATTAAGATTGTAAAATCATCGATAATATTTGGAGCAAAAAAAGTTTGCACTCAACGAGCTGAGGCTTCATCTTGTAAAACTCATCGAGTAGATTATTTAGATTAAAAAAAAAAATTAGATTAATCAGATATTGGTAATTATATAATCAACTTGTAATTGTTCGAAAAATAAATAGACGGCTAACAATCACATTTTACCAATCATATGATCACTATTGTTTCATTAATATAATTTTTCATATAAATAATCAACTCGATAAATTTTACAAATAAACAAATCAAATTACAAAAGTAAACCCGAAATAAATCTCAACCAGAAGGCACAACAACCGCTCCCCCAACTGCCTTTCAATTTTATCAAAAAAAAAAAAGTGTCATAATAAAGTAAAATTGGGAACTCCCATCTTAAAAAAAGATATCCAATCCAAACTTTTTTCAATCGATAAAGTTGAAGAATATTTATTGGATTCCCTTTCCCTCTATATCCCCATATTCGAAAACTTTCTTTTCATGCTTGGTGCATGGGGTTTGTTTGTCCATATAGCTTGGTGTCATATATATTTTTGAGCATTGCTTAAAAGTTAGATTTATTTTTAGGGAGACTTATTTATAAGTCATTTTCAGACCCTTATAGTAGGTTAAATCCTGTGTAATTTCTTATAGAGTCTCAAGTATATTTAGATAGGAATGTATTTCCCAAGATCTACATAAACGTAACGTAACGTGACGTGACACTTACATAACATAATGTAACGTGACACCTACATAAACGTAACGTAACGTGACACGTTACATTTCGTAAACTTAATGAGTTTTTATTTTTTTAAATTGAATGTGAAAATGTTACTGGTTTATGTTAGTTTCACGTTACATTCCATATAAATATGATTTATGGCAACATTCAATTTCCTTAGGAAATTGAATGTTGCCATAGATCATAGGTGTCACGTTACATTTATGTAGGTGTCATGTTACGTTACGTTTATGTAGATATGATCTATAGTAACATTCAATTTCCTATATAGGAAATTGAATGTTGCCATAGATCATAAGTGTCACGTTACGTTGCGTTTATGTAGATATGATCTATGGTAACATGCAATTTCCTATCGCATATTACCATAGATCATAGGTGTCACGTTACGTTTATGTAGGTGTCACATTACGTTACGTTTATATAGATATGATCTATGGTGACATTCAATTTCTTATATATGGTTTTACTATTATTTATGATATTAATAACTAATATTGAGGGTAAATGTGTCAACAAACTTCCTACAAGACTTATGGGAACATAAATTTTTTAGTAGGACCATATGTAGCATAAGTCTCTCTAATAGGACTTATAAATAATTTTCCTTATTTTTTAGATCCAATAATGTATTAAAAAAATGATTGGACTATATTATTTTCGTATATTTTCTTCGCGGGGAAATTGTGGGGTTGTCACTCACCATTTTACAATTATAAGTTTTTTTTTTTATATATTATTTTATTTTATGGGTTAATTATTATCTAAAAGTTCTATTTACAAATGTTATGATCGCTTAGGTCCTATTTAAGATTTTTTGATACAATAAGTCCTATTTAGTAAAATTGAGAATATTATCAAATTTTTTTCAATTTTTAAAATTAAGAATATTATCAATTTTGCATAGTAATATTCCAGATAATTGTTTCACTAATTGATAATAAAAAAAAAGAGTATGAGATTAAACGTTTTTGTCTTTTTACTTATTGGTTTGATTCAATTATCCAATAAAATCGAGAACATTAACATTTTTTTCCAAATTTAGAACTGAGAATATTATCAGTTTTTTTTTTTTAATTTTGCACATCAATATTCCATTATTATGCTCCTTTATAGACACAAAATTTCAATTTTTTACAAAAAAAAAAAAAAAAAAATCAAATAATTCAATTTTATTAATTTTTTACACACACACACACACATTAGTTTTTTCAATTTGAAAGTTGACGTTTTAAAGTTTTAAAAATTAAAATAAATGTTAAATTATCATGTTCCTTTATAAATATTCATAAATGATGAACAATCATTATTTGAAGGGTAATTCCAACTATTAAAAATTTAATATGATTTAAAAGTCTAAAAAATCTTAATTAAGTGAGTGTTTGGTATGCACTAAAAAAATACATTTTTTTTTTGCATACATACACTTATTTGGATTACATCAATTAACATCTATCAACATCTCCTCTCTACTTTTCTATCAACTTTTTCTATTTTTTACACATTTTTTTTTTACAAAAAATAAAAAAATATACTTATTTTGAATATTTTAAACCACCCCTTAATAAAATTAGAACTTACATGTAAAAATCCTTATTTTAATTATTTATTTTCATGCTTGGAGCATAGGGGTTATTAGAACATGGCTTGGTGTCATTCTTTCTTCTTCTTCTTCGTTTTTTTGTTTGTTTTTAAGTGTAGTGGAAATTGTGGGGTTGTCAGCCACCATTTCTAGGGCTGAGCAAGGAATCCGTGAAATCCGTAATCCGATCCAGTCCAGTCCAATCCGATAAGTTTGGATTGATTTTTTGAATCCGCGGTTCGGTTCCGGATTGAATAATTAAAAATCCGTAGTCCACGGATTGGTTCCGGATTGAACCCCACGGTTTCGGATTGGAACCGATCCGGACCGTATACAAATAGTCTATATTTTTATTATACGTCCTCTCCCATAGTATCTTCTCTTATTTATATAAAATCTAAACTCAACCTAAAACTGTATAATATTTTCTTTTATTACTTTTGTTTGTTAGTTTTTAGTTTTAATTTGTAATGGTCTAAATACTTATGGCAAAACTAGTTTTCTTCTGGTTGTTTAAATTCTAGAACAGTATGTCGCTATTATAGAAAAACATGCTATTGTGGAACTAATATAGCGCTATGTTTATAGTTTTATGAAATTAAAGTGTATATATATATATATTTTGTTATTTAATTATGTGAATCCGTGGTCCTAAACCGATCCAATCCGTATTTAAATGGATTGGTTCGGATTGGTTCCATGATTTAAACGGATTGGATTGGTTCCAATTTTTCAGGAACCGTAGATAACGGATTGGTCCTGGTTTTATCCCAATCCGGTCCAATCCGGACCATGCTCACCCCTAACCATTTCATAATTATAAAGTAGGGGATTTGTACAAATTGATTCATGACAACCCATCTACAAAAAATAATAATAATAATAATAAATAAAATAAAAATAATGTCACTGTCCAACCATGTGTCCCATTAAATGTAATGGGATTTGGAACAGCCGATGAAGAAGATTGGATGGTCCCTTCACGATTTTTGTTAGTGCAACGCCACCAAACAATCCACACTCCTTTAATAATAATAATAATAATAATAAACTATAGAAAAAAGAATGTCACTAAATTTTTTATTTTCTTTTAATATGTATATGTATATATATATATATGTATTTTTTTTTTTCAAGTTAGCAAAGACCTGAGTCCCTTATTTCAAGAGATAAATATGGAGATATCACCTAGCAATGTTCTAGGAAGATTTCAAAATTTTTTTTTTTTTAATTTTCAATTAGTATTTTTTTTATTTTTAGTGAATTTAAAATTTTTAAAATTTTTAGATTCATTTAATCTAGATACACTAAAAAAATAATTTTTTGAAGTCTATTTCTTTCAATAAATACAAAAAAGAATGGAATTTATATATATATATATATTAATTTTTATATTTAGTGAATTAAAAAAAAATTCACAAATTTTATACTTTTTAAAATTATTTAAGAAATTAAAAACGTCTACTAAAAACAAATACAAATTAAAAATTTAAAAAGTTATTTTTAAAAACACATACCAAACCGAATGGAATCTTGATTTCAAACTGTGGGGATATATTTTCTGAGTACCAACACGTGGCAAGGTGGCGCCGACGTGTCAGCCGAGGTGCCACGTGTCTTGGTCGTGACGCCGAGGTGATCTCGGCAAGGCCGAGGTTATCTCCGAAGATATCGGAATCCAAGTAAATGGATAAAGGACAAGAGTCCTAGAATAAAAAGGGAACTCAACCTGGATGAGAGACAAGAGTCCTAGAATGAGAGAAGACTTCAGTTTGTATTAAGATAAGACTCTTAGAGAGTTTATCCTAATCTTACTGGGAGTCCAAGATTAGCAGTAATCCTGAGTCCATAGAAGTTAGGCTTCTATTGGGACTAGGTTTATGTTGGCTACAAAAGAAAAGCACCACCATAGGTCTAAGGTATGCTTTTTATGCTCAAGCTAGTGAGTTTAGCACTATTGATTATCTTTGAGAGATATTGAGTACTGACTTGATCGTCGGAGTACCCCCGGGTGGCGAACAACCACTGGAGTCTTCTCTTTCTGTTGCAGGTTAGTCAGGTGCCATCTATTCTGCCGGTGCTCTCCAGTTGGATACTAAGATTGCAGTGTGGTCAGATTTTCACCCACACAATTTGGCGCCGTCTATGGGAAAGAAAGAAGAATAGATGGCCAATGAAAGAAAGGAGAATAGATGGCCAATGACGGACAGAAGGATCAGACTGGAGACAACGCTCCTGCTGGGAATGGGAGACCTATCAACCTCGACGTTGAAGGGGATAACCGCAACACAGAAACTCGTGACAAGAGTCACGGAGTGAAAGACGCCGGTCAGGAAGGTGACGCACCAAAGACAACAGATCGAAGCGGATACTACCACGAAGATGACCTCCAGGTATGGAAGGATAGATACCTGCGGAGGAACGAAAACCCTTCCAGAAGAGATGCAAAGACAAGGGGCATGAGCGCTCCCAAGGAGATAACATTCAAGTATAGAAGAACTTATCCTGAATGAGCAGATCCCGGATTCCAGATCCTGGATCCCGGATCCGAGAAGACATGATCTCAGCCTAGACAAGTAGGCCCGAGAAGACGAGAGCTCAGCCTAAGTGAGCAGATCCCGGATTCCAGATCCCGGATCCTAGAAGACATGATCTCGGCCTAGATGAGTAGGTCCGAGAAGAGAAGAGCTCAACTTGAGTGAGCAGATCCAAGATTCTAGCAGACAAGATCTCGGCACTTAAGTCCGAAAAGAGAAGAGCTCAGTGAGCAAATCTCAGATCCCAGAAGATAAAAAAGAAAACACACAAGGTTGGACTGCAGTTAGCCAGGTTGAAGACCTTTTATAAGGTTCGCAAAGGAGTATGTGGAAGCTATGCAGGGGGTAGAGAGAAGAAGAATATGTTTACCACTTGTTGAAATTTGTAGCAATTTACAAATTGGTTAAACCGATATGATGTTTACCACTTGTTGAAATTTGTAGCAATTTACAAGTTGGTTAAACCGAGATGATGTTTACTACTTGTTGAAATTCTGTGTGAATTTACAAGTTGAAGTTAAACCGATGTGATATTTAAACACTTGTTGAAATTCTGTGTGAATTTACAAGTTGAAGTTAAACCGAGGTCATGTTTAACACTTGTTGAAATTCTGTGTGAGTTTACAAGTTGAAGTTAAACCGAGGTCATGTTTAACACTTGTTGAAATTCTATGTGAATTTACAAGTTGAAGTTAAACCGATGTGATATTTAACACTTGTTGAAATTCTGTGTGAATTTACAAGTTGAAGTTAAACCGAGATAATGTTTAACACTTGTTGAAATTCTGTGTGAATTTACAAGTTGAAGTTAAACCGATGTGATATTTAAACACTTGTTGAAATTCTGTGTGAATTTACAAGTTGAAGTTAAACCGAAATGATGTTTAACACTTGTTGACATTTTGTGTGAATTTACAAGTTGAAGTTAAACCAAGATGATGTTTAACACTTGTTGAAATTCTGTGTGAATTTACAAGTTGAAGTTAAACCGAGGTCATGTTTAACACTTGTTGAAATTCTGTGTGAATTTACAAGTTGAAGTTAAACCGATGTGATATTTAACACTTGTTGAAATTCTGTGTGAATTTACAAGTTGAAGTTAAACCGAGGTCATATCGGAAGAAGATTGGTTTAAACACTTGTTGAAATTCTGTGTGAATTTACAAGTTATAGTTAAACTGAGGTTATGATAAAGGAAGATGGTTTAACACTTGTTGAAATTTTGAGAAAAATTTACAAGCTGAAGTTAAGCCGAGGTTATGATAAAGGATGATGGTTAAACACTTGTTGAAATTTTTGAGAAAAATTTACAAGTTAAAGTCAAGCTCAAGCAATATCTGCGTATTTGCCGAGACTACCAGGTTGTCAAAACTTGAAATATGGAAAACTGAAGTCTTGATAGAAGACATTGAGAAAGTGACAAGTCCTAAGCAACACTTGTGAAAATATTTGTTACAATATTTTCAAGTGTTAGGACAAGGCCGAGATGAGCAAGATTAGAAGTTGTGACAGAGGTATTTTACCCGAAGAGATTGCACAGTCAATGTGTACTTTGAAGACATGCAAATTGTTCTAAGTATAGAATCATACAAGAGCAGAAAAAAGAAGACATACATTCAAAGAAGAAATCAGAGAAATGCATTTAAAGAAGAAAGAAGGCACTTCGGCCTGAATATTGAAAAATAAATTATTCAGACTACAAAAATGGCAGGTCAGCCGGATTAAAAGCATACAAAGACGGACAAAGTACAAGGTACAAGGTACAAGGAGTAAAAGAAGGAAACAAAACTACTCGGCATCAATGGCAGGATATAGAAGACAGTTGGGAAGACTTCTCAACAGCCTTCTCGGCCTTGAGCTCAGCATCGATCTCCTGAAGAGTTTGATCAAGGCTCTTCTCGGCAATTGGCACCTCGGAGTTTGAAGGCAAGGATTGAAAGCAAGAATCTGGAAAAAGACACAGAAAACAAAAACAAGAATGTAATTCGTAATCAAGAATGGTGATGAAGCTATCAGGAAATCAAGACAAAAAGATTGCACAGGTGAGTCAAGCCAAGAACAGTGGCAGAAATCAACAGATGTGTGAACAGTGTGTATTCAAGAAGATGATTTGGAAACAACGGGTAAAACAGCAATGGTGATTAACAATGAAGCAGAGCTTCTTGGAAAGCAATAAGAAATAAAACCAGGAGGAACAGTGGCTTACCAGAAAGAGGGAAGCCAGAATGAAAATTGCCGAAGTCTGACGACAATGACAGAATGACGTAAGCTTCACCGGAGGAGAGGAACGAAGACAGTTGCAGAAGCTTGAAAGCTTGGAACAATGACGGATTTAAGCAAAAGAGCTGGAAAGAGAAAAAGCCAGAGGATTGAATGAAAAAAGAGAAAAATAGTCAAGAAGACGACAAAGTTCAAGAATAAAGCCAAGTGCACGGGTACTAAGTAAGTATGTGAAGAACAAGAAAGTAATGACCCAGACACGATGCTAGCAACAGAAAGCGGATATGACAAGAACAGTGCCAGGCATTCAAACAATTCAAAACTTGAAGACAGACGAAAATAGAAGGCAACAGATGGCAAGTAAAAAGATTCAGAAGAGTTATGAAAGATTGAGCTTAATAGCAAGTAAAGAGTTTGTGAACCTACCAAGTGAAATGAACGCCGATATGAAAATCGCCGGAGTCAAATAGATGACTGGAAATCGGGAACTCACCAGAGAGTGTGAGTGGAGCAGTTGCAAAGCTCTTGGAGTTTAAAAATTAATGGAACCAGAACCTCGGCTAGGAGGTGCGATTTCAAGCAGCTTGGAAAGCATGAAACTTGATTCTTGACACCAGTGGAGAGTAAAGTCCAGGGAACTTTGAGGTCGGCGAGTTTGATCTCGGACAGAGGGGCACAGATGAACAAATAGTGTAGGTTCCATCACCTCAGAATGCCGAGGTAATAGAACCTAGGGGGCAGTTGTGGGGATATATTTTCTAAGTACCAACACGTGGCAAGGTGATGCCGACGTGTCAGCCGAGGTGCCACGTGTCCTGGTCATGACGCCAAGGTGATCTCGGTAAGGTCGAGGTTATCTCCGAAGATATCGGAATCCGAGATAAGTGGATAAGGGACAAGAGTCCTAGAATGAAAAGGGAACTCAACCTGGATGAGGGACAAGAGTCCTAGAATGAGAGAAGACTTCAGTTTGTATTAAGATAAGACTCTTAAAGAGTTTATCCTAATCTTACTGGGAGTCCAAGATTAGCAGTAATCCTGAGTCTATAGAAGTTAGGCTTCTATTGGGACTAGGTTTATGTTGGCTATAAAAGAGAGGCACCCCCATGGGTCTAAGGTATGCTTTTTATGCTCAAGCTAGTGAGTTTAGCACTATTGATTATCTTTGAGAGATATTGAGTACTGACTTGATCGTCGGAGTACCCCCGGATGGCGAACCACCACTGAAGTCTTCTCTTTCTGTTGCAGGTTAGTCAGGTGCCATCTATTCTGCCGGTGCTCTCCAGCTGGATACTAAGATTGCAGTGTGGTCAAATTTTCACCCACACACAAACTCTTTAGTTGAGTATAATTAATTAAATTTACCTTTAATTCTTTTTGAATTAAGGTTGAAAAAGAAAAAAGGAAAAAGAAATCTTGAAATTCAAACCCGAGGGCTAAATTTGGCTAATTCCTAAGATTTGAATGTTTTTTTAACTGCACCACTAACCTTTGAATATTTTTTTTATTACACCACTGACCCTTGGTCGTAGCCCAAAGCCAAGTTGGACATTTGTGTTAAATAATAATTAAAAAAAAAAAAAAATGCCACTTGGATGGATCATTGTCCGAAATGTGGAAAAAAGCAACTTCACTGTGAAATGTTTTATAACTTTTGCATTGTATGAATTTGCGACAATTGTGTTGTAGGGGAAAGGGGCATTTCCAATCACATGAGGGCTTTTGCAATGTCTACATCTAAGAACTCAATGACAAAAAAGCTCTTAAATGTATTTGTCTGCAAATTTCATACAGGCCAACCTTTTTTTTTTTTTTTGGTGACAAATCATACAGGCCAACCTGTAAACTTGTTTGAGCATCATTCAACTTTAGACATAGGTAATTAAAAAAAAAAAGAAAAAAAAAAATGAAAGGTTGATTACACTTTTCATCCTCATTGTTTGATTCTTTTTTTAATTTTAATTTTTTTTAGTTCATATAATTTGAATTTGAATTATTTAGTTCTTATACTTTAAGTATGGTTTTAATTTGGTCTTTTTATCCAATTTTTTTGGTTAATTTTTTCAGTTTAAGAGATTGACAAGTGTTTTGAAATTATTAATTTTAACTTTTAACCTAAATGGAAATATCAAATTGAAAATAGATTTAAATATAGTGATCAAATTGTTCAATTTAAAACAATAGGAACCAAGGAAAAACTTAGATCAAACATAATAATTTTTATTTATTTTTTAAATTTTTTAATTGAATGTGTTAGTAAGTTGGATTATAAGAAAATGACCACAATGACTCTATCAACTCTGATCCCTGAGCTTCTGACTTTCTCACTGTTCCAAGGAAACATAGATTAGTGAGTTAACTGTCTTATGCTATTGTAATTGTAATTTATTGACCTTCTTATTGTAAAATGATAATGAAACATTCTAATAAAAAATTAAAGTCACAAAAAAATTATTTAATCTCAAAAAATTTAGCATTTAATAATACAAAGTTTTTTTGGGAGAATTACTTGTAAGTGGTGTGTTAAAAAATTATTTATAAAATCATGAAAAATTTTATAATCTTACGTATTAATATTTATAATAAATATTAGGAAAATTTACCCATAAGTCCTAGTTTCTGAAAAGTTGAACCATTTAGTTTAAAAGTTTTCTTATGCTCCATTTAGTCCCATTTGCATATCAATCTAATGTTCGAAACATTAATCTGATGTTCGAAATCTAATGTTTGAAACATTAATCTGATGTTTGAAATATTGTAATGGGACCTTTCAGTCTATAAGAAAACTTTTAGGACTAAACAGTGTATAAGTTATTAATATTATTAATTTGAATTTTTTTTTTTTTTTTTTTTTTTCTTCTGATGGGTGAGGATTTTGGATTCTGATTTAAAGTTTTTGATCAGCCAACTCCAACCATATAGAGCGACTCCCACCAACTCCAACCTCCCCACTCTACCCCCACCAGCTCCAAATTAGAGAGAGATGGGTGAATAAGGGGAGAAGTTAGAGAGAGAAAGTGAAAGTGAGGCCTGTGGAAGAGGAGGTGGTGGTCCTGTAATGGACACTCCAAATCGAAGCTTGGTTGGCACCACCAGTCTCCAAATTCGTGGCGATTTGGTCCCCAAAGCCTGCATCATTCCAATCTTAGTCAAGTGGGTTGTACTTGTAATAATGCTAGGAACACATAAATCATTCACAGAATGAGATACAAACCTTTTACGAGGGGTGGGGTTCACATATTACAAAATGGAACATAGACCTCTCACAAGGGGTGGGGGCCCACATATCACAAAATGTGACACAGATCCTTCACATTGGGTGGGGCTCGCATATTACAGAACAGTAATGTTAGAGATTTCAAAAATTTTATTAAAATTTTTACCAAATGTCTCACATAGGAGTAGTGTGGGATCCTACACCTATGTGAGACATTTGAAAGAATTTTTAATAAAATTTTTAGAATTTCTAACATTTTTAATTAGCAAATGATACACAAACCTCTCACAAGATATGGGTCTAACATGTGGGTCCCATATAAGTGGGCCCTGCCTCTTTTGACAAATTTGTGTCACATACAATGAATGATTTATGTGCACATAGACTTATTTGTCATTGCTTATAATCACTACAACATTTTCTTAGTTTAGTGACATTTGAAAGTGTCACAAAACTATTCTTCTAATGACATTTTTTGGTCTTGTGGCATTTTGAACAAGTGTCACTTCTATCGGTGCCACGGTAGATACGAGTGCCACGGTAGATACTTGCAAGTGCCACTGCACCATCATGGCTGAAAGCTTTCAATGACATTTTAATGTCATGGTAGATATTATTTGTGGCACTATGCACTATCAAGCGCCATTAAAAAAAGAGTTAGTGACACTTGTAAGTGTCATTACACCATCAAGACTAAAACCTTTCGGTGACACTTTAATGTCATAGTAGGCACTATTCGTGACGCTATCAAGCGCCATTCATGACGATAATTCGTTGTAGAACAATTTGATCCGCTCTTGCGGAGACTCGAACCGCCAACCTTCCGCACCATAAACCTTATACACCACACTCTTCCCACTACACCTCTATAGCACCACATGATTATATATGCACATATATTATTTATATAGTATATACATCCATATTAATATAAAAGTATATGTATAAACATAATTATTTTATTGAACATAATTTATGTAAAATAAACTATTTACTACCAAAATAAAAAAAAAAGACCACTTTTGGCGACTAAAAATATTTTTTAGTCACCATTTCTATACTTTTGGCTACTAATTATTTTTTAGTTGCTAAAAAACTTAACTTTTGTCGACCAAAATCGGATTTGGTCGCCGAAGATGCATTTTCAGCTACCAAAATTTTGGTCACCAAAAAATTTTATTCCCGCCTTAGAATTTTAGTTCTCCCGCGCTAAAAATGACCACTTTTGGTGACTAAACTTATTTTTTAGTCGCCAATTGTAGACTTTTGGCTACTAAAATTATTTTTAGCACCAAAAAGCTTTACTTTTGGCTACTAAAAATTTTTTTAGTCGGTAAAACCCATAATCAGCGACCAAACTTATTTTTAGTTGCCAATTGTAGACTTTTGGCTACTAAATTTTTTTAGTCGCCAAAAAGCTTTACTTTGGGCTACTAAAAATTTTTTAGTCACTAAAACCCATATAATCAGCGACCAAACTTAGTTTTAGTGGCCAATTGTAGACTTTTGGCTACTAAAATTGTTTAGTCGCCAAAAAGCTTTACTTTTGGCAACTAATGCTGTTTTGGTCGCTCAGCGACCAAATTTTTTTGATCAGGAAATTTAGTCGCCGAATATGCTTTTTCCTGTAGTGTATATTGAGTTTAATTCATTTATTTTTAATCATTTACTACATTGTAAAAATTTAGAAAATATATTGGCATTTTTTGTTTTTTCAAAAATGTCATTATAAGCTTGGAAAGTTTTTGACTTAGTGACATTTCTCAAAATGTTATAAAATATTTGTTTATGACACTTTTCACCTAAGTGCCATAAAAAGTAATTTGCACCTACCTAGTGTCCTGACATTTTTTAAAAAATGTCATTTGCAACTAAAGTTTAGTGGCATCTGTTGGTAAACGTCACGAACATAATTTTTTGTGTCATTATTTATAAAATGTCATAAAATTGATGTGACATTTCTTTATTGAAATGCCACTAGAGCCTTATATGTTTTGTGGTTCTGTGACATTTTTCTAAAACATTTAATGCCAATTTTTATTTTTGTGGCATTTTCTAAAAACATGCTACTAGTGTAGTGTCACTAAAGTGTAAATTTGTTGTAGTGACATTTTTGTTGTAGTGAAGTGACACTTTTTTAATTGAAATGCCACTAGAGCCTTGTATGTTTGTGGCTCTATGACATTTTTCTAAAAAATATAACCAACTATTCTTTTTGTGACATTTTTTAAGAACATGCCACTAGTATGGTGTCACTAAAATATGTTTTGTTGTAGTGTTGTGACACTTGTTCATTGAAATGTCACTAGAGCCTTTTATGTTTGTCGTTTTGTGGCATTTTTCAAAAACGTGCCACTAAATATCATTTTTGTGGCATTTTCTAAAAATATGCCACTAGTGTAGTGCCACTAAAGTATGTTTTTGTTGTAGTTTTGTGACGCTTGTTCATTGAAATGTCACTAGAGCTTTTTATGTTTGTCGTTTTGTGGTATTTTTCAAAAACGTGTCACTAAATATCATTTTTTATGGCCTTTTCTAAAAATATGCCACTAGTGTAGTGCCACTAAAGTATGTTTTTGTTGTAGTGAATGTTAAGAACACATAAACCATTCACATATACCATCTTGATTTTTTTGTACTTTGTTTGGTCACACTAAGCCTTCGTTTTGCCTAAGCTAAAATGAGATATTTTGGTTAAAATAGTCACAGAAAGATAAAATAGGTTTTTTAGTCTAATAAGATAAAATATCACATTGAAACTATAATCATTTATTTATTTTTTTTTTTACAGAAGTCAAAAAGCTTATTTCTAACGAGGCTTTTTTGTCACAGGCTAAAATAGTCAAATAGCTAAAAAATCAAAAAGTCAACTCACATTCCAAACAAACCGTGAAAGGTTTTTAGTACTGGGTTTTGCTTCATTTCGGTACAATTTTGTTGGTTTTTTATTTGAAGGTTTGAGGGTTGTTTTTGTGGCTTTTGCTGATGTTCGTGAAATGATTTATGTTGGGAGTTTGACTATGGGTTTGAGGGATTTGCATGTCTTTGGCTTGAGTTCTGTTTGGTTTCATCTCAGTAGAATTGGGTTTGGTTTTGTTTATTTGGGTAAATTTAAAGTTACTTGAACAGTCATGCAATTGAAGATATCTTATGAATTTTATGTTTTTAAAATTTCATGCTGCTTTAATTTTGGATATGTGGAGATTCCACCCTTCTCTGTGAGTGCACTAGTGCTCTGTTCTCATTTAATAACAAATGGTTTTTGTGAACAAAAATGTTAGAAATTTTAAAAATTTTATCAAAAATTTTATCAAATGTCTTACGTGAGTATGAGACTCATAGGGAACCTACACCTATGTGAAATAATAAATTTTTTAACATTACTCTTATGTGAATCTATGATTGTCTCCTCTAGAATAGCAAACAAGAAGAAGAAAGAAAGGGAGGGAGGGAGTGGGTCGGTTGCCGCGGGAAGAAAAATATTTTACGTTTTCATACACTACAAAAGGCACTACACCCTTTGCACTAAAGGGCATTTAGGCTCCTGACAAACACAAAAGGACAAAGGGATTTTTATGAAATTTAAAAAATAATAATTTCTTAAAATGGAAAAGTATTTAATTATTAGTAGTGTTACATGTATCAATTAGTATATTAATATATATATTATTACTTCAAAATTATGGACCCCACATGTTATACAAACTATAAAGACTCAAATTTTCTAAAATTATGATGTATTAAGTATACTAATTGATATATCAAATGATGTGTATTGTTTTATTCTTTATTTTTTTAATAAAATCAAAACATTTCCAAAACGAGAAAGCAAAATGGTAGGTGCAACTAAGAAAGCATTATCTTGATTCCTTGCTGTCACTGGTCCGTTCAATTGGGGATGCTCCTTTTTCACACATTATTTATTTTATCAATAATGTTACAAATATAAAAATAAAACATAGGATGAGATAGAATTTTCTTACAAGAAATGGGTTTCACATGTGAGGCCCACCTATTGTGAGAGAATTGTATTCCATTATGTATTTGGTTTGGAAAATTATTCAATAATTTTGGAATGTTACGTGGTCATACTCCAAATCAATCATCAATTACTTAATCCCATGTTGTTCCCTTATTCTTAACATAAAATCACGAGTCCCTATCCCTCTCTACCAATTAAAATCCTATGGAACACTACGTGTCCATATTTCGAGAATACTGAATAATCACTTATATTAGTTTTTATGTAGATAAACTTACTTTATCTTATTTCATAATACTAACTTCTAAAATTTTAATTCTAAAGTTAATTTATAAATTAAAGATACCGTCCAATCAAATAATTTTATCTGAAAGTTAAATTTCAAGCCAAATAAAATTTTAATTCTAAAGTTAATTTTTAAACTAAAGATACCGTCGGATCAAATAATTTTATTTGAAAGTTAATTTTCAAACCAAATGATATAATTTGGAAGTTGATTGGTGTGTTGGGGGTAGGGGTGAGTATGGTCCGGATTGGGGTAAAATTAGAACCAATCGGTTATTTACAGTTTTTGAAAAATTGAAACCAATCTAATCCGTTTAAATCGTGGAACTAATCAGAACCAATCTATTTAAACATGGATTGGATCGGTTTAGGACCACGGATTTACATAATTAAATAAAATATATATATATAACACTTTAATTTCATAAAAATATAATTATAGCGCCATATTAGTTTTACAATAACAACATGTCTTTTCATAATAGCGATATATTGTTCTAGAATTTAAACAACCATAAAAAAACTAGTTCTACCATAAGTTCTACCATAAGTATTTAGACCATTACAAATTAACATTAAAAACTAGCAAACAAAAATAATAAAAGAAAATATACTATGTGAGTTTAGGTTTGGATTTAAGCTTTATATAAAATAAGAGAAGATACTATGCAGGAAGGTATATAATAAAAATATAAACTATTTGTATACGGTCAGGATCGGTTCCAATCCGGAACCGTGGGGTTCAATCCGGAACCAATCCGTGAACTACGGATTTTTAATTTTTCAATCCGGAACCGAATCACGGATTCAAAAAACCAATCCAAATCTACTGAATTGGACTAAACTGGATCGAATTACAGATTTCACATATTTCTTGCTCAGCCCTATTTGCCATATTTGTCTGAAATTTCCCAATTTACCCTTCATTCAAAAAACAGAAACAGAGCGTCGGCAGTTTTCAAATCTGTTGTCAGTACGTATTCCCCATTTTTATAGAGGAATTAATGTGGGTGAGCAGGATAAGAAGCAGCAGTGGTAGAGTTGAGAGAGAGTTTTCATTATGATGACTCATGGTTGAAGAGGAACAACACTACTCTGTTATTGAAGGCTTTTAAAGGTCACTTTTGTAGCTATGGCGGCTGCGCACTTTAGCAGTGGAAGGAGGATGGTGGATGTGGTGCGCCTGTGGGTATTGGTGTTCACGGTACTGCTACCATGGTGTTATGGTGGCAGAGTCAGCATTTCTAGTCAAAAGCTTGATGTTCACAAGTACTTGGAGCGCTTGAACAAGCCTCCCCTCAAATCCATCAAGGTCCTCTTTCCACACCCTTTTCTTATTTCTCTCTCTCTATATATATATATATGTGTGTGTGTATATATATGTATTGGTTTTACATTGATGTTTCTTGTTAAAAAACAGAGCCCGGATGGAGATATAATAGATTGTGTTCATGTCTCTCACCAGCCAGCTTTGGACCATCCTTTTCTCAAGAACCACACCATTCAGGTCATCTCCTTCTCTCTCTCTCTCTCTCTCTCTCTCTCTCTCTCTGCATGTGTGTTGGGTTTCTAATGATGTAAAAAGTGGCCGCTTAGAATGTGTTTTTATAATAGATTTGGGTAGAGATTCGAAAAAAAAGAAAAAGAAAAATGTGGATGAAATGTAATTATATTTTATTCTCATTTTCTTCTTTCATTTCTAAATCTCTACCAAAATTTATGATTAAAAAACAACCTTCGTGCACGAGGCTTTTTGATAAGGGCAAGATTTAGCTTTCATATTCCTATTTATGAAGAAATTGTTTCTGTGACTCGAATTAGAGCCAATAGAGACAGTAATTGCAAGCCTTACCATTTGGGCTAAAGCTTATCTATCTCTAATGGTGTGTTTGTGGTAAATAATAGATGAGGCCAAATTACCACCCAGAAGGGTTATTTGATGTGAACAAGGTGTCCATTCCAAAGTCTAATGAAGGAATTTCAAAGCCACTTACTCAGTTATGGCACTTGAATGGAAAGTGCCCTGAAGGAACTATTCCAATCAGAAGAACAAAAAAGGAGGATGTACTTAGAGCTAGCTCTATCAAGAGTTTTGGAAAGAAGCAACATAGAACCATCCCTGAACCACCAAGGAATGCTCAACCTGACCTCATCAATCAAGGTGGTCACCAGGTACGCCCACTATTACATTTTTTCATTTATAATTATAAAAAAAAAAGGATTCTTTTTTTTTTTTTTTTTTTTTTTCAGTTAATGATTTTTATTAATGTGTTTTGGGTTTTGTTATTTTGGAGTTGTTTTAGCATGCAATAGCTTATGTTGACGGAGACAAGTTCTATGGAGCAAAGGGAACTATGAATGTTTGGGAACCCAGAATCCAGAAGCCTAATGAATTCAGCTTGTCTCAACTCTGGATCTTGGGAGGTTCTTTTGCTTCAGATCTTAACAGCATTGAAGCTGGTTGGCAGGTACTTTTACATTAATTATGATTATATTGTAGACTTTCTTTTTATTCTTGCCTTTTCTTTCTTTTTTTTTCTTATTATAGAGTTAATTACACTTCACATCCTTATATTTTTACCAACAATTCATTTTGGTCATTTTATTTTTATTTGTGACAATTAACCATTTATAATTTAAGGTAATGTCACATTCCCATCTATTTGAAGTTAATGAGACTAAAGAAATATGACTAGATTAGCATCTCTGTATTTTTTTCTTCAAAATTTCGCTTTGTCATTTTGTTTTCACCAAAATTGTAGTTTGGTGCATCTAGTTTTAATTTTTCTCAAAAAAGTTTCACATGTGGGACACAGATTAATTTCTTTCAACCTAATTAATACCAGACAAAAAAGAGATATTATAGTTGGACTAAAATGTAAGAATTAACTGTCAAAATTGAACGTAAATGGGGTGAAGTGTCATATTTGTAAAAGTAAAACGGTGTTAAATGTAATTTATCCTTTTAAATTTTGTATTGCTAGTGGTGCTGTGTATTAAAAAAAAAAAATGATATGGAAGTCTAATTTTTAAATCCATTTTTAACACTCACTTATGTGTAAAATAGATGATTTAGATGATTGACTGATGATTGGCGAAAACATGATGAAAGAGTTGTCTAGATATTCTAATAGATTACCACATCATTTAATTTGAAAAGTGGATCTAACTTTTGGATTGTATTACTACTAAAAAAAAAAAAAGAGAGGTTAAATTATAAATACATTTCCTGAAATTTGTTTAAAATACGAATTATCGTCTGAAATTCTAAAAATTGCATCCCATCTTTTGACCTTTCTAATTTCATAACAAAGAGTCTTTTTTATTAATAAATCAACAATTCAATTAATAGTTTTTAATGATGTCAGAAATGTATTTCAATTAATAATTTAGATAATTTTTTATTATAGGAGGGTAGTTATGAATTTTATTTTTTCAGTTAATTTTGTTAAACAAAATTTTTTGGAAAGGGCCATTTATAATTTTTCAAATTACGGGACAATTCATATTTTAAACAAATATGTATTTGTAATTCACCAAAGAAAAAAAAAGAAGTTAAGTCTGGTGATCCAGATTTGGGATCCAGATTTGTGCAATGAATTAAAGTGTATGGTGGAGATTGAATGGGTGTATTATGATAGAATGAATCTGAATCATATATTGATATATTTGAGTAATTTTTCAGATAAAATTTCTAAATTTGTAGTGTTACTTAAAAAAATAAATAAATGTATCATTGAGAAATATGACCAACACCATACGCTTTTATTTTTATTTGCACATTTTCTTTGTTTGTCTCTTTTCCCTTTGTGTTGCACTTCCATTCTCATTTTGCTCCCTCTTCTCTGTGAGAAAAAAAAAAAACAGGTCAGCCCAGACTTATATGGAGACAACAACACCAGACTTTTCACCTACTGGACTGTGAGTCTTCATTTTTTTCCCCAACATTCTTCTCTCAAGATTAATCTTTTGTATTTCAATTTCTATATATATATATATATATATGTTTAAAAGTGAAATAAGTTGATGTGAAAAGTGAAATGGGTAAATGTCAGAGTGATGCATATCAAGCCACAGGGTGTTACAACCTCCTGTGTTCAGGCTTTGTTCAAATCAACAGTGAAATAGCAATGGGGGCCAGCATCTTCCCTACTTCTGCTTATGGTTCTTCCCAATATGATATCAGCTTACTTGTCTGGAAGGTAACATTTTGTATACATATATGGTCAAGAGACTTTTATATATTACCCACTTCTTTTATTTAAATATTCAAGGAACTTCTATATAAAATAGAGTAAAAACAAATGTTCCAATCTTCCTATCTTATTATAATGGTGTGTACTTTATTATGGATAGCAGATTACACAATGATGCAGAGAATCTCTGACATATCTCATATGCTCCTATATCCATTATTTTCTTTTTGTCTATCATTTTTCACTGTCATGTACATGTGTACATATATGATTGTAGTGGGGCCTGAGGCAGTGTGTGTGCCTAGCAATAGTAACTAATTTATTATTTAATTTTTTAGATAAATTATATTCACCTTTTCGAAATTTAGAAACAAATATAGTTAAAGCAAAGGCATATTAGTGGTTTACATTTTTTAAAAATACCACAGCCATCACATCATTATTATTATAAATTTTGTATAAAAATTAGGTAAGAACAGAGTTTTAGCATAGAAAAAAGTTAGGGATCCAAGATGGCTAGAAAATGAAATATATGGTGTATATTCAAATACAGTGTGATGTGAACTATGTCCAGAATGAACTTAGTCCTCTCATTTTAATTTCTTAGTCTTTTTTTTATGAAAAAATAAGTAAAATGTTTGTGTAGCAATGATCCATATTTGTCGCTAATTGACATTTCTCATGTTTTAAAAAACCCGAACATAAAAATGGTAAGTTTCACTAGGTTGAAACCAACAACTAATAAGTTAAAACACAAATAAAACTTTCTCCTGGAAATAACTTATTCACTTTTCGGACTAATTTGTCTTTACTTTTCCTTATCCCTAACATTTCTTCTTTTGAACATCATTTTGATTTTGTTAATAATGGGTGTTGTTATTTGGTAGGACCAAGAAGAGGGTAACTGGTGGATGCAATTTGGGAATGAGTATGTATTGGGTTATTGGCCAGCCTTCTTGTTTTCGTACCTTGCTGATAGTGCATCAATGATTGAGTGGGGAGGAGAGGTGGTGAACTCAGCATCAGATGGGCAACACACCACCACCCAAATGGGCAGTGGCCATTTCCCTGAAGAAGGGTTTGGCAAAGCTAGTTACTTCAGAAACATCCTGATTGTAGATGGTTACAACAATCTAAGAGCTCCTAAAGATGTTGGCACTTTCACTGAGCAATCCAATTGCTATGATGTTCAAATTGGGAATAATGGTGATTGGGGCAACTACTTTTACTATGGTGGTCCTGGTAGAAACCCTAATTGTCCATGACCAAAGTGAAATAAAAAAAATAAAATTGCTCTCTTTCTTATTCCATTTGTGTGAACATTCAAGGTGTCCAATTGACCACCTGTATGTTGATTTGTTTACTTCACTATTGTACACCCTTTGTTTAGGCTAGGCTAGTATACCATAAATAGTAACAACATTTGCATTTTAGTATCATCTGACATGGTAATTTACATGACACTATCACATTACTTGATGAGCTTTATTTCTTATGTATATTTTACTTTGCAAATGATATAGTGTCATGTAAAACAGTCACGCATATGATATGATACTTTAATGTAGTGTTGAAATGTGATCACAGTAGTATTATTCTGGTATAAAAACATGTGAATCTTGTTAGAAGTTTTAATTTTCTTTAGGATCACCATATGAAAAGTTCCAAGCAGAGAGGTGCTCAAAGTTTCTTCAAATCAAAAGAAATAGTAATCTTTTCCTGCTTTATATGTAATTACTTTTATCCTCATCATTTTGGAGTAAGTAGCTTATTTTGAATTTGGTGAATTAGAATATTCTTATGCTGGGCATAGAAGCATAGTGTGAGATGTTGGTGTGTCAAAAATGTTGTCTTTCTAATTTGTGGGACAATTTGATGGCTTTTATATAGTCTATTGATTTTGTTTTTGAGCTAGTGAAATGGATTTCTATTAAGTGGATTATTTTAGTAAAGATGCGTGAAGCCCATATATTTCACAACCAGAAAAAAAAGACGTAACATAAAATAAATAAAAACAAAAGAAAAAGAATGAAGGTATTCTGTAGAGACTTGCACCTCTAGCTTTGTGGAGCTACGTACTTTGCTGTAGTCATGTATCTTTTACTAGTAATTCTTGAGACACTAACAAATATATCAATGAAGACACAGTTTGCACACGGCACTTACCACTTGACATGGAGCCCGCTTAATATTATGTTTAATTGATATATTTATTGATTTTTTTATTCATGTTTTTAATATTATTGATCTTTTACATTAAATACAAAACAAAAAAGTGTTAATTACTTGAAAGTCTTATTTGTAGGACTTGTTTGAGGATAAGTCAATGACAAAAATTTAACTTAGCAGATCTTGTTTTTAATTTCTTTTAATTTGTTTTCAGTCCAGTCACCTTGGTGAAGCGCACCTATTACAAAAAAATGAGGAAAAATTTTCGATGTGTAATACACACTGTATAAGATTTTATACAAAATTGTATAAGTTAAATACAAATTTGTGTATATATTTTTATGAGATCATTTAGGTAAGTTCATGAAAAGTTATGTAATTTTGTATAGAATTGTATATGGTGTGCATTGCAGACCAAAGCAATTCTCATCACAAAAAAGTAAGGATATAAGAGCATCTCCAACAGTAGTAGGCATTTTACCTATCTAAATATTACTATAAAGTATATATTTTATTTTGCCTATCAACTATTTTATATTTTTACTCCAACCATGCTCTTTATTTTAGCTATTTATCCAAATACTATTAATTTTATAGAATGTCACGTCAACAACAAAGATGGAGGGAAATAATCCTAATGATTGAACACATTTTGCCTAGCGTTGAAGGCTAACTATATGTAGCTAGTGAATATGAGTTGAGCCAAAATGCCTAATCATATGCCCAGTGCATTGGAATTGAAAAAAATGAATCACACTAGGCATTTTAACTAACAAGTATTATATGCCTAGTGCATTGGAGATGCTCTAAGTATCTAATTTTTTATCAAAAATTTTACACACTCTCATATGAGTCTGGGTTTTACATGAGTCTCGTCAAGGCCGGTCCTGAACTTTTCAGGACTTTCAAGTTGAGGAGGCCCTTGATATCTCACCAAAAAAAAAAAAAAATTGTTAATGAAATAGTAAAAGTATTCACAATTTTTAAAATTTTTTTTCTAGTATGCACACAAAATTTGTTGAATATAATTACTAAAATATAAAGAAATCATTACAAAGACTGAAATTTTTTTTTTTTTGATTTTGTTGCTTTATTATTTAGCAAAATTCAATTTACAAAAAATTAAAAGTAAAACAAAATATAAAGCTATAATACCAAAAATAATTTATCCAAATGCAGCAAAGTGATTTCTCATTTCTTGGCAAAGCACAAGGAGAAAAATTTTGGAATGTCATTGTTGATAGTGGGCTCGCTTTGTTTCTTTCAAAGCCATTTTTCAGTTTATGGCAATTTTGGAATGCCATTGTTGATGTATTTGTTGATAGTGGGCCCTCTCTTATTTCTTTCAGTTGGTAAGAAGAAGAAAATTTTCGGCCTTTACTTTTGGTTTGGGCCCTTTTTTGCCTTTATTTTGGGCATTTCTAGTCATATTTTAATGTTGGATTATGTATAAGTGCGAAAATATATGGGGTCCTAATTTTGGGCAATATTTTGAGAGCCCAAAGCGATTGCTTTGTTGGCTTATGCCTAGAGTTGGTCCTGGGTCTCGTACCCTTGTCCGAAAGCGTAAAATTTTAAGTAAAAATTAAGGGGTGGTTTGGTAACATAGCAAATATACAGTTTATTTGCTTATTTGTTATAATTATCACATTATTTATATATTTTTACACATTTTTTCGTAAAAAATTAAAAAATTACTAAATAAAGAAATTTCATGCCAACTTTAAGTGCTTTTTGGGAAGTTAATAAAAAGCTAGCTTCCAGGTTTTTATTAATTTTGGTCACATCACTTTTCACATAACTTACCCACAAAAAGACAAAATAAGTTAAAAAAGTCAAAAAATTAACTTTTTACTAACTTCCCAAAACATTCCTAGGTAACTTTAACATTGTCACAATTAAGTGTAATGATGAACGTCGCTAAAAGTTGATGTGGCCTTTATTTTTTGTCCTTTCAATTTTAAAACAAACACTTTTATTTTACATATACATTTTTTAAATAAGATTTATATATTTGAAATTGACTTGTTGAGATCCAAAAAAAAAAAAAAAAGAAAGAAAGAAAGAAAGAGTGTAATATTGAATATAGAATTATGTTAATTTTTTTTTTTTTTGATAATGAGTTACTATCCTTTTGGGGTTGGGGGTTACTGCTATGACTTAAACAGCAATAGCTGCGCTTCACTACATTGTCGTTTTGTTGCATCTATCCATCCAACTCTTTCTTTTCTATTTCAAATTCGTTGTCCTTTTAACTCCCTTCGCTACAAATAATATATATATAATTTATACAGAATTTTTCATAGTGAAGTACTTTAATGTGAGCCTTTATTTTAAAATATAATATTTATGAAGATAATTTTTATTTATAAAAATGGTATTATCACATTATTCTTTTGTTATTTTTCTAATAATATTTATAAAAAAATCATTTAAGAAAATACTATTATGTGCATCTTTTACCACAAAATAACATAATTTTTCCAACCACAAAAAATAAAACTTTTTGCTCACCACCAAAAAAAAAAGATCATAATTTTTTATTAGAAAATATTATAATTTTCTTACAATATGTCTTTTTTAGGGTTCATGGAGTAACCTTTCTCATTGATTTGAAATTGAAGATTCTCAATGCATGGTTTTTCAATTGATAGTTTAGTCTTGGTTATTAAAATAGATAAATTATTTTACAGTTTGGTACGTGATTTTATAATTATAGTTCTGATTTGGAACAAGAGTAGACCATTTAGATACATACATACATACATATATACATACATACATGCATTGAGAATGTTCAATTTCAAATTAATGAGAAAGGTTACTCGTGAACCCCTAAAAAAGACATATTGTAAGAAAATTATAATTTTTTCTAATAAAATTACGATTTTTTTTTTTTTTTTTTTTTGTGGTGAACAAAATGTTTTATTTTTTGTGGTTAGAAAAATTATGTTATTTTGTGCTAAAAGATGAATTTTTGTGGTGTTATTATGAAATGCATAACATATGCACCCTTTAAGGATGCACATAATAGTATTTTCTTAAATTATTTTTTTATAAATATTAAATAAAGGCTCACATTAAAGTACTTCACTATAAAAATTCTGTATAAATTATATATATATATATTATTCGGAGTAAAGGGAGTTAAAAGGAGAAAGAAAAAGAAAAAGGGTTTTGAGAGAGAAAAAGCCAATTGAAATTTGAAATAGAAAAGAAAGAGTTGGATGGATGGACAACGTAACGAGGCGCAACAGTTGTTGCTGTGCTTAAGTTACAGTAGTAACCCCCAACCCATCCTTTTGGGACTAAAATTATTTTCTAAAAAACCAAGTTTTATTGGTACGAAATTGTATTATCGCTAAAAGTGCACTTTAGTGATATTTTCAAGTTTTGTTGCTAAAAGTATTTTCTTTTGACTTGTTAAGACGATTTTCACCGATGACAGAAATTGATCTCCAATATTTTTTGTAATAAATTTTTTACTTTTGAGAACGAAAAAGTTTGATTTTTAAAACTCTTATATGTTGTAGGGTATATTTTATTTAAAAATTTTAAATTATCATTAATTTCATTGTATACATTTTTTGTATAAAATTTACATTTTTGAAATATGATTGTCAACATTTGTCAATCCAAATTTTTCTTAAGTATAAACTAATGTGAAAAAGAAATTTTGTGTGTGTGTGTGTGTGTAGACATCTTCCACCAAGCACAAGCCACTATTGCAAAATTCCTTATAGCTACATTCACAAATATAACTTTAGTTGATGCAATATAATTTACTTATGTTATGGTTATTTGTTTGTGATGTAATATAATTTTTTATTTTTTAACTGGAGAAATCTTTGGTTTTTGTTGTATCCGTATCTGTCATGGTTTATTAGTTTTGTAATCAAAATGTTTATTGTTGTTGAAAATTCTTGGTTTTAAGAAATCACACAATTAAAAGGTCAAGGGTTCGAATATTCTTGCTTGCATAGAGATCTTATTCTATTTCTATTTGTTTAAGATTTCTTTCATGCATTGAGACTTTTTTTGTATTAATTATATGTTATCTTTGATATTCCTAATCCTTGTAATTCATTGTAATTGTATAAATTAATAATAATAAGAATCAATAACACAATTATGAAAATTGTCACTATATGAAAATTGAGATTTTTTTTTTTTTTTTGGTTCAAAACTAATAAAATTGTGAGCTTTGCAATTGAGAAATTTTCTCAATTTTCAAAATAGAAAATTTTTTAAATTTGAAT
The DNA here is from genome assembly GCA_030407325.1 of Camellia japonica. Taxonomy (NCBI): domain Eukaryota; kingdom Viridiplantae; phylum Streptophyta; class Magnoliopsida; order Ericales; family Theaceae; genus Camellia; species Camellia japonica. The sequence continues at coordinate 53,754,635 of JAPPVO010000029.1, forward strand.
ATGAATTTAATTTTTCTATTATAATTTTTTTATTTATTAATGAGGCATTTACACACAAGTCCTAATTTATGAACATTCAAATCCCATTAAATTTTTAATAATCGGAATTGCCCTTCAAACAATAATTGTTCATCATTTATGATTATCTATAAAGAAACATGATAATTTTATATTTATTTTGATTTTCAAAACTTTAAAACATCAGCTTTCAAATTGAAAAAACGAAAAAAAAAAATTTTATGCGCTAAAAAAAAAAACTAATTTTTTTTTTGAAAAATTGAAAAAACTGAATTATTTTTTTGTGCAAAACTGAAAATTTTGTATCTATAATGGAACATGATGATGAACCATTGATGTGGAAAACTAAAAAAAATAAAATAAAAAACTTTAAAAATAAATAAACTGATAATATTCTTAGTTTTTAAACTGAAAAAAAACTGATAATGTTCTCGTTTTTATTGGATAGTTGAATCAAGCCAATAAGTAGAAGGGCAAAAAAGTTTAATCTCATACTCTGTTTATTTTTCATCAGTTAGTGAAACAATTATCTGAAACATTACTATGCAAAATTGATAATGTTCTTAATTTTAAAAATTAGAAGAAATTGATAATATTCTTAGTTTTACTAAATATGACTTATTGATTCAAAAAATCTTAGATAGGACTTGAGCTACCATAACATTTGTAAAGTGGACTTTTAGGTAATTAACTCTTTATTAATGTATTATATTAAAATGAAACCCAACAAATAACAAGCATAATGAAAATTAAAGATAATAATTGTGTTCTATATTTGATAAAATCCGATTTGAAACAATTATAAAAATTTTGTAATGTAAATAATTCGGGGTTACGATTCTTTATAATTTTAAGGATGCAAACTGTACGGGAAAGAAATAAACCTTCTCGTATAATCCTGTTGATCAAGATTGCGCTCCTCCGTACGTCGTCGCTTTTACTCCCTGAAAGCACAAACGTGAGCTAGCCGGCGGGTGTGTGCCGGATGCCTCTCCGATGCCTAAGTCAGCAAAATAGACAAATAGACAAAAAGCTCTGTGAGTTCGGGAATCAAAGTTGTGTTACCTCTCCATAGGTGATGAGGTGAGCTTTTATAGGTTCCGTGTGGCACAATCCTAATAGGACTTTTACTCCTCCAGGTAGAGTCATCCTAGGAATTATATTCCTAACAGATAATGCTTATCCATCAACACCCCCCTCACTGCTTAAACTAAGGGAGATGGTTTTACCATGGTCAGATTACCCTACGACCGAAATAACACTGCCATACTAGACAGGCAGAAACGACCGAACTCTGCTTAGCTCGAATCTTCCTTTTACAGCTTGTATCTCGGTTTCTCCTGCTGAAACCGAACTAACCTTAACAAGTTTGGACCGAACTAACTTTAACAAGCTTGGACTGGACTAAATGCCATCAGTCAAATCGCAATGACCGATCTAATCACAATGCTATCTCAACACTTCGGCTCGATATGGTACGACCGAGCTTGCTTGTCCAGATTGTGGTGACCGAACTTTTTGGGACCGGAGTAACTTCAAGCTTCTTTTGGACCGGAGTAACTTTACGCCTTTTGCGGACCGGAGTAATTTTATGACCTTTTTACTCAGCCCTTCGTACTGTTGGCCCATAACGGCCCATGGCCCAGCTCGGCCCAATTTTCATATAAATTACCCTCTCAATTTCCCCTTAAATCTATCTGCACAGCATGATAGGGATTACCTGTTACCAGCCGAGCTAAAAAGTTTCAGCCTTCCAACCGAGCTACAAAACTTTAGCCGTACAACCAAGCTAAACTCTTGAGCCTTTCCAGCCGAGCTAAAATCTTTAACCTTTCCAGCCGAACTAAATTTACACCGGGCTCTACCTGTCCGGTCATAACATCTCTTCATTCACAGCAACTGAATCGCTTCTTATTCCAAGGACACGTGGCACACTCTGATTGGCCCAACGCAGCTGTCACGCCGTCTTTGTACTCTGTGTTTTTTGAACAGTCCCGCTCTTTTTTTGTCCTTTCTCCTACACAAAACAAACCCTAGCATTTTGAATCATTCTCACACTATTCATCTCCTTCTCTCTCTTTCGTCTCTGAGCCTCTTTTGTTCTTCAATCTGGTAACTGCGAAGCTCTTGCCTCATAGTGCCATTTCCATCTTCCAGTGCCGCTTGACCTGGTAAGTTACTCAAATCTCTTTTTGTTTTTGCACTTGCTTTCTACAATCCATGGCATAGTGTTCGTGTTTTTGCAAAACACATTTTTTCATTTTGTGCTTTGCCTTGCGTTTTCTGCAAAAACTTAGTAATAGAACCACTTGGATTCAAGAAATAATATGAGAAACACTAGTTTTGATCCAAAATCATAATATAACCGAACTAGGAAGTTGTTTGTAGTGGATGTCAATCTAGGCAGACCATTCAACCGAGCTAACACTTCATGCCACACCAGTAGTTTTAACAAGTCAAACCATCTTTTGATTTATCTTAGCCGAGCTAACAAACCATACTAAGGCTGCGTAATAGTGTGCTTGATAGTCTTAATCACGGCCGAGCTATAACTTGGGGCTAAACCAGCCTTCGTAGTTCAAACCGAACTAAGAGTGCTGCCCCTAGAGGCTCAACCGGGCCGACAAAACCCCTGCACAAACCGAGATAACAAACCCCACTTGCACAAACCGAGATAACAATCAGTTGTGAAAATCGAGAAAAAAAACCCTTTGCACAAACCGAGCTATCAAACCCCTTACTCAAACCGAGCTAGGGCTACATTTATCTTGCCTTTATTTCTTTTAGCACGGTCCCACGATCTGTGCTTAACAATTTTGTTTTTCACTTTGTAGACTTTAGGTTGCCCAGGCACTCCTTTGAGCGCTCAACCGAGCTACTCAGCACCTTTCTCCGACCGAGCTAAGACAAGTTTAATTTATTCATAACTTAATCCATAAATGGGAAAGTATAGGTTTTTAGTAAACACACCTGGTGGAATGGCTGAATTCCGAAAGGATTATAACATCCCTGACGATGTTCACCTTACTTTAGCCGATCTAGATACCATACCATGGGGAAACCCCGGCTTTGTTCCCTTTACCCTTTTGTCCATTATAGAAACCGGACTAAGATTCCCTGTACAGCCTTTACTTTGTGAATTCCTTAGGCAAACTAGGATATGTCCCACCCAGCTTTCCACAAATTCATACCGCATAATAAATGGCATAGCCGAGCTAAACCGCCGAGCTGGTATTAACCTCGGCTTAGCCGAACTCTTCCATCAATACTCCATAGGATCAAAAGAAGATGGCTGGGTCTATTATCTAAGAATACGCCGCCGCCGAGAGAAAATAATAAAGGACACACCGGATAAAGACTTGAACGACGATGATTTTTTCTGGGTATCTGGGAATTTTGAAGATCACCAAGCCCAGATCCCTGGTCGTAGAATAAACTGGAATAAAGGAACCCCCGGTATAATTACTTCGACTTCGTTGCATGCTTCTCTTTATTTCGGTCCCCAATTCCTGAACCGATCTAACTTTTGTCTTCATTATGCAGATTCAGCCCACCTCAAGTCGTTGTACAGTTAGCCCAATTTGGACACACTTCGCGCCACACTGCGATATCCTGAAAGAAGTTGGGCCAAGCTACTGAAATTTGAACCGACATACCGATATAGCAGTCGGCGAAAAGCGAAGGTAACTGATTTTTTGCTAGAAGCCTCCCCTGAACCGGACCCAAACTTACCTTAAATCAACTTGGTCCGAACTACCACCGAACAAGAGATGGCAAAGAGGAACATAGTAAGGGCTTTGCTAACCGAAACATACCAAGCCGGGGTACCACAAACCGGTCAATCCACTGAGACCGTGGTAGCTCTTCCATCTCAACAACCCTCCTCGTCTAGTCCAAGCAAGCGTGCCCAGACTACCCCAACCAAGCAACGCCTTGTCAATGAAGACGAAACCATTCTTCCACCCAGCCCTCCACCGAGTCCGCAACCGGAGCGCTCCGACCGAGCTAGCTCCTTTAAGTGGGCACCCAAAATTACTTTTCAAAACCGATCAATTCAGGACACTGACTCAGTGGTCGCTGAAAAATATCACTTAATGGCATTTAACCTTGCCAAGAGTGTTTGCCTTTCAGCAGACATGGAGCACCACAAACATTTGACCGAACTGAAGGCCATCCGCTCGGCCACGAAATCCATGGTGCTTGTAAGTAGCTTTTTCTGTTAATCTTTCTAATTTGCACAACTTTTATCTCGGTTTGATTACAAGTCTTCCATCTCTTTTGCAGGCCATGCAGAAGAGCCATATCGCTCATAAGCGTGTGCTGGAACTTCGCAAGACTACAAGGCAAGCCATGGCCGAAGTGACCGAGAAAACAGCCGAGCTAGAAGAGGCCAGGAAGCAGATAGCCGAGCTAAAAACCAAGAACGGTCGTCTGACCGGTCTTGTTAGCTCGGCTAAAGCAGACAAACAAAAGGCTGCAGCCGTGATAAAAGACAAATACCTGCGGGAGCTGGCCAAGCTTGAAGGAAAGAAGAATGTCGAGATTGAGAGGCTGAAGAAGACTGCGGATGACGCCGAGCTCCGGGGTTACAAGGAGGGGGAGGCGACTTACATTAAACAATACGAAGCTGCCAAGGATCTCTTCTTCAAATACGGTTGGAGGGCGGCTGTAGTGCAGCTCGGTCACGGTCCAGAGACCGAGGTCTTTAACGCTCCTGCATACTTCATTCCGAGCTCCATGACGGAATATGCTGCTGCCCTTCAGCAACAATTTCTTGAGGATTCAGATGATGATGAAGAAACCGTGCCCAAAGATACCCCGGTTGTCAATGACCCTGTGGATCAGTCAGTTCGGTCGGAGCCAATGGTGGAAGACCTGACCAACGAGCTGCCTACTGAAACCGTGCTTCCAACCGAGACCGTGCTACTGAATGAAACTGGGCTCCGAGTTGATATTGATGCTGACCTTGATGATCTGTTTAACTGACTTTGTATTTTCGTCTACTTTTTGCTTCTTTTTTTTTTTTTTCCTTTGCTTTGCTTTTGGATACAGATTGTAACCGGGCTGAGGCCCCACCCTTTGTACTCTCTTTGAGTTTTCAATGAAGTCTGCTTTTTTGTTCCAACTTTTATTTCGGTTGATCTCTATGCTTGTTCTTTACTTTCTAACTGAAGTTTTGGATGAGGTACAACATTCACTTGCCGAGATACTTTATATCGGTCTTAACATTGCAACTATAAGTATACCTGCCAACCACTCTTTAGCGGAGATAGCTGCCTCGGTTGAAGAGTACTAAGAGTTGGTTTAGTCCAGCCAACCACTCTTTTAGCCGAGATACCTACCTCGGCTGAAGAGTACCAAGTGTTGGTTTAGTCCTTAGTCCAGCCAACCACTCTTTAGCCGATATCCTTATTTCGGCTAAAGAGTACCAAGTGTTGGTTTAATCAATCCAACCACTCTTTAGCCGATATCCTTATTTTGGCTGAAGAGTACTAAGAGTTGGTTTAATCCAGCCAACCTCTAAATTGGTTATTTCTGCCAATTTAGAGAAATGTTTGGTTATTCCTGCCAAACGTCCTACAGCCTGGATCCTTATCCTGGGCTTAGGAGGGGTGTTGGTTTAATCCAGCCAACCTCTAAGTTGGTTTTTCCAGCCAACCTAGAGTAAAGTGTTTGGTTATTCCGACCAAACGTCCTGCAGCCTGGATCCTTATCCTGGGCTTAGGCGGGGTGTTGGTTTAATCCAGCCAACCTCTAAATTGGTTATTCCTGCCAATTTAGAGAAATGTTTTTAATGCCCCTAACTCACTAAAACAACTTTTACAGAATAAAACATCTATACTGAAAAGAAACTACTTGTTTTATTGAGAAAAAGAAAAAATTACAGATACTTAAAAGAAAAAAGCTAAAAATAAAATAACTTGAGATTGACAGTATTCCATGGCCTGGGAATTGCCTTGCCGTCCTTATCTTTTAAGTGGTATGCCCATTTGCCTGCTAATCCAACCACTTTGTAAGGTCCTTCCCAATTGGGTCCTAATTTGCCATCTCCCGGTACCATGGTGTTTCCTATCACTCTGCATAGCACCCAATCTCCGATCTTGAATTGCCTGGGATGCACTGTTTTGTTGTATTTTCTGGACAACTCTTGTTGGTACGAGGCAATGTGAACTAATGCTCTTTCTCTTCTTTCTTCTGCAAGGTCGAGCTCTAATGTTATGGCTTCGCCATTTAAGTCTGGATCAAAATTTTCTCTTCGAATTATAGGGAGGCCAACTTCTAGTGGGATTACTGCTTCCATGCCATAAGCTAAGGAGAATGGTGTTTCTCCTGTTGATCGTCGAGGTGTGGTGCGGTAAGCCCATAAAACATGGGGAAGTTCCTTAGCCCACTTGCCTTTTACCTTCTCTAACCTTTTCTTCAGTCCATCCAGGACAACCTTGTTTGATGCTTCTGCTTGGCCATTTGCTTAAGGATATGCCGGTGTAGAATTGTAGAACTCTATCTTGTATTTTTCACAAAAGCCTCTAAAGATTCTGCCGTCGAACTGAGTGCCGTTGTCTGATATTAGGGCTTTAGGTATGCCGAATCGAGTAATGATATTCTGCCAGACGAACTTTTTCACATCTTTTTCCTTGATTGATGCCAATGCTTCTGCTTCCACCCACTTTGTAAAGTAGTCTGTTGCTGCGAGAAAGAACTTCCTGTTTCCGGGTGCTGTTGGAAGTGGTCCTACTATGTCCAAGCCCCACATTGCGAAGGGCCATGGGCTGGTCAATGGTAGGAGCTCTCTGGCTAGCTGATGTATTTGGTGTGCGAACTTCTGACATTTCTCGCACTTCTTCACATATTTCTCTGAGTCTGCCTGCATGTATGGCCACCAGTATCCTTGCGAAATGGCTCTGTAAGCTAACGATCTTCCTCCTTGGTGGCTTCCGCACACACCTTCGTGTATTTCGAACAAGAATGCTTCCACTTTGCTGGGGTGAACACACTTTAGATATGGTCCTGAGAATGACTTTTTGTACAATGCCATAGAAGGGGAGAGCCAAAATCGCTGTGACTTTGCTCTAATTCTGTTGGCTTCTTTCTTTTCTTCCGGTAAGACGCCATCTTTTAAGAACAGTATGATGAGATCCATCCATGAGGGGCCTAGTTCGGTGCAACATACTTCTTCTGCTTCGGGGTCTTCAATGCTTGGTCTTGGTAAGTAGTCAATTAGCAACGGATGAGGGATGGATGTATCTGCCATTGAAGCAAAGCCTGCTAGTTCGTCTGCTCTGCTGTTTTCCTCCATGCCGATTTGTTCTATCCTGACTACTTCAAATTTCTTGATTTCTGTTTTGACCAACTCTTGGTACTTAGCCATCCTATCGTCCTTTGCTTCGTAGTCGCCTGAAATTTGGTTTACCACCAGCTGTGAGTCACTGTAAACCATTAGCTCGGTGGCCTTCATGTAGAATGCTGATTTGAGGCCTGCAAGAAGCGCTTCATACTCTGCTTCGTTGTTTGATGCTGGGAAGCCAAGGTTGACTGCTTGCTCCACTACCAGGCCGTCTGGAGAGATGAGGACTATGCCGAGTCCTCCTCCATGCCGGTTGGATGCTCCATCCACGAAGAGCTTCCACATCTCTCCAACGAATAACTTCCAACAAGTGGAGGGATCAGATGATGCCTTGGGGTCCTGAATGTTGCTGGTGTTTTCTTCAAGGTCCATGCTTGCTATTTGCCCCTTGCTATCTGATTGTACCAAGTCTTTATTTGTTGGTGAGTCTTGGCTTGGTGTAGCATGGTTCGCTTCTTCCTTGCTTTCTTTACTCTGGTCTGCCTTGGGGTTTGACTGAGTATCCTGTACCAGGGGTTGCGCTATGACGGCGTCAACTTCCATTCCTAGTTCGGTTGTGTCCGTCAGGTCGACTCGGCAGTTATGATGACTTCCTGGGGTAAATTCAGCGACGAAGTCTGCCAAGGCTTGAGCTTTTATCGCGGTCCTAGGTTGGAACTTGATGTCATATTGTCCCAACTCTACTGCCCACTTCAAGATTCGCCCAGAAAAGTTCGCCCTTTCAAACAAAGCTTTTAATAGGAAAGCTGTGAGGACGACTATGGTGTGGGCGTGAAAGTAGTGTGACAACTTCCTTGAGGCCATCATTAAGGCCAAGGCTAGTTTTTCCAGTGGTAAGTACCTTGTTTCGGTGCCCAGTAATGTCTTGCTGACATAAAAGATGGGCAGATGTTGGATTCCTTCCGTACGGACCAACACTGCGCTAATTGCGTGCTGAGAGACTGCCAGGTACAAGAAGAGTTCTTCTCCAGGTATTGGGGTGACAAACAGTGGTGGAGAAGACATGTATTCTTTCAAGTTTTCCAGAGCGCGGTCGCATTCTTCGTCCCACTCAAATTTGGCCTTTAAAGCATGAAAAAATGGTCGTAGTTTGTCTGACGACCGGCTTATGAACCGATTGAGTGCAGCCGCCATGCCGGTAAGATGCTGCACTTCTTTTACTGAATTTGGCCTCTCCAGGTCCTGAATTGCTTTGATCTGAGAGGGGTCTGCTTCTATACCCCGGTTGGTCACCAGGAAGCCCAGGAATTTGCCAGATCCTACTCCGAATGCACATTTAGACGCATTGAGGCGCAACTTGTGCTTCTTTAGGATCTCAAACATCTCACCTAGGTCCTTGAGATGGTCATTCTTATCCTTGCTCTTGACCACCATGTTGTCGATGTAAGCCTCCATTGTTCTGCCTAACAACGGCTCAAACATCTTGGTGACCATTCTTTGGAATGTTGCCCCTGCGTTCTTTAGACCAAATGGCATGACCTTGTAGCAATACAGTCCTCTTGGAGTTGTAAATGACGTGACCTCCTGGTATGGTTCGTACATGGCGATCTGATGGTAGCCTCTGTATGCATCAAGAAAGCTAAGTCGGTTATGCCCCGCCGTTAGGTCTACCAGTTGATCTATCCATGGTAGGGGGAAGCTGTCCTTTGGGCATGCTTTGTTAACCGTCTTGTAGTCGACGAAGACACGCCATTTACCATTCTTCTTTGGCACTACGACTGTGTTGGAAATCCATCTGGGGTAGTGCACCTCTCTGATTGCTCCTGCCTCCAGTAAGTTTCCTACTTCTTCTGCCACTATCTCGGCGTGGTGGAGTGCCGATCTGCGTGTGCGCTGAATGATTGGTCTGGCGGATGGGTAGACATTGAGTTGGTGACAGATGAAGTTGGGATCAATGTCTGGCATGTCGTATGGTGTCCAGGCGAACACTTCGATGTTAGAGGTCAAAAATTCCAAGACCTCTAATCTCTCAGTGCTGGACAACGACGAATCGAGCAAAAAGAACTTATCCGGGTTCTTTTCATCTATTCTTACCTCTACCAAGTCTTCCACCGCTTTTTGATTAGCTACTTTGCCGACATTTGCGAACAGTTCATTACTCTTAGGTTCTTCCACCGAATGAACATATCCCTTGGCAGCGCGGTTGCCATTCACAGTGACAAAGCATTGCTTGGACATGATCTGGTCTCCAAAGACTTCTTCAATTACCCCGGCTTCGTTGGGGAACCGCATTACTTGATGGTAGGATGACGCTACCGATCGCATGGCATGCAGCTATGTTCTTCCCAAGATTATGTTGTAAGTGGAAGGGACTTTCAATACCCAGAATTCCACTTGTTTTGTCACGCTTCCTGCTCTGACTGGTAGGATTATTTTGCCGACTGGCCATTCTGGCGTTGAGTTGAATCCAATCAGGGGAGACACGGCAGGTGCCAAGTCTTTGTCTTGTAGCTTCAATTGTTTAAATGTTTCGTAATACATTATCTCACATGAACTGCCCTGGTCAATCAAAATCCGCTTGACGTCAAAATCCTTGACTCGGAGAGTGACAACCAGGGCATCATTGTGGGGACAATATATCCTCGCCAAGTCTCTATTTGAAAAAGACATGAAGTTCGTGGCCTCTGTCTTCCCTTTTTTGATGGTAGGTTGTGCACTTAGTACCTCCCTTAAGTGCTCGGCCTTCTTGATTGACCCTTTGAGCTCGTATACACGCTCAGGTTCGAAGATTCTATGTATTACATTGATTACGCCTTGAGGTGGGGCGTCGATTGGCATCCCGTTGGGGTTATTGTGGTCCTGGGGGGCTGGTTGCGTCCCTCCTTCAATGTATTTATCCAGATGACCTGCTGCCACCAACTCCTCTAGGTGCTGTCTCAATGGCGTGCAATTTTCAGTGCGGTGCCCCTTTTCTTTATGGAAGGTGCACCGTGACCTTTCGTCGTAGTCCTTTTGAGCCTCTCCTAGCTTAGCAGGCCATCTGACGAAAGGTTCATCGCGTATCTCGCTTAGAATCCGGTAGATTGGCTTTTTGAATACTGTGGTAATGGCAGTGCGGACTCTCAACCATCTTTTATCCTGGTCTTCTCCGTTGTCCTGCCTGCCTCGTCCGTTTTTGCTCGGACGGTCTACCGCGTTGACCTTTGCTGAGGCCTTTTTCTCTGGTATTGCGGTCGTGCTAGATTTTGTTTTGGCACGGGCGCCATCCTTTTCCACCCTGATGTGCTGATGCACTCTTTCCATCAAGGCCTCCGTGGTGAGGGGTGGCATCATGGTGATTGAGTCCCTTAGTCTGTTCCCGACTGGAAGGCCTCTTTTGTACTGTGCAATGGCTAGATTGGTGGGGCAGTCTCCAATCTGGCTGAAGGTCTCCCAGTAGTGACTATTGTAGGATCTAAGTGTCTCCTTGTCGCCCATGTCAATGGAGAGAAGCTGGTCGATCTCCACTGGCGTTTTGGTGTTCGTTCTGAACCTTGTTACGAACGCCTCCGTTAATTGCGCCCAGGAGGCTATGCTGCATTCTGGAAGTTTTTCGAACCAAGTCAGGCCTAGGTCGCCAAGGCTGGACGGGAAGAGGATGCACATCAAAGCCTCGTTGCGTCGATATACTGCCGTAACCTGGCGGAAGTGGCTTAGGTGCATGTAGGGGTCTGTCTTCCCCTCGTACGTGGTGCATTTGGGCTGAAGGAAGCCTGAAGGTAGGGGCGCGTTTTCAATTGCCGGAACGAACGGCGAGGTCTGCAGCCTCGCTAATGCTTTGTCCGTTGGTTCGTAAGCAGGTCGTGGTAATGGCATTCCAACCTCGACGCTTCCATGTGTCCGAGGAGCCAACCGCTGAAAGGCAGATACCCTGCGAGGGTCGCGCGCCCTATTATCCTCCTTCCATCGTGCCCTTTCTTCCAGTACGGTCCGTAAGTCGGATGATCTTAGCAACTCCGTTTGCCTGGATGATGTCTGGTGTGTGCGCGAGTGTCACGACCCAAACCCGCCCCTATGGGTTTAGCACCGTAACCGGCCAGTAATCCGAGATTACCGAAGGCCTGCTTAACAGTAAGACAGTATAACAGAGTACAGGGGCATGGCGGAAGCCAATACAGTAAATAAACAATGTCCAATGAGCTGTGACAGTCTGTATGCCAAAAAGATTTTTCATACATTTATACTTTCAGTACAGAACAGTATGCATCATATATACAATCATTCAGTACGGGGACTTAATCCCTATTAAACAGTACAGTACAGTCTATACAGTAATACAAAACAGTACAGAGACAGACGGGGAAATAAAACACCTTTAGCCCCTAAGCCATAGCTTGATAGGCTCGGAACCTCGCAGTAAGGCACAGTGGTTGGCTTGACAAAACTGGAGTTTACTCCGACGCTTCTAGCAACGGTCCGGTGCCTGTACACCTACATATATATATATGAGCAGTGAGCTAAAACCCAGTGAATAACACAAAGTGTAAAGGGGTTAAGAAAGAATGTCATTTCAGTATCGAAAACAGTCATTTCAGTCAGTTTATCAGTCAATTAGTTTGTGGCTCATATTTCAGGCCATAACAATCATTCAGTTAAAATAGTGATATGTGGTACATCCATTGGCATAACAGTACAGTAAACAGTAGGTCTTAAAAGACCGGGTCTTAACAGACCAAACAGTAAATGATGGCCATCAGTAGCAGTACAGTAACAGTAACGGTAACAGTACTATTTCAGAGAACAGTACAATACTTGTGGATTCAAGAGGTGGCTCGCACAGATTCTAGAGGTGGCTCACACTGTAGCACTTAGTTCTGTAGATTCTAGAGGTGGCTCACAGTGTAGCACTTAGTTTCGTACAGCACTTTGTTCCATATCAGAAATACAGAATGGCCATCATAACAGTAAACAGTAGTGGTTCCAAACTCGGGAACCGACATAGATCTCTCTGTCACAGTAACAGTAAACAGTGGGTGCCAAGGATGCCACAGTACAGTTCAGAATATAAGACATACGTTCATTCGGTACACAGTATCAGTTCAGTGAACAGTTCAATTCCGTAAATAGTATCAGATCAGTAAACAGTATCAATTCAGTAAACAGTTCAGTATACAGTATCAATTTAGTAAACAGTTCAGTAAACAGTTCAATTCAGTAACAGTTCAATAAACAGTTCAACAAGGTAAACAGTACAGAAGATAATCATTTTTTGAACATATCTTTACGTAGTTGTTACTCACAGAGTCCTGGGCTACAGTAAGCTAGAGCGTCTCCACGGTAAGCCAACCCTACACAGTTAACAGATTGAACACACACTAAGCTATACAGTTGGGTAAGATTATAACTTAATCCTTGATTTGCCTTGGTGTGTTCTATACTTAAATCCTCATTAAGATGCTTAGGATGGAATGAGGATGCAAAGATACACTCAGAAAACAGTTTCAGAATTTTCAGAAAAACAGTTCCCCGCTCGAGCGCAGGTTTCCCCGCTCGAGCGGACATGCAACAAAGGTACCCGCTCGAGCGTCAACTCCCCCGCTCGAGCGTGTGACACAAGCCTCCGCTCGAGCGTACAATACCCCGCTTGAGCGGACTGTAAAGCAGTGAGAGATGCTGGGAGCTCGATTTCCCCGCTCGAGCGGCACTTCCTCCGCTCGAGCGGACGACCAAAATCTGGAAATTCCAGATTTGAGTCCCAAGCTCAAAATCAAGTTCCAATGTACCAAATTCGATCCTTTTGGGCTAATTTTCTGGAAAACACTTTAAAACTCAATGTATAACATGTTTCAAAGATCAATTTGAGAAATCAAAGCCCAAAGGTAGTTCCATTAAACACCATTTTGAGGAAAACTCCAAGAACAAGATGAACAATTTACATGCATGTAATCAACTGAGTTCAAAGCTTCAAATACTTGTTCAGATGAGTCATTTCTTCTTGAAACATGGTGAAATCATGGACTTGAATATAAACATGAGCATGCATGTAACAATTAGCCATGAAAACATCTTTAAATTCCTCAATACAACCATGCATGCAAGAGATGAGCTTCAATTCAACATTATAAGCATATCTTGGCTCTAATCTTTAATAATCCTCTAAACCATGCAAGAATCAATTGAATTCACAAACAAGAGGGTAGTCACACTACCTTAGGTCTTGTAGTTCAAGGATAGAAGCTCAATGTTGCAATTATCTTCCAAATCTCCTAAGCCTCCAAGCAAAAGAGATGAAATCACTCTAATCTCCTACTCTCTCTCTCTCTAGATTCGGCTAGGAGTAAGAAATAGCTGAGCAAATGTTTTGTTTGAGTGTATAAGGCTCATAAGGCTCAATATATGTGTTGCCTAAGTGCTCCACTCACAATGGCATTACTGTAAATAAGCCAACTCTTTGATTAAACTTATTTTAATCTAATTTAATCATGCCAAATCGATTTTCAGACAAATGTGCCATAAAATCACATTAATTATGATGAACACAAAACATCAATCAATTTCCGATTTGGCCGCCGATAAGGCCTTCAATTTGCAGTTTAATGCATAAGACGAGAACAGATAATTTGGCAGTCAAACAGATAGATTATGCATTTAAACAGTTACAGTCAATCGATTCAGTTTCGGATCTCAGTCAGTCAGTTCGGTACTTTAATCAATTCAATTATCAATCATGTTCAGTCGCAGTAAACAGTAATCAGTAGGTAATCAGTAAACAGTGACGAGGGTTGTTACAGCGAGGGCCGATAGGTGCTTCCCTCAGTATACGACCTCTCAGTCCTTGCTCTCTCAGACCTGGAGCAACAAGTCCTGGAGGTTCTGGATTGAGTATCGCCCATCTAGAGGCTTCTACTCTCTGTTTGTGATGGCGTGGTATGCCTACTGCGATCTTCTGAGTGGCGAGGGGGCGTGTTGCCTTTACGCCCCTTTCCTGTTGCCACCCATTTCCCCTTGATCTGGCATTTCATGGCCTCCATATCTGCCGCCATCTTCCTTATTAATTCATCATGTTCTTTCACGCGGTCCTCCAGAACTTGAGGATCAATCCTTCGCCTTTGTTTCTCAGGACTTTGTGAACGAGAGTGACGGGGGCTGTTAGTCCGCCTTCTCCCCCTCACATCCCTCCTGGGATTTTGTCGCTGTGGCTCCAAGTCGGCCATAGGAGGGATAGAAGGCAAACCTTCGCGCCTTGCACCCCCCTCTGGTGTTTGTCCGTCAATGGCGGACTGTGGTAAATCTTTGTTATGCGCCATTGATTCTAAAGAGGAAGAGCTTGATCAAGAGGTTTTGTTCTTGTCTGAATTCCCACGGACGGCGCCAATTGTACGGGAAAGAAATAAACCTTCTCGTATAATCCTGTTGATCAAGATTGCGCTCCTCCGTACGTCGTCGCTTTTACTCCCTGAAAGCAGAAACGTGAGCTAACCGGCGGATATATGCCGGATACCTCTCCCTCCGATGCTTAAGTCAGCAAAATAGACAAATAGACAAAAAGCTCTGTGAGTTCGGGAATCAAAGTTGTGTTACCTCTCCATAGGTGATGAGGTGAGCTTTTATAGGTTCCGTGTGGCACAATCCTAATAGGACTCTTACTCCTCCAAGTAGAGTCCTCCTAGGAATTACATTCCTGACAGATAATGCTTATCCATCAACACCCCCCTCACTGCTTAAACCAAGTGAGATGGTTTTACCATGGTCAGATTACCCTACGACCGAAATAACACTGCCATACTAGACAGGCAGAAACGACCGAACTCTACTTAGCCCGAATCTTCTTTTACAGCTTGTATCTCGGTTTCTCCTGTTGAAACCGAACTAACCTTAACAAGTTTGGACCGGACTAACTTTAACAAGCTTGGACCGGACTAACTGCCATCAGTCAAATCGCAATGACCGATCTAATCACAATGCTATCTCAACACTTCGGCTCGATATGGTACGACCGAGCTTGCTTGTCCAGATTGTGGTGACCGAGCTTTTTGGGACTGGAGTAACTTTAAGCTTCTTTTGGACCGAAGTAACTTTACGCCTCTTGCGGACCGGAGTAACTTTATGACCTTTTTACTCAGCCCTTCGTACTGTTGGCCCATAACGGCCCATGGCCCAGCTCGGCCCAATTTTCATATAAATTACCCTCTCACAAACTACTGAAATTTTGGAAGTATACTTTAATTTAAAATTATATCTTACTAATTTCTAATATAATATACATACTTTTAAAAATTTTTGAGTCCCCTAGATCCATCCTTGTACATACATATATTATGTTATGTTATCACACATAATTCTTACGCTCTGTGGTGAGAAATGAAAAGGATTGATAAAAAATTGCTCTTTTCTCATGTTTGGTTTATAAGTTGAGTGAGAAATTGTGAAAAAGAGGATTCTCTTACTAAGCTTATTTCATTTCTCACCAAAAGTGATAAGATTTGGTGAGAAACTAGTTGATTAGTTGAAAAATATTTATAATACTAAAATTGTCCCTTAAAATACAATGGGAGAAAAACAAAAATCTCACTCATATCTTTTGTGCTTTCTTAACCATCCAAACATGATAGTGAAAAAAATACAATCATTTATTTTATTTTCTCCCTTACATGAGAGACCACAACGATTTTTCTTTTCTTTTCTCTCACTTCAATCCAAATGGAGTGTTAACTCAAAGCACTCACTAATAATTTTAAATTGTACATAAACATAAAGGTATGGGGACCAAAATGAATAGTAAATAGTATCACTTAGAGAGGCAAAACTATGCTAATTAGTCAATAATCTGAGGGCCATAGAGTGAGTGACCACGTGAGAGTAGAGCAAGCGGTTCAAGCGAAGAATATAGTAGTAAAAATGGGCAGCATCTCCCTGAATCTCTAAAAGTTCTCTCTTCAAACTTTGAGATGGATCTTATTTATAGGTTTTTCCTTGTTACTGAATATACTAATTGGTTGAATAGAGTGATGACACATGTCCTTGAGGATCACTCGAAATATTCCTATCCTGATTGCCAGGCTTTGGTGGACACATGTCCCTCGGTATGTGCTGCTTTTGGTTTGTACCTCGAAAGGTGCTGTTTTGGGTACTTTCCTTAGAAGGTGCTGTTTTTGGTACCTTTCTCGGTGGTACTTCATACGACATTTCCTTACTTAGTATAGTTTCCCAGAACATAATTTCTTAGGAGTTGTAGCCTGCTATCAGCCATGTTTGTATCCACCTTGGTGACTCCTCTACTTTTAACTACCTAACTCCAAGCTCACAGTTTCTCAGGGCGTAGGCCACATCAAGGCTTGGACACAACCACACCGTCTTTTGTACAAAGCCTAAGGGGGCTTCCTTGGTCCTATAAGCTTTGGGACTTGTTATTAGTGCCAAACTAGTGGGCTTTGGAGCTTACTATTCGCTTCAAGCATCAGTCTCTGTTTGTACAAAGAGAAGGCTTCCCTTAAAGGCTGCTATCACCTCAGAGAGTCTTGCCTCAGATAGTAGTTCTTGAGGCTATAATCACCTCGAATACTCTTTTTTCGGGAGGGTACATCTCAAGTACTGTTTTAAAGGCGACGTCGAAATGGTCTTCCAGCGTGGGGGCGGTGCCTCAATGAGCCACCTCAGATATTGGGCCGCGATAAGTCCTACCTCTGATTGTTGCTTCAAATACTTCCACCCTAGATGGCCTATTTGGATCCATCGGGTCGATCCTCCTTCGACCCTCTTGTTGACCCACTTTTCTTGGGCTTTAGCTCATGTCCATTTAATCATCATTATTTTTCTAACCAAGGCGACTTGGGAGATTAGGTCAACACTTAGTTTCTACCCCTCTACAAAAGGAATTGAGACAACTACCTCAAATATCACTTGTAATCATCAACACTCCTGGAATGAGAGCGAGTTTCCACCCCTCTACAAAAGGAATTGAGACAACTACCTCAAGTATCACTTGTAATCATCAACACTCTCGAACAAGAGCAAGACTTCACCATTCTTGGTTTATGGCCATGTGGCCCACCTCTTTGTTGGTGATGTTCGTGGCCATTTTTTTGCCAATGAATTGTGAAGCTAAATGTATAAGGGTGTGGGGTACTATGACCCGATAAGTATTGAATTCCAAGTTCTAAGTTCAACAAGGGTTTGAGCCTCCCTCGGCCTAAATTTTTTGGTATTTGTTAAATTTTTGTTACTTTCGTATTATTTTAATTTCTATATTTATAAAGAGATGAGGGTGCACCTCTTATATTGTAAGATAGTTATTATTATTTTCTTAACATAGTAAAAATCACAACAATTATAGATGTAACTTTATTATGAGGTGAACCACATATTTTTTTTGTACTTCTTGTGTGTGTATGTTTTGTTTTGTTTTGGTTTTTTTTTTTTTTTTTTTTGTGTTTTATCTTTCTCCTTATTTGCCACTCTATGTCTCACTAATCCTGATTCAAAATAGTCGTTTTCCTAACGAAGGGTAGATTGGGTAAAAAAAAAATTTATAAAAATACAGATTATGGATTTGTCCCTTCAAAATTTAAAAATTCAAGAACCTCAATTATGAACTACTTTTAAATAAGACCTGAAAACAAACCAATTTTTAACACAAACTTATTCTCAAGGAAGTATCACTAATTTTTCTATTAAATTTTTTTTAAAAAAATGATTAAAGTATAAACAAAGTTAACTAAAAACAAATAAACATCAAACGAAAAATTATTTTTGAAAAATGAAAACAAACCAATCATGTATTGTGCCAAAACCCCAAAAATAACAGAACTCCAAAAAGGAACAAAACAACAACCCCTAGGGCTATAGAAAGCAACAGAACCAACAAGACCAAAAATGCATCAAAGATCAAAACAGAGCATCCAAAACGGGGTAGGGCTAAAACTTACTGTTACACACCCTCCCAAAGAATGTATTTTCATAGACATTAGGATAAATTATATATACATTTCCTAAACTTTATTTAAAATATGAATTGCATATGTGATTTTAAAAAATGAAAGTGTCCTTTCAAATTCATAATGGCATAAGTCAATTATAAATACACTTATTAAGTCAATTTATAATTTTTTTTAATGATATTAAAAATATATTTTAATTAACAATCGGATTATTTATTGTTGCATAGGAGAGTAATTAAGAATTTTATTTTTATTGTCAATTTTGTAAAATAAATACTTTTGACAAGGGATATTTCTAATTTTCAGAACCATAAGGGTCAATTCTATTTTAAACAAATCGTAGGAACTATATGTGTAATTTATCCTAGATATTAACATTCTTATTAAAAAATACAAGAGGCTAAATATGACTAATTATTAAAAAAATGATGATACTTGAACATCCAATGGTGTTTGGATAAATTAAACCACCAGTCCCTTTAGTTCGAGCAAAATTTCACTTTGGTACTTGTAGCTTTAATTTGAACAATTTGATATCTAATTTTAAATTTTGTTGTAATATTGTCCCTCCGTCATGTATGGTTAACATTTTGAACTAAAAAAAATAACGTATAAAACTAAAAAGTTCAAAACGAAACTCAAACAAAACTACAGGGACTACCAGCATTATGAATATATTACACTAGTAGTTCGTATAATTATTTTTTAATTTTACTTTGATTCCTCTAGTTTTATATATGGTCTTTTTTCATATCAAATTCTAACAGTAAGTGACGAATGAACCACATTATAACAAAATTGAAAGTATAAAGTTCAAATTGTTCATACTGAAACTACGGTGACTAAAATGACACTTCTTTTAAACTATAGGGACTAATGGTATAATTTATTCTATATATTTTAAAAAAACTTTAGTACATATAACATTGCTCCCAAAAAAAAGGTAAATTATTACATCATCACAAATTTTATCCAAAAATGTCAATATATAATTTAAAACAATTGTGATAGAGACCACCATACATATATGACCTCCACAACCCCCACTCTTATCCCAACCACTCATAATGTGTGGCCTACACATACATGAGTAGACTCCACAACACATCAAGAACCAAGATCAAATTGGAGGTCATGAAACCCCCAAAAACATTTCTCAATTTAAATTCACTATCGACATGCAGCATAATGGACACTTTCAATCTTCACCACACAATCTCTTTCTTGAGAAAATTCAAAACAATTATGGGCCCCTTTGACCATTTCAGTTGCCTCAATCTGGATAGAGGGTGGTTGTTGTGCCCCTTTGCTGTGAGCACAATAGGGCTCACTCTGCATCTCATATCGATAATCTGAATCGTTATTTTTAGAGAACGTCAGAGTAGAATATTCCTGTAAAAAATCATATTGATCATATATCGATTAAATTTGTATTTGTAAAAATAAAAGCTAAGTGTGATTTTGATTATAGAACTGAATGCAAATTTAATTTGATCATAGAACTATCGATGTTCGATTAACCTATGACCAAATTAAATTCATATCTATAAAAATAAATGTCAAGTGATTTTGATTATAAAACTGAATACAAATTTAATTTGATCATAAAATCACTAATATCTAATTAACTTGATTTTTTTAGAAAAATATTCTACTAGATATGTCCTAAAAAAGAAATAGTTTATATTATCGACCTAAGAGTCAGAGTGACCAGACCTGGGCTGGCCCACTATCGAGCCGTGCAGGCTCCTGTCCAAATTCAAGTCGGGCCATGCAATTCACGTAAAATAAATCTAAACTCAAACTCAAGCCCAAACCGACTCAAAATATGACCACGAGCTGAATTGTTGGTCGATGGGCTAAATTTACACCCCAACGTACCCACAACAGTGGCTGTTGTTAGCCAAGTGCTAGTAATGATGCTTCGAAAAACAGAGAATGTAGTTGACTAAAGTTGCACCCATAATTAATGATGTTTTATATTTGCTAACTTTATTCAATTTCTTAGGCTTTGTTTGAAAGGATGTTATTTTAATAATTTTTTAATTTTTTTATAAAAAGTATGTAAAATATTAGAAATAATAATTTAATAATTTATAATAAATTTTTTAACTTTTTAATTAAAATGTATATAATTAAAATAAGAAGAAATGTAATTGAGCCGGTCCACGAATTAGTAATTGATGTAACTCGTTTTCATAAAGTCTTCAAAAACCAGTTGTTGTAAGTAAATTCCTGCCTCAACCCGCACGTCAATCCAAGATGATTGTTTTCCATTACAGCTGTGATAGGAACCCAGGACCCACACCCCACACACATTTGAGAGAGAGGGGGGAAGGAGAGAGGAAATAATAAAATAAGTAAATAAATAAATAATAAATCATCAAAAATTAATTGGAGATTATAAGGATCACAAATTTTAAAAATCCCAGTATTATTCTTTCCATTATGGGTCCCTTTGACCATTCAGCTACGTCAATCCAAGAAGATTCCTTTCATTATGGGGCCTTTCACAATTTGAACCGACTCGATTGACCCGTGCGACCTACGGCTTAACTTTTTTTTAGCGAAAGTCTATCTAAACTTTTTTGCGGTGGTGTTACATGCACCAATTAGTTTATTAATTAATATATTAACATTAGTTGTGATATTATTATTGACTCTACTCATTAATCACATTAAAAATATAAAAAATTTCTTAAATTATACCACATCATCAATTGGTACAGTAGCTAGTGCACTAATTGATTTATATAGTATTATTCAATTTTTTAAGGAAGTGATTGTGTAGTGTAAAATTTATGTAAGTTTAATATGAGATGTGATGGAGATTAATTTTTGAATTGATAATGGTGAGTTTGTATTATTATTCTTTTTTTAAGGGTAAATTATAAATATTTTACGAGATTGGTTTAAAATACAAATTGTCTCATGTGATTTAAAAAATTATAAATATCCCTTTGTCAGATTTTTTTATTTAATAAAATTAATTGAAAAAATAAATTTCTAACTGTTCTTCTATATAATAATAAAATTAGTTGAATTATTAATTAAAATAAATATTTAATATCATTAAAAATTGTTAATTAACTTAATGATTTATTAGTAAAATGGACCTTTTGTTATGAAATTAGAAATATTAGGAGATGTGATGTAATTTTCAGAATCATAGAGAGTAATTTGTATTTTAACTAAATCTCAAGGGACGCGTTTGTAATTTTTCTTTTTTTAAATAATATTATATATATGATGTATGTGCTAAAAAAGAATAATATTGATTTTAATCTAAAATTCAAGTGTGATTCTAATTATTATTTTGAAAAATTAAATCCTATCGTTCTATAAACATATTACTTGAATACTTATATAAAATAGTTTTAGTTAAATTATTTGTGTATTTTGAAAATTGTAATCGTATCATAGTATAAAAGTATAATTATTGTATAATAATTTTATATGATATATATTAAATTATAAGATAGTAAAATAAACACTCATTTTGATATTAAAAATAATAGTTAAATTGGAAAGAGAATTAGTAACATAAATTAAAAGTTATGTATTTCTATTTCTACAGATTTTTATTTTTCAAATGAATATAAAAGAAAAGTAAATAATTATGCAAAATTTATTTTAAAAATTAAATATAAATATATTGTAGTTAGATTAAGAAGGAAATACATAAATTAATTATGTAAAGTATTGATTTTTTCTTTAATACTCTTTTTGAATTATTTATAAGTATTGTATATAAATATATAAAATTTACGTTAAATAAAAAAATTCCATAATAAAAAACTTCTTGTTAAATAGAAAAATCAATATAAATTAATTATAAGATATTAATAAGGTAGAAGAAAAAATAAAAAAATATCTTTAACATTTAATAAAAAAAAATTAATTCGTAAAGTATTAATTATATATGAGTTCAGATTAAGTAGAATTATTTTACATATTAGATTTTAGCACTAACTAGGTATAAGAGTATATTACGTGGCATTTTTAAAAAGTAGGAGAGAAGATATTGAGAGTTGACTCTTTCTAATTAGGATTGGTGAGATACAAAATAACAAACAAATAAAAAAAATAAAACGAATCAAACAAATCTTGCATATAAGAATACAATGATTTATGTGGTTCATCTTAGAATAATGCTACGTCCATGGCTGGTGCAATTTTTACTATGATCAAAAAATAATACAACACTCTCACTGCAAGAAAAAACACATTTGGCGACTAATTTTTTAGTCGCCAATAGTCAATTATATTTTTTAAATTATACATTTGGCGACTAAATTTTTAATCGCCAATAGTCAATTAAATTTTTTTAAATTGTACATTTACCGACTAAAGTTTTAGTCGCCAATACTCAAGGAATCGGCAACCAAACAGATTTAATGGGAAGTGGGTTGGCTTTTGGCTTTTTGGCTATATGAGCCTGGGCTCAAAAGCTTGGTTTGGAAAGGGCTTTTGGCTTTTTTGACTTTTTTGTGAGAGAAGAGTGTAATGATTATGGGGTTGGATGGGATGTTTTGTCTGTTGTGGCTCATGAGCCTATTCTGTCTTTTGTGGCTCATTGAGCCAAAAAAGCCCAATGAGCCCTTGCCAAACCAACCTTAGTCACCAAAAGCTCATTCCGAAAAAAAAAAAATTACACCTTCCTCTTGTAAAGATTCGAACCATCAACCTCCCACACCATAAATCTTATACAACACACTCATTCCACTACACCTCCATAATATCATATGATTATATATGCAACATATATTATTTATATAGTACTTAGACCCGTATTAATATAAAAGTATATATATAAACATAATTATTTTTATTGAACATAATTTATGTAAAAATAAATTATTTAGTAGAAAAAAAAAAGGAGACCGCTTTTGGCGAATAAACATAATTTAGTCGCCAATTCTATACTTTTGGCTACTAATTATTTTTTAGTCGTAAAAAAAATTTTCCGTACTAAAATTACCACTTTTGACGACTAAACTTCTTTTTAGTTGCCAAAAAGCCTCACTTTTGGCTACTAAACATGTGTTTAGTCGCCGAATGCTTCACTTTTGGCTACTAATTTTTTTTTAGTTGCCAAAGGGCCTTACTTTGGCTACTAAAATTTTTTTAGTCGCTAAAAGCCTCACTTTTGGCGACCAAACAGATTTTTAGTCGCCGAATGCCTCACTTTTGGCTACTAAATTTTTTTTAGTCGCCAAAAGGCCTTACTTTTGGCTACTAAAATTTTTTTAGTCGCTAAAAGCCATATATCGGTGACCAAACAGATTTTTAGTCCCCAAAACCTATACTTTTGGCTACTAAATTTTTTTAGTCGCCAAAAATCTTTATTTTTGGCTACTAATGCATTTTTAGTCGTCAAATGTTATACTTTCAGCGACGAAATGTGATTTTTTAGTCGCTAATAGTGCTTTTTCTTGTAGTGTCCCTTACAGAAAAAAGACGCTCCTTCATCTATTTATAAGTAGGAGTATATAATTAAGGTAACGTCAAAGCAATTGGAAAATTACCAAAGTAGCCAAAAAAATTGGGAGAGGCCTCCAAACCCCCCCCCCCCCCCCGGGCTCAGGATTCAATTAACAGTATTTATCAACATCCACATGATTCAATAAAAAAGTGATGCAACATAAGAAAGAGAAAAAAGAAGAGAGGAGAAATATGTCACATAAAAAAGAGAAAGAAATTGAAAATAAGTATTATTTTTAATTATATATATAGGAACGATAATCTTATCACTTATATATATATAGATTATCGTTCCTATATATATATATGAATGATTCTTACCATTTCTGATTTACCATATCGCACTACAAGAAAAGAGGGTAAAAAACACGGAAGCATTTGCGACGGCGCGTTCCCCGTCGCAAAAAACAATTTTTTTTGTAGTGTCGTCCAAATTATTGCATGACAAGGTAGCCTCCCAAGAAAGTTTCTTTAATCTATGATTTTTATTTTTTAAAAATTTGAAGCCATATGTTTTAATTGGTTTTTGGGGATGTTTTTTTTTTGTTTTTTGAACGCGGGGATGTTGTTTGAAGTGTTCTTTCTTTTCTCTGTCTTTATAATATTTTATATTTATCAACAAAATGTTGTGTGTTTTGGGTTAATTAAATAGAAAATGATATATAAATTTATTGTATAAATTTAATGATATATAAGTGAAATAATTTATTGATGAGTAGAGAAAATATGAGCGAAAGTGTTGCCTTAGATATACACATCACTGATTTAAAAAGTGAGCATAATTTTAAATTAATTGAACATCATAATTATATAATTGCATTGCTATTTAAATTAATTTTTATCAAGTTAGAGCATCATATATAGTTACTTTAGTAGTACCTAAATTTTTTTTAGATAAATTACATTAATCGTCATTACGATTTGAGAAAAATACAATTGGCCCCATACGTTTGACATAATTACATTCATCTCCTTTTTAGTATGGTTAAAGTGATCAAAACTAATGCAAATGGTGAGTAAACACTGAAATAAATACGAAATATATATTTTAATAGGAAATAGAGGATAATATTATTTTTTTGTTCATACAATTAACAAATTATTAATGAAAAATGATTTAAGTGTTATGTGAAAACATTGATGAAGGTCAGTGTAATTATATTAAAAGTGTGGGGGTTAATTGTGTATTTTTCAAATCTCTGGAAGGTGAATGTAATCTCCCCTAATTTTTTTTAGGCTTCTTTTGGATTGCTAAACATAATTGTAGGTCATTTGAAACTTGTTTTCTGTCAAAAAGAAAATTTTAGTCACTCTAAAAAGTTATTAAACAAGTCAAAGAAATTAGAGACATTCAAAAAAAATTAAGATTAAGTTTAGTTTGATTCTTCAAAAATTATTTTTAGACCTGTTTTTTGTTTATTTTTAGTGAACTTTTTTTTTTCTTCATATTTAATTTTTAAATATTTTTTTTTTTTACTATTAGATGCACATAATCTAGATGCATTTGAAAATAAAATAAATAAATTAAAATATGAAAAAATTTCACCGAAAACAAATTAAAATTTGAACAAAAGCATGCATGCATGTATTTTTTTTTTTTTGAATTTTTATTTTTGTAGTGAACTTTTTGATATTTTAGTCTATTTTATTTTATTTTTTATATGCATATAATCTTGATGTATCTAAAAAGTGTATGTATTTTGACTAAAATATTAAAAAAATCACTAAAACTGGATGAAACCTGCCTAAAAACAGTTTTTAAAAGATCAATTCAAATATATTTTAGTCTTTTTAAAACTAGGTTTTTTATTTGCTTATCTTTTAGGGGAATTTTTTTTTAATTTCCTTAATATTAAGTTTTTTTAAGATAAATGACACAATATTTTTATAGTAGTTAAAGTTCCTTAATATTTTCACAGAGAAAATTCAAGTCGAAAAACTTTTAGCTCTGACATAGAGAAATTTTAATTTTTACAGAAATTTTTTTCTGATTTCATCAAGGGATTATAACTAATGAAAAAAAAAAAAATAAAATCTTGAACCTCTTCTTCTGCACAAAGTTAGAGAGATATGTTTTACTAATTTTTCCTATTTTTTTTTTTTTTTACCAAGAAGCTAGCTTTTTAGCTAGTGTCCAAAGAAAATCAATCGAAATAAATTTTATTTATTTTTTAAAAATAGGTTCTTATTTGCTTATCTCTTACCAAGAAGCTAGTTTTTTTAGCGAGTGTCTAAAGGAAAATAGGTATTTGTACAATTTTTTACCCCTCAACTATAAAATCATATATTTGGATTCTTGTATTATAAAATTACATACTTTCATGGACACTGGAGTCATATTCAACTGACCCTTCAAAGCAAAAATCCAAAATGGAGAAAAAAAAAAAAAAAAAAAAAAAAAATGAAAGTCGCAACCAAGAAAGATCCAATAATGCTGGACTGGATTTTCTTCGTTTCATATATATATTGGAGGATTTATATTACATATTTAATGGTCATGAAATAGGAAGACAAATTCATAATTAATTTAATTTAAAAAAGATTATTATATTACTGTGAAATAATGAATGGGAACCTCTCCATTACAAATATGCAATGGAGACTCAGCAGTTATTTGGTCGCGTTGGAGCATTATTTATCACCAATCATAAGATGACACTTGTCAATTTTTTAACCAACTATTGAATCGCACTATTTCAATCAATCAATTCAAAACTATGTAGGGAGGTTTTAATTGGTGGAGAGACGTAAGGGTCTACAATTTATATTGGGGATGGAGGAACAATATGACACTAAGTAATTGATGATTTACTCAGAATATGATCACGTGATGCTTTGAGAATATTGAATAATTTTCCGTAGGAGCACCCCTACATTTGCTCCAAGACTACCAAATGATTTTCCATTGTATTGCTGATTGCTATTTATAGAGGAATTCATGTTTGGGTACGAACTTGTAGGATAAGAAGTAGCAGAGTCAGTGTTGAGAGAGAGTGTATTGTGTTGATCATCATGATCACTCATGGTGTTGTTGTGGTGGTGCGTTGGTGGTTATTGGTGCTTATACTACTATGTTATGGTGGCATAGTAAGCATTTATGGTAATAAACTTGATGATGTTTATAAGCAGTTGAAGCACTTGAACAAGCCTGCTCTTAAATCCATCAAGGTCCTCTCTCCAACACCCATTCCTTCTCTCTCTCTCTCTCTCTCTCTATATATATATATATATATTTGCATGTTTTTGTATGCATGTATGTATTGATTTTCCATTAATGTTTTGTTGTGAAAAAACACAGAGTCCAGATGGAGATATAATCGACTGTGTCCATATCTCTCATCAGCCAGCTTTTGACCATCCTTTACTAAAGAACCACACCATTCAGGTCACCTCTCTCCCTCTCTCCATGTGCGTGTGTTGGTTTCAAATGATGTATAAAAAATTAAAAAAAGGGAGTAAAATTCACTTTTCATCATGTGATATTGCTTCAGAGCACTTTTTTTTTTTTTTTTGATCAGCAAAAGAGACTTTGTTGATGATAAAAACATACAAATACATATGAGATGAACATCAATAAAGGGAAGGGAGAGCAGAAGCGCATCATAGCTAACTAATCCAATCCCAACTAAGTTGACATCGAGAAGAAAGCGCAATCATCTGCGAGCTCAACCACAAAGGGATGGAGAGCACTTTACCTCTCAATCTTTTAAAATATGCAAATACCTTCCCCATGGTTTTAGACTAAAATGCACAATTAACACAATTAACGAAAAATGCAAAAGGACTTCTTTTTCCTCATTTCAGTAACAGTTTTTTTTCTCCTTTCTTCTTCTATTAATAATATATATATATATATATATATAATCACCATTTATGTATTCAACAGAAGCACCACCATCAATTTAATGGAAATCTTATTGTAATTTTTTTTTTAATTGAAAAATAATATTATTATGAATTTTTTAATGGAAATAGCACCAAAATTTAAAACTATAAACATAGACATGCATACATATATATGCAAAGTTACATCATAAATGTATACATACATATATGTCTATTATTGAAAAATAACAGGTGAAAGATTTATTGTTGGTAGTAGTGAATGTTTTAATTTTACTGGGGATTGCGAATTAATGGGGCTGCAAATCAGTGGAGTGGAGGTCCTGTTTAATTGAATCTTTAAATCTATCTAATCTCTTTCTAGAATATGAGTAATATTACTTCTCAGTTACCTTACCACCATTAACTCAATATTGCAACTGTCCACGTCTTCATTCTATTGATGCAAATAACCAAAAAATCAATATGAACAAATCCTGGATTTGGGATGGGGAGAGTTCGCAGTGATTAGTGTGAGAGGAAATGGTTGGATGTGAGAGAGGCAGGTGGTTGAGAAAGTGGATGGGGAAGTTGAGTGTATTCGGGTTTGGGTTTTGAAGTAGGAAGAAGATGAAGAACATGAAGGGCAAATTTGACCTTTTATAATAGAATTTGACATTGCTTTTTTGTATTCACTATCAAAGTTAGCATGCGTTTTGTAAATTCTATCAAGTTTGGCAGAATAAATAACGGTAAGGAAGTCAACTGCAAGATGATCAAAACCACATGGGGTTTCTTCGGCTATTTACTTTGGGGTCATACTATAAGGGGATAAAATAAATTTTGCTCAAAAAAAAAAAAAAAAAAACTTACTGCTGTGGTAAAGTCGATTTTTAAGTACAAGTTAGTAAATGCTACATTTATCTTCTTCTTTTTGTTATTTTTTTCAATAATATTAGGAATTTAAAAAAAAAAAATATTAGGTAGAAAATCACATCTTTTAATCCTAATCATTCAAGTACGACATCGCACTAATTTTCGATTTATACCATGCATCTCATTTTTGAGATAAAATTCAAAACAAAATTTCATAATATTTTCCCCTTTAATACCACGTTTAGTGTACCATCTCATATGTGAACAGTATATTAGAGAAAAACATAAATGGTGAGACTCATTATATCAATAACATGCTGACATGTGCAAGGGTAGAGCTACACTGGACTTCCAAAAAGGTTTAGTAATATATGTATAGTTTTATTCAAAAGTTTTGGATTATAACAAATTGAATCCAGAGAAAAAAAAAAAAAAAAAAAAAAAATAGTTTTGGGGGTTATATTTGGGGGGATTCACCAATTAAATCCCAAATTAATACTTATACACTGTTTAGTCATAAAAATTTTCTTATAGACTGAAAGGTCCCATTACAATGTTTTCAAACATCAGATTAAATGTTTCGAACATTAGATTTCGAACATCAGATTAATGTTTTCGAACATTAGATTTTGAACATCAGATTAATGTTTCGAACATTAGATTGATGTGCAAATGGGACTAAATGGAGGCATAAGAAAACTTTTAGGACTAAATGGTTCAACTTTTCAGAAACTAGGACTTATGGGTAAATTTTCCTTATATTATTGGTAAAAATAGCAATCAAATTTATACAATTTTTTTCCCCCCAGTCTTTTAGAAAGAAAATATTATACAAATTAAATAGATTTTATAATTTTTTTACTAATTCATATGTCATGCAATAATACATTTTAAAAACTGAAACATAATCTACCTTAATTATATTATAAGTACCACATTAGTGAGTAAAAAAAATATACGAGTTTTATTGACTATTTAATTGAAGCTACGGTATTAACATCCTAATATTTTGTTGTTGGTTGCAATTGGATTAGTTTGAATTAATTTTGTCAATAGAATGGTAAATCTATAAAATTTGGGAAATGTAACAATGTACACCTCTACAAAAAAGCATCATAAGAAAAGTAAAAAAATTGTGGTGAAAGGTGTAATGTGTACCCCTTAAGTTAAGTTATGATTGACCCAGTTATGTTTTTTATGATAAAAATTATATTTTTTGTGAATAACAAAATATTATAATTTTTGTCTATAAAGTGGGTACCACATATGCACTATTTTTAGATGCACATAATAGCCTTTCATATTAAATTTAAGGCAAACTATCCAAATAGTCCCTGTAGTTTATAAGTTGTGTCATTTTGTTCTCTCTAATTTCAATTTGTTTGATTTTGACCTTAAATTTTGAATTTTGTATCATTTTGGTCCAATTGAAAAACGGAAGTTAAGAAATTCGACGGAAAATTTGCACATGGACAACATGTGCAGAGTTTTTAAGAGCAAAAAAGTCAATTTGCTCTCACTCGCAATTAACTCAATGATTAATCCATCTAACTCAAAGTGAGTTAACTCACTTCTATTTAACTCAATAATATATATATATATATCTCCGTACACAAGAGAAGAGAGAGAGAGAGAGAATGGGGGAACCCAAACCAGCACACCACCGACGCAAAACATAACCTCACAATGCCGGGAAAACCAGCAAGGTAGCTGAGAGGGGAGAATTGGACCGGACTGTGCGGCCGAGCTGCGGTAACGCAGGTTGGTCAAATCTCACGGCGTCGAGCTGTGTTCTCAGTTGGCGCGGCCCCCGACCTGTCATGTGCAGCCGGAGGGATTGGTCGACCAGGCATGGATAGAGGTCTGGCCGAGCTACGACTTGGAAGGCATTCGGCCGGGGCGCGCAGTGGTGTGAAACAACCGAGCTAAGGGCAGCCCGGGCTAGACTGAGGACAAGCGAGGGTCGGCGTGCCTTCATGTAATCAAGAATGAAGATAGAGCTGGGAAAGGCCGGCATGCCTCGCGGCCGATCAGCCAGGACTGACCGGTCCTTCGCAGCTCGGCCATGAGCATCACACTTTTGCCCCTTGCCGAGGGATAGGTCGGCGATGCATAGCTCGGTTGTGTTGCTTGCGAATGCAATATTTCTCAAGGGATAGGCAGGTCGTGGTACTCCGGTTAAGTGTGCCATCTGGGCCAATGGTGTGAGGGAGAGGAAATATGCTCCAGGCACGCGTCAATACCGTTAGGCAGTTCTGTGTGTATTGGTGGGAGGACTAGGCCTTACACGCGTAAGGTGGTGAGAGGCGAGCATTGCCACCTGTCCAGGGAAGGACAACAGAGGTAGTGCACGCACAATCTTGAGGCTGCATGGCCAGCCTAGAAATAGGAGTGGAAGATGAACGTTAGAGGTAAACAATTTGCGCCATCTGAAACACACACTCTCTCTCTAACAGCCTTCTTCTTCCTCAAGTGATCTGACTTGATCATCGGAGGGTCTATCCGGCAAACCGCCGCCGAGCAGCTCACCGTTTCTATGTTGCCAGGTTAGACGCCGTCACGAGAAGCTTGGAGTCCAAGGAGTACGGAAAGCAGAGGATATTTCGCCCCCGTACAATTGGCGCCGTCTGTGGGAATTCTTTGATACGGCACCCTTGTTCTTCGAGCTTCTTCGACCATTTCCATGGCCCACAACGACAAAATTCCATTATTCGTCGTCGATGGCGTCACACCAGAATCTGTCCGACGGAGAGAAGGCCCCCCTAATGTCCCAGCCATGGCGGGCTTAGAAACCTCTTCGCGAGGTGCGCGAGACAAACGCGGGAGGAGTACTGATCGCTCGAAGAGTCCAGAGGGCCGTCGGTGGCGGGGGGAGTCCCGTGCGTAACGCCTGGAGCACAAACTCAAAGACCAAGACGCCCTCATTCGCAAGATGGCGGCGGAGATGGAGATGTTGAAACGCCAGATTAAGGGGAAGGGTGTTGCTGGAGAGGGCAACCTCAGTGAGTGCACCCCGTCCCCGCATTCTAGCGGTCGCCGCCAGGGGAGTACTCATTCTCTCTCCATCACCAGGAACTATGGGGTTGGAGATTCTGACCCAAGAGAGGGCAGATCCCTCACTCGCGACAGCACTTACCGTCCCTTCCGCCCGTCGTCGACGTCGCGATACTCTGTCTCCACCCGTTCCAGAGACCTCAGGGATGTGTTGGAGGAGAGAGCGCGCCGTCAGGAGGCTCAGAGAGTGCCGGCGTTGCAGAGGTTGAGCGTTCCAGTTTGTAGCGAAGAAGTGGTGATGCCGGCGCTCAGGGTGCTGGCCCCTGCGCTGGTGGACAAAGAGTTGGCAAGACTAACAGCCACGTCGTTGTCTCCAGAGATCGAGAGTACGCCACTCACCGCCGGATTCCATCAGCCAAAGTTCACTTTGTACGACGGCAAGACGGATCCGTACATGTACGTGAGTCATTATCGGCAAGTAATGGCTGGCCACCGGCGCGCAATGACGCCCTGATGTGCCTCATATTCCCAGCAAGCTTGGGAGAGCTGGGCTTGAAGTGGTTCGAAAGGCTCCCGGAAGGGAGTATCGAGTGGTGGCAGCAACTAGCGGAAGCCTTCGTCACCAGATTCAAAACCAACACCGAACACACCGAAGGAGGTCGACCATCTCCTGGGCGTCAAGATGGAATCTGGAGGTTCATTGAAGCCATACAATACAAGGTACTGGGAAACTTACAACGAGATCCTCGACTGCCCTACCAATTTGGCGATCACTCAGTACAAGCGGGGTCTCCCAGTCGAACATAGGCTGCGAGATTCACTCACGATGCACCAGCCCACCACTATAGAGTCCTTGATGCAGCGGATCAATGAGCACATCCGTGTGGAAGAGGATGCCGCCACTGCGACCGAGAAGGCTAATCCAGTCGCGACGGATAGAAAGGTGGCAGGGAAAGTTCACTCGGTCGGGCAGGAGGATAACTGCCCAAATGACCGGTTAAAAGATCAACGTCGTGGCCTAAACCGCGATGACAGAAACAAAGGTCGCAGAAACGACCGAGCCGATGCTTCCCGTGACGCAGCGGAAGATGCCAAGAGAAAATTGAAGGCGCAGACTGGAATCACCACGGTCTTTAGAATCCCTATCTACCGCATTTTGAGCGAGATCCGAGGCGAGCCTTTTGTCCGCTGGCCGGCCAAGTTAGGGAGTGCGCAGAGAGGCTTCAATTCAAAATATCGCTGCACCTTCCATGAGGAACGGAGGCACCGAACAGAGGATTGCTTGCCGCTCAAAGAACATTTGAAGAAATTAGTGGCGGCCGGGCATCTTGACCAATACATAGATGGGGGTATGAAGGCCGCACCATCAGGACAAACCGAACCAAACGGCCTAGCCACCTTGGACGCGGCGCCACAAGGTGTAATCAACGTCATCCATGGCATCATTGAACCGGCCAGGGTCTGCGAGCTGAGAGGGATGATCAAGAACGCCGAGCACATGAGGGAAGTGCTCTCTTATCAGCCCGCTGTGAAGAAGGGGAAGACCGAGGAGAAAGATATCCTTACCTTTTCGAGCAAGGATTTGGAAAGGATCCAGATGCCCCACAATGATGCCCTAGTGGTAACTCTTCGCGTGGCCCTGTTTGGTAGAGCTGTGGAAAAGTCCTTATAGCTTATGTCTAAACAGCTTATAGCTTATAACTATGAACAGAAGCTGATTTCTGATTTATAAATTAAGCATCTCTTGCCCCACTCAAAGAATAAGCTGATTTCTGACTTCGAAAAAGCTATAAGTTATAAGCTATAAGCTAAACCAAACACATCAAAATAACTTAAATTAAGCTGAAAGCTGAAATAAGTAGCTTTTAAGCTGCACCAAACAGGCACAAAGACTTTGACATCAAGAGAATCTTGATCGACCAGGGGACTTCGGTCGAAATTATGTATTATGACGCCTTCAAGCAGATGAAGCTGGAGGACAAGGACTTGGCCCCAGTGACGTCTTCTTTGGTTGGATTCAACTCACAGCCAGAGTGGCCGGTGGAGACGATCATATTGCCGGTCAAAGCGGGTTCAGTCATGAAGCAAGTGGAATTCTGGGTGCTCAAGGTCCCATCCACCTACAACTTAGGCCTCGTTTGGGAACATGCTATTTTAGTAACTTTTTGGCTTTTTACGAAAAGATGTGCAGAAAAGTAGAGAGGTGATGTGACTAGTTTTAGTTGGCTTTTTGGCTAAAATAGCCACTCCCCAGACGAGGCCTTAATTTGGGTGGGGGGCTGGTTGCACGCCATGCAAGCAGTAGCGTCGACTTACCATCAGGTTTTGCGCTTTCCGGCACCAACCGGACAAATAGAGAAGTTTGGGGAGACCAGGTGATGGCAAAACAATGCTTCGTTGCAGTAAATGGCAGCCGAGCAGCCAAGGGGTTCGTCCAGATGATTGAGGGACCCGAGGAAAGGAGGTCCTTGAAGACGTAGGAAGAAAGGCCGAGGAAAAATCGGTCGAGGATTTGGTGGAAGTGCGCATCGACGAGAACGACCCAACTAAGTTCTTCCTCTTGGGATCATCTTTGTCTAGCGCCGAGCGGTTAGATTATGTCAACTTCTTGACTTCCAATTTGGAGGCTTTTGCGTGGACGCCTTACGATATGCCTGGCGTCGACCCGAGCTTCATTTGCCATCAGTTGAATGTCTTCCCCAATGCATGGCCAGTCATCCAAAGGACACGCCGCTCAGCCTTGCACCATGCCGAGGTAGTGGCAGAGGAAGTGAAGAACCTGCTGGAAGCTGGGGCCATAGAAGAGGTGCAATACCCTTGGTGGATATCCAACACGGTGGTGGTTCAGAAAAAGAATGGTAAGTGGCGAGTCTGCGTTGACTACAAGATGGTCAACCGTGCTTGCCCAAATGATAGCTTCTCCCTCCCTCAAATTGACCAGCTGGTGGACTTAACCGCTGGCCATCAGAGGTTTAGCTTCCTGGACGCGTATCGCGGCTACCACCAGATAGCCATGTATAAACCGGACCGAGAGATAACATCGTTCACTACTCCCAGAGAGTTGTATTGATATAAAGTCATGCCGTTCGAGCTGAAAAACGCTGGAGCAACTTTTCAACGGATGGTGACAAAGATGTTCGCCCCACTGTTGGGCCGCACCATGGAGGCCTACATCGACGATATGGTGGTGAAGAGTAAAGAGAAATCTCAGCACCTCTCCGACCTAGCAGAGATGTTTGCTATACTTAAACGCCACAAGCTTCGTTTGAATGCCTCCAAATGCGTCTTCGGAGTCGACACCGGGAAGTTTCTGGGTTTTCTGGTCACAAACTGAGGGATTGAAGCCGACCCATCACAGATCAAGGCTATACAAGAGCTGGAGCGCCCAAACTCCACGAAGGACGTGCAACATCTTACCGGGATGGCAGCCGCGCTGAACAGATTTATCAGCCGGTCTTTAGATCGTTGCAGGCCCTTCTTCAAAACTTTGAAGACCAAGTTCTCCTGGGACGACGAATGTGACCGTGCACTGGCAGACTTAAAAGTGTACCTCTCCTCAGCCCCTATCTTAGTCACACCTTGGCCGGGCGAAGAATTGTATCTCTACTTGGCAGTCTCTGAACATGCGGTGAGCGCCATCCTAGTCCGCGCTGAAGGCATCCAACACTTGCCCATTTTCTGTGTAAGCAAGACTCTGCTCCCGGCCGAGACGAGATATCTTCCGCTGGAAAAATTAGCGCTGGCCCTGATGATGGCGTCGAGAAAGCTGGCACACTATTTTCATGCCCATACAATAGTTGTGCTAACCGAGTTTCCACTCAAGGTGCTCTTTGAAAAGGCAGACTTTACCGGGAGAATTTTGAAATGGGCCGTGGAATTGGGACAATACGACATCAAGTTCCGCCCGCGCACCGCAATCAAGGCTCAAGCTCTCGCAGACTTTGTGGCGGAGTTCGCCCCTGGAACGCATCCAGTTTGCCCGGTTGATTTGGCTGGTGCGGATTTAGCACAGCCCATGGATCAGGCAATGGAGACAAGTGTTGGCTCACAAGTGAAAGAAGGGCAAAAGGCGACCGAACTAGCGAAGCCGGGTAACTCATTGGAAGACGGACTCAACGGACAAGGAAAGAGACCAAATGAGCCGATCAGAGACTTGGAATTGAGAGCTCCCAAACCCTTCTGATTGCTGGAAGCTGTTCATTGGCGAGATGTGGAAGCTCTTCGTCGATGGGGCATCCAACAGGCATGGGGCCGGGCTGGGTATCGTACTGACTTCTCCGGACGGGCTGATCATCGAGCAGCAATTACGCTCGGCTTCCCTGCATCCAACAACGAGGCGGAGTATGAAGCCCTCCTTGCCGGGCTAAGAAGCGCATTGAGAATGAAAGCGTCAGCCCTTATGGTATTCAGCGATTCCAAGCTGGTGGTCAATCAGTCTCAGGGGAGTATGAGGCAAGGGATGAAAGAATGGCCAAGTATCAGGCCTGGTGCGCGCAGAGATCAAGAAGTTCGACGCCATAAGAGTGGAACAGATCAACCGCGAAGAAAACAACACGGCTGATGAATTGGCCGGACTCGCTTCTGCTCAGACAGCTTTTCCTAACCCCTTGATGATAGAATTCTTACCTCGGCCAAGTATTGAGGAACCAGAAGCGACCGAGGTACTCTGCCACCGACTTGGGCCTTCCTGGATGGATCCCATCATCGCCTTCCTAAAAGATAGAGTTCTACCGGAAGAAAAGAAGGCGGCCAACAAGATCCGGGCCAAGTCAGAGCGGTTTTGGCTCTCCCCGTCCGGAGCCTTGTATAAGAAGTCTTTTACCGGGCCGTATCTGAAGTGTGTGGAAGCTTTTCTCTATGAGATCCATGAAGGCATCTGCGGCAGCCATACTGGGGCAGATCTTTGGCTTACCGAGCAATTTCCCAGGGTTATTGGTGGCCGTGCATGCAGGCGACGCGCAGAAATACGTTCGCAGGTGTGAAAAGTGTCAGAAGTTCGCTCACCAGATCCACCAGCCAGCTAGAGAATTGCTCCCCCTTACAAGTCCTTGGCCGTTCGCGCTTTGGGGGTTGGATATTGTTGGACCACTCCCAGCAGCACCGGGCAATCGCAAATTCTTCATCGCTGCCACTGACTACTTCACCAAGTGGGTTGAGGCCGAGCCACTGGCGACCATAAAGGAAAAGGATGTGAAGAAGTTTGTCTGGCAAAATGTTATCACTCGCTTCGGCATACCAAAGGCCCTCATCTCAGATAACGGCACTCAATTCGATGGGAAACTCTTTCGCGGATTTTGCGAAGAGCTGAAGATCGAATTCTACAATTCAACGCCGGCCTATCCTCAGTCAAATGGTCAAGCAGAGGCCTCAAACAAGACCATCCTGGACGGGCTGAAGAAGCGGCTTGAGAAGGCCAAGGGGAAGTGGGCTGAAGAACTCCCTAATGTACTCTGGGCGTACCGCACTACGCCAAGGCGGTCGACCGGAGAGACTCCGTTTGCCTTGGCCTATGGCATGGAAGCCGTTATCCCGCTGGAAATTGGCATGCCAACCATCCGGTCTGAAAGCTTCCAGCCAGATTTGAACAATGAAGCAGTAGCATTGGAGCTAGACCTTGCCGAGGAAAGAAGGGAGCGGGCACTAATCCACATAGCGGCCTATCAGCAAGAACTCTCCAAGAAATACAACAAGGCTGTGCACCCCAGGCTGTTCAAGATCGGGGACTGGGTCTTAAGAAAAGTGCTGGGCAACACGGTGGTCCCAGGCGAAGGAAAGCTCGGTGCAAATTGGGAAGGACCGTACAAGGTGACTGGTCTCGCTGGCAAAGGGGCATACCATCTGGAAGATTTAGATGGCAAAGCTGTCCCCAGACCGTGGAATGCAGCCAACCTTAAGATCTTTTACTTTTAAGATGTAATTGCTTTTATTGCTTAGCTTTCTAGACCTTTAGCCTTTTGGCATTTGATGTAAGTAGCACTGCTTTTTGTAATAAAAATAGCCCTCTTGTTGCTTTGTATTACATCTTTCTGTACAATGACACCGCAAGGATACAAGGCCACTATGGATGCCAGGGGCAAAGAGACCGACCTGAATGGGACCGGACTGATTTTCTCTCGCCGGTATATTAGCAGACCGCACAAACAGTTGGTGTATTGTCCAGCGATATGATTGGCGTATGGTCCAATTCACATAAGGGCCGAGCTGGTTTTTGCTCGCCCAATTGGGATGTTGGCGTCATGACCAACTTAGATGAAATATCGGTGTTTTGCCCAATGTTAAGGCCGAGCTGATTTTGCTCGGCCAAAAAGAAATGTTGGTGTTTTGTCCAACTAATAATAGCCGAGCTGACTTTGCTCGGCCAAGCGATATGTTGGTGCCTTGTCCAACTTACAAGAAGCCGAGCTGACTTTGCTCGGAGAAAAGAAATATTGACGTTCTATCCAACTCCAAGGCCAAGCTGATTTTGCTCGGCCATGTCGGAATATTGGTGTTTTGTCCAATATACAGGCCGAGCTGGTTTTGCTCGGCCGAAGTGAAATAATTGTGATTTGTCCAACTTCCTTTAGGCCGAGCTGATTTTTGCCCGCCCAAACAAGACTAAGTGTTGTCAAAGCCAGAACGGCAGTGGTAATTTTGCTCGGCCGAATGAAAATTTTTGGGTTCATTCGAAAAATCAAAGAACCGAGCTACCAGTTGATTCGCGAACATTTAAGTTGAAGAAATTCTGATAAGCTTGGCATATTGCGCGGCATAGCCGACGTACCAGTTGTGATGCATTAAAGTTTGAATGAAGAAATTTTGCACGTGCCAACCGAACAGAAATGGGATAAACGAGCAAAAAGTTCAAATTTCATTGATCAAGGAAATGCATTACAAGTGAGGGCCTAGCCCGGTTACATTCAAAAAAGAAAGAAAGGAAACAAAAAACAAAGCAAGGAAAATAGAAGAACATCTTCAGTCCAATTCAAGGTCGACCGTCTGCTCGGCGACTTCCACAGTTTGCTCGGCGACCACCGCAGTGTGCTCAGGCAAGCCTTCTTCTGCCTCATCGCCAGCGCCCTCCACCGCGGCAACCTCCCGATCGGCCACTTGATCTTCCGCATCTTGAGATGCTTCAGGAGAAGTTTGCTCGGTTTGTTGCGCGGCGGCGGCTTCTGCCTCGGCTTCCTTTCTGGCCTCCTCTATGAGCCTCTTCTGCGCGGCGGTCGCATAAGCCTGCATGTAGTGCGGTATGAAGGCAGCAGGTGGATTCAGGAACATATCAGCGTCTTGACCAAGGCCAACTTTCTCCACGGCAGCTTTCCAACCGCACTGGAAAAAGATGTCCTTGGTCGCCTGCACTTGCCGTTCATACGTTTTCTCGCCTTGAGCATAGCCCCTGTCTTCGGCGTCGTCAACCGCCTTTTCTTTCTCCTCCTTATGGGCATCGCGCAATTTCCTCAGCTCGGCGAGGTACCGGGCCTTCGTTGACTTCACGGCCCGCTGTTTGTCCGCTTTAGCTCGGTCAACCTTCTGGCTGAGGTCATCTCGCTTGGCCACAATTGCCTCCAGCGCGGTCTTAAGCTTCGTTATCTCGGCCGCTTGGGCCTTGTTCTCAGCGATGGCATCGCGTAGACTCTGCCGCACGGCGATCATGCGCTCATGGGCGAGATAGTTCTTTTGCGCGGCCTGCAAACAAGCGAAAGATTGTCAGCATTAAGAAAACCGAGCAAAAACCGGGCTACGACTTGGAAAAAAAAAAAAGAGTGACAATTTACCAGTACTATGGATTTCGCCGTCGAGCGGAGGACCTTCAGGTCGGAAAGCTCGTCATGTTTTTTCATGTCGGCGGGCAGGATCAACCCCTTGGTCATGTTAAAACCGAGCGAGTAGTCCTTGTCCGCGTAGACAGAGTGCTGCAGAAACAGCACGGCCCTTATATTTGAATTCTGGCGACCAGAGGGGGGCACTTGGGCTCTTGGATGGCCCGCTGATTTGTTGTTCGGTCTGATCCCCGAGATGTCGAAGCTTGCTCGGTGGAGTCCTCATCCACCAGATGTTGACCGGTCAGATCCTTCCTCGGCCGCTTCTTCGGCCGGCCAGCTGGTTGTTCGCTGGCCAGAGCCAGCACAGCACCTTCCTTCTCGCGGGAGTTGAAGATGTTCCCCCGGTTGCCTCCGGTGGTTGGGACTCGCTTTCCTCACCGGTGATCATGGACTTGATTGCCCGGATTTTCGCCATTTCTTGCTCGGGTGAGAGGAACAAGTCTGATCGGCGGAAGATTTGGGTCAGGTTCTGGGGATGGAGCACGAAGAAAGTCGGTGACCCGGCTTTTGCGCGGCGCTTTGTAGTTGTAGGTCGGTTCAAAGCCGAGCAGCTTTGATGATTCTCTTTCTTCTTCTGGATGACGCAGTAAGACTCGTATGGCCTCCTGGTTAGCCCGGTAGTAGTCTTCTGCTAAGTGCTTGTAATCTGCAAAAAGAGGACAAGTGTTAGATCGGTATAAAGAGAAACTGATGCAGAAAGAAGATAGTGCGGTTAGCCGAGCTACTCACCAGCACTGCCAAAATCCTTCCTAATGTACCAGCCCGGTATGGGCGCCTCGGTGTCCTCGTAATTACCGGACACCCACAAGAAGTCGTCATCATTGGTCTCCTTGTCCGGGTTGCCCTCGATGAGTTTTGCTCGGCCCTTCTTTACTTTTAGGTACCAGCAAAACCCACCTTTATTTTTACTGAGACTGTACTGATGGAATATTTCAGCAAGACCGAGATTCAGACCGAGCCTCCAGTTTAGCTCGACACCGTTTATTATTTTGTACGTGTTGTTCGAGACTTGGGTTGGACAAAGCCTTGTCTGCCTCAAAAATTCGCAGATCAAGGGTTGGACTGGGAAGCGAAGCCCTCCTTCACTATGGACACGACCGTGAAGGGGCACCGGTCTAGGTCTCCCCAAGGGGTATCTCCCTTCTTGGCAAGCTCTAAAACGACATCGTCTGGAATGTTGTACTCCCTACGAAACTCGGCTAGTGCACCGGGCGAGCTCACCATAAATCGGTACTTCCCCATCTATCTCGGTTTTATTTGGTGATTTAATTTGAATCTCGGTCAAAAGTTTTGGTGTATTTGCTCAGACTTTGAGCTCCACCAGTGATAGTTCTGGATTGGCCTGGTCGGACCTAGTTTGTTCTGCATTGTTAAGAAACAAGTCCAAGGGTTAGCACGGCATAAATTGCACAGCTTCAATGTGGATTTTTTAGCTCGGTGAAGGGTTTTTGGGTGTTTGACCGGTTCGACCCTATCTCGGCTAGACAACTTGGCCGATTTGGCCTTCCTAGTTCGATTCTGTCTCCCTATTTTCAGCTCGGTCAAGGCCAAAGAAGAGAACTCGAACAAGCTTTAGCTCGATTCAGTCCTATAAACGGATGTCAGTGAATATTTAGCTCGGTCAAGGCCCCAAGTAGAGACCTCGAACAAGTTTTAGCTCGGTTAAGTCCGATTTACGGATCTAAATTAATATCTAGCTCGGTTCTGTCCAGTGTTCATCCTAAATTCAAGGCCCATTCATTCGAGCTAAGGAGAAATAGGGGCTCGAAGGCCCCATTCATTCCTACAGTTCCAGTTTTTCTAGGGTATATCATTTTGGTCTAAAGGGGAGGGGGGACTATTGTGATCCCAACACCCCAAGCGAAGAACACGAAGAACAGTGGCAAAAAAAGGAAGAACTCGAGTACGAAAATACGAATGAAGGATGGAAAAACTTACCAATGCTAGATGCCAGCAAGATTCAGCCTCTCAGACTGGATTACAGCTTCAGAAATGGCAAAAATGGACGAAGGGAAGCAAATGGGGAGCAACGGCAGCAAGGATGGAAGTTTGGGACGTTGGAGAGCTAGGGTTTTGGCTTGGAAGGGAAGATGAACAATAGAAGGGTCAAATGACCCTTCGTGTAGTGTTTAAAGAGGGGGGAAAAAACCAAACGGCTGCGCCGTTTGAATTCTGCGCATGGAAGACAGCTGGGGTGTACGGACCGATGGCGTGAGGCCACGTGGCACTGAGAGCGTGGCTGTCAGTACGACTGTATGACCCTTGACAAGACTGCTGAAGCAATGACCGACCAAATGGGATAGCTCGGTAACGGCTTCGAAGCCAATCACGCTCGGCTTGGTACTGGCGTAACTTGAGGACCGTAAGCTCGGCCATGGAGGTAACCCCAATCACGATTAGCTCGGATGGGATTAAGGGGCAATTGAGAGGGGAGATTTGGACCAGACTGTGCGGCCGAGCTACGGTAACGCAGGTTGGTCAAATCTCACGGTGTCGAGCTGTGTTCTCAGTTGGCGCGGCCCCGACCTGTCATGTGCAGCCGGAGGGATTGGTCGACCAGGCATAGATAGAGGTCTGGTCGAGCTACAGCTTGGAAGGCATTCGGCCGGGGCGCGTAGTGGTGTGAAATAACCGAGCTAAGGGCAGCCCGGGCTAGACCGAGGACAGGTGAGGGTTGGCGTGCCTTCATAAAATCAAGAATGAAGATAGAGCGGGGAAAGGCCGGCATGCCTCGCGGCCGATCAGCCAGGACTGACCGGTCCTTTGCAGCTCGGCCATGAGCATCACACTTTTGCCTCTTGCCGAGGGACAGGTCGGCAATGCATAGCTCGGTTGTGTTGCTTGTGAATGCAATATTTCTTAAGGGATAGGCCGGTCGTGGTACTCCGGTTAAGTGTGCCACCTGGGCCAATGGCGTGAGGGAGAGGAAATATGCTCCAGGCACGTGTCAATACCGTTAGGCAGCTCTGCTTGTACTGGTGAGAGGACTAGGCCTTACACGTGTAAGGTGGTGAGAAGCGAGCACTGCCACCTGTCCAGGGAAGGACAACAGAGGTAGTGCGCGCACAATTTTGAGGCTGCATAGCCAGCCTAGAAATAGAGGTGGAAGATGAACGTTAGAGGTAAGCAATTTGTGCCATCTAAAACACACACTCTCTCTCTAACAGCCTTCTTCTTCCTCAAGTGATCTAACTTGATCGTCGGAGGGTCTATCCGGCAAACCGCCGCTGGGCAGCTCACCGTTTCTGTGTTGCCAGGTTAGACGCCGTCACGAGAAGCTTGGAGTCCAAGGAGTACGGAAAGCAGAGGATATTTCGCCCCCGTACAGTAGCCATAAATTTGAACCAAAACATAGCCTGAGTCGGAGTAGAACCAAACCAGTATCGGAGAAGAAGCAAGGTTATGCTGGAGAAGACAAACTTGCATCGGTCAGTTGCCAGCAAAGCCAAACCCACCCACATTGTAAATCAGTTCCAGCTACATGGCTAAACCAGTTCAATCGGCAATTCCACTTCAACAATGTCAAACAAACTGTATACATCAAATTTTCACTCAACATTTTCGGCATACCAAATAAGGAAAAATGGTTCATTGTAAAGTTGCAATAAAGATATCCACCATCAATTTTTGTTGGAAAATCGGTTCTTGACTAAAGAAACAGAACTCTTCCAAGAGCAAGTCCTCATTTTCAACCAAAACCAAATGCACAGTTTTCCATTTTTATCCCTCTTCAAATGAACACAAAATTTGAGAATATGAAACTAACAATTACACAAACTTGGATCAGAATATATTCATAAACAATTGAATTATTCCCCCACCATCACCATCACTATCAAAATTTTCCCGTCTAAAGAAACAGAACAATTCGAATAGAAAAGGCCTCATTTTTGTCCTTCTTCCAATGAAGACATAATCTAATAATATGAAACTACCAATTAAACAAACTTGGATGAGAAATTTCATAAACAAATGCAGTGAATAACAGAGAAGTTGAAGAAGATTATACGAAATTGACTGACTGACTGACCTTGGAGAGAGCCAAGCGTAGGGAAGCGAAGAGAGATGTGAAGCTGTCGGCGATTCCACTCAGAGGAAGAAAAGTGGCGGAAGCGGAGGCAGGGGTGGTGGTGGTGGACCCTGCGAGGTTCCTTCGCCCGCCACCGGCGCTAGTGACAGAGAGTAGAGAGACGATTCGAAGAATGTGTGAGAGAAGAGGAAGAGGAGTGGCGAAGGTGGTGGTGGTGGACCTTACGAGGTTCTTTCGCCCGCTCGTTGTCACCATAGAAGAAAGCTTTGGTCGATCTCGACTTCTTCAAGGTAATGGCACTGCTAGAGAGAGAGAGAGACAGAGGGAGAGAAGTGTAGGAAGAAGCTGAAAGGGAAAGGAAAAGCAAAATGTCTATTGTGCCTTTGGAAACCAATCACATGTCATGTACAAATTTTCCGTCCAATTTCTTAACTTCCGTTTTCAATT
Organism: Camellia japonica; assembly: GCA_030407325.1. NCBI lineage: Eukaryota > Viridiplantae > Streptophyta > Magnoliopsida > Ericales > Theaceae > Camellia > Camellia japonica. The sequence goes on from JAPPVO010000029.1 coordinate 53,798,312, forward strand.
GGACCAAAATGATATAGAATTCAAAATTTAAAGTCAAAATCGAGCAAATTAAAATTAGAAGAACCAAAATGACATAACGCGTAAATTATAGGAACTATTTGAATAATTTACCCTTAAATTTATATGATCTTATATAAATTTTAATGTTGGGTGCACATGATAACTTGTGTAATTAAAAAATTAACATGACTTTAATAACATGCCAAATGATCCATTCATTCAACTCCTGACTACAATCACTGGACATACGAGATCATACGAAAAGGTGATACATATAGCATTATTGAAGGACAAGGTATATGTAACTTTTTTTTTAATCAACAAGATATACACAATATTCAAGGCTAGCTTTGACTTTTTAGGAACCCAAAACAAGTTTTTAATACGGGCCCTTTATACATGGAAAAAAGAAATTCTCAAAATGAGCTTGTAATATGCACTGATATTTTAACTATGTTTTTTCACAAAAAAATTTACTTCTATATATAACTATTAAAATTTTATTTAAACATATAACAAAATTTATAATAAAATTAAGTACCAAAATAATCTAAGTTAGAGTAGTATAGTACCCCCCAAAAATGTACAAACTATATAACAAAGCATTATTTAAACATCAATATTCTTGCATTTTTAATGGTAAGATTACTAATCAAGTTTGCATAATTAAACTTATCAGCAAAATTCATTCAATTTTTTTTATGACATAGTTGACCGAATGTAATTTTCTTTTTCCAAAAGCAATTGTAATAATTATAGTCAATAATATATTATACACAATTTATACATTTGATAAACAACCATACATCAAATAATTTACCACCTCAATCAAGTTTTTTGGTTTCTTTTTCTGGGCCTCTTTTAATGAGTAAGTATAATAGTTGATATTTTTTTGGGACCTTTTTCTCAACTAATTTTTTGGGGCCCAAAACGGCTGTTTGCTCGGCTTTCTCTCAAAATCTGCACTGACAATATTATCTGTATTTGTGGAGAAATTATTTATTATGTGACCCGAATTTGCACAAGCAAGGCTGCTCAACTATTTGTGGCGGTATCAAAAATTTTAAATGGAATCTTTTTGATATTTATTTAAATTTAAATAAAAATTAATTAAATTTTCTAATAGTAAAATTTTTATATAAATTTATTTTTTATTGTTTTCGTCTTCGTTTGTCAACTATATATTTTAACCAAAAAGTCAAAAGTAACTATAAATTGTCACATCACTCTCTCTACTTTCTTACATATTTTTTCGTAAAAATTCAAAAAATTACTAAAATAACATGTTCCTAAACGAGTTACCAAAAAAATTTTGTGACATATTTTTTCAATTGATAATATTTTTAATCCACTTACTAAATAATTTTACAATCAACTTTAGAGGGAAGATGTTAGGTTTCTAACACATTACTATTTTGGGGGCCAAAATATAAATTTCATTTTATCTAGAATATTTTAGTACATGTCTTTTATATATTTAATTAAGTACAAATATGGAATGATTTAAGCATGGACCTCGTCAAGTTTATTTTTAAACTCGAACAAATTTAAAAAAAAAAAAAAAATAGATTCACCCAACCTTTTGCTTAATAGCACCGTATATAATATTAATATTAAGAGTCATAAAAACTTGAGATCTGTTCAAGTATGAACTCTTGAACTGTTGTTTAACTGCCTAATGGACAGACCACTCCACCAATTCAGGCACTAATTACGGAGTTTTGGATAATATAATTCAGTACTTAAAATTGAATATATTAAGTAATAATCGGTTAAGTTTATATGATAATTATAATTAATATCACTTAAAAATTTAAGTGTCTCTTAAAATGTAGCTTAAAATTTAAGAAAATTTTAAATCATATGAAACTTATTTAATTCTGACTGAATTTATAAATACTAAATATAAATATCAATATACACTATTATAATCTCACTACCACCACCACCACCACCATCATGTCACCGTTGCCACCACCACCATGCCGTTGCCATCACCGCCATCACCACCATCACAATGATCATTACCGCTATCACTACCACTACTGCTACTATCATGCTACCGCCATCACTACCACCGCTACCATTATCGCTAGTGCTTCCACCACCACCACTACCACTATCACTACTACTACCACCACCATCACAATATAAAAATTAAAATATATAATTTTAAAATAAATTTCAAATATAATCTTAAACATATCAAACAATTTATTTTTAATTCAACATTTAAATTTTTATTAAACAACTTTTTAACTTAATAAATTTAATATTCAATTTTCAATACTCAATTTTCAATTTTCAGCTTTTAGCTTTCTCAAACAGCACAAGTCTTACAATTAGAGTGAAAACTTACCCATTTTTAATGTTTCTGTTTCTCAAATATGTTCCAAATATTAACTACAAGAGTCTTACTGTTCAGGCTAAAGCTTACCCATTTCTAATGTAGTGTTTTGTGCCAATAATAGATGAGGCCAAGTTACCACCCAGAAGGGCTATTTGAAGAGAACAAGGAGTCCATTCCAAAGTCCAATGAAGGAATATCAAAGTCAATTACTCAGCTATGGCACTTAAATGGAAGGTGCCCAGAAGGAACTATTCCCATTAGAAGAACAAAAAAGAAGGAAATACTCAGAGCAAGCTCTATCAAGAGTTTTGGAAGGAAGCAACATGGAACCATCCCTGAACCAACAATGCCTACTAAACCTGAACCCATCGATCTAAGTGCTCACCAGGTACAACCACTATCATATACAATCTTTGTGCATGAATATATGTAGTTAATTATGATAAACAAATGAGAGAATGAGTGAATATATATTAAATTAAATAATAAACATATGAATATAAGGTCTTTTATATAGTGAAGGATAAGGCTTAAGTATGGTGATACAGATAACTTATCTACAGTAATAGAATAAAATCAAATCTAACTAAATCAAATCCTCTACAAATCCAATTATATATAATATTGGATATATATATATATTAGATATTATACGATAATATCATAATATATACGTATAATATTGGGTTGATTTGGTAACTTGACTATTTTAATTGGCTTTTTGACTATTTTAACGTAGTTAAAAAAGTTGTATTTGGAATGATAGTTGATATATTTTTTTTTGGTAGTTGACTTGATGTTGTGAGAGAAAAAATAGAATGATTATGATTTGGATATAACATTTTATTTTATTAGCTATTTAGCCTATTTTGTCTTTATTGGCTATTTTAGCCAAAAAAACCTCCAACAACACCCCCATTCTAACTTCCCTCCTCAAACTCAAGGTGGTTGAGCAGACAACTTGAGTTTGGCAAGCAAAGCATGAAAACGTCTAGGTGGATGTGCTTTGGTGAAGATATCAGCAGTTTGATTGACATAAGAAATAAAACGAAGCCGAATAGTACCACAAACAACATGCTCATGAATAAAGTGGCAATCGATCTTAATGTGTTTGGTATGATCATGAAACACATCATTGCGAGCAATTTGAATCACACTATGGTTGTCACAACAAAGGATAGTAGTGGAGAAATAAGTAATCCCCAAATCTTCGAGTAACCAGCGAAGCCATAAAATAATTCTAGCGTAATGTTTGTAAGAGCACGATATTATCCCTCCGTACTAGATCTGGAAACAATAGTTTGCTTCTTGCTACATTAGGAAATGAAGGAATCACCAAGAAAGAAAAAATATCCAGTGGTAGTGCGGCGATCAGTAGGATCACTTGCCCAATCGGCATCGGAATATAGGCATGCAACTCTAAGATAGAATGAGAAGAATAATGAAGTCCATGAAATAAAGTACCTTTTACGTATTGAAGGATATGAAGGACTGATTGAGTGGAGCATGAGTGGAGCATGAAGATGCCAAGAACTGATTGACAAGATGAACAACATAGGCGATATCCGGTCGGGTAACACTGAGATAAACTAGATTTCCAACTAAGTGTTGAAAAAGTGTGGCATCAGAGAGAGGAATGTTGCCTAGAGGAGTGAGACGAACATTTGTCTCAATAGGTGTGGAGGCAACCTTCCTATCAGTAAGACTAACACAGGTGAGTAGATCAAGGCATACTTTGCTTGAGAGATATAATAGCCACTAGAGTCGGAAGAGATTTCAAGATCCAAAAAATAGCTGCGAGGCTCTAGATCTTTCATATCAAAATAACTGCTGAGGGAATGTTTCAACTTAACTATACTAGTAAGGATCATGCCATCAACATAAAGAAGAAGATGAGTGGTGACATGATCAGTCTTGCGAATGAAAAGAGCATAATCATACGCCATGATCAGTCTTGCAAACGAAGCAAAGCCAAACTGTGCAATAGTGGTACTAAACTTGGAAAACCAAGCGTGAGGAGCTTGCTTGAGACCATAGAGAGCACGCTGAAGTTTACAGACCTTTTGCGAAGGATGATCATAGTTAAAAGGAGGTTACATATATACTTCTTCAATGAGATAGCATTAAGAAAGGTATTTTTTATATCAATTTGATATAGGCCCCACTTGCGGACAACATCAATGACAATGAGACTACGAACGGGGGTAAGGTGAGGATTACAAATTTCTTTTCATAATCAATGCTATACTCTTGAGTGAAGCCTCGAGCAACTAAGTGTGCTTTGTAACATTCAATAGTGTTGTCAAAATAAGTTTTGATCTTGTAGACCCATTTACATCCATTGGCAGTCTTACTAGAAGGAAGGTCCATTAAATCCCATGTATGAGTTTTGGCCAAAGCTTGCAATTCATCAATCATTGCTTGCAGCCAAAAAGGATTAGAATTGGCCTCACAGTAAGAGTGAGGTTATGCAAAGAAAGAATAGTAGAATAACAATGATAATCATGAAGATGGAGAGGAAGTTGTTTTACCCTAGTAGAATAATGAAGACGTGAGTCAAGATTAGAAGATGATTCAGGGGAATCAAGGGATGCATGAGGCTCATTGTGAAAGATGATGGGGGCAAAACTACTACGGAGAGCAAGATCCTCAGGAGGTTGAAGAAAGGAGGCACCACGGGGTCAACTGTAGGCAAGAGCATCTTTGTGGAGGTTGGAGAACATCTGTCTCAACCTCAGTAGAAAACAAATCTAGGGAAGGATTAGTGAAGAGTATAATAGTGGGATGAGATAAGTGAAATTGAGATAGAGATGAAAACATTTTGTGTACCCAAAAGATGACATGGCGATAAATGCGAAGACATTTGGAAATAGGGCCTCTACACCAATATCCTTTGTGTTCAATGCCATATCACAGAAAACAACATAAACGAGAATGAGGTTCTAGGTTTGTATGTTCATGAGGTTGTAGTAACACAAAATATGCAAAACCAAAAGACTCGGAGAATGGTGTAATTAGGATAAATACCATACAAACGCTCATAGGGAGTGTGAAACCAATAGTGGGTGTGGAAACATGGTTGATTGTAAAAACAATATAGTGGGTGTGGAAACATGGTTGATTGTAAAAATAATAGTGAGGGCAGCTTCGCTCCAAAAATTTTCAAGACAAGAAGAGAAGAGAAGAGAAGAAGGGCTCAAGTAGTATTGAGAATATGTTAGTGTTTCCATTCAGCATGTCCAGTTTGTTGAGATGTGACGGAACGTGAACGATGAGGCTGAGTACCATGACTTTCTAAAAAAGAGAGAAAGTCAAAATCTTTGTCTTCCATGGCATTATCATAACAAAAAACTTTAATTGGATAGGAAAATTGTGTTTTAATCATGTTTGAAAAACTGTAGTAAATTTGATTTAGTTTAGACCGATTTTTCATGAGAAATATCCAAGTAAAACGAGAAAAATCATAAGCAAAAATGACAAAATATTGAGTCATCCATGGTTAAAGTAGGGGATGGACCCCAAATATCAGAATGGATAAGATCAAATTGAGACATGGTCACTTTTAGTAAAAGATAAAGTAGGTTGTTTTCCAAGTTGATCTGATACGCAATCTGTAGTGTCAGAAACAACATGCCTTAATTGATTGCTAGAAATTAAATATTTTAAACGACCAAAAGAAATGTGTCATAAACAAGAATGCCAACGATGAAAAGAAGATAAAGTGGAAGGAGAAGTAGCAGGTTGGGTGGAAGGGGGGACGTGAAGATGAATGAGTACATATAGATGTCTATGCTTACGACCATCCCAATAGTCTATCTTGTCCGGGGGTCTTGCACCAAACAACCATTAGCAGAAAAGGTTAGAGTGAGACAAAGTTCACATATTTGACCTATAGAAATGAGATTTATGGTACAAGCAGGTGTGGAAGGTGAAGTTATCTCCATAGCGAAAGCGAGATAATGCGCCCAATCCTTTGCACTCTATAAAGAGAAACCAAAATGTTAGTGATCACTCCCGACCAGGGTAGGTCAGAAGACCCTCCGACGATCAAATCAGCACACTAATCGGCCATAACACATAAGTATAAAAAAGAAATATTTCTGAAGTAGAAGTTGATTAAGATTGAGTATAGTTGAATCAAATAGGATTCATTCACTTGTCCTTTATGCTTTGCTTGTTTACCCATTTATAGCTATTCTAGCTCAAATCTCATCTGTCGAATCTTGTTTTGATCAAAAGGTTTTGCCCATACCTGGCTTTGGTCAGGCAACTTGTCGAGTTGCTCTTGTCCTTTATCATTGGATCTTTGCCGTATGGACAGCTTGGATGTGTTAGACATTAGTAACTAGCTCGTTGAGCATTACGTCCGTAGGATCAGGTTGATTAGATGGCTCTGCCTCCTACTAAGCCCAACCTGTGCCTTAGTTTTGTCTATTTTACACTTGTTACTGTTGGATGATACCTAATCCGATGTCTCCCCTTTATTTTACAAATTTGCCTTCTAGAAGGTTATTTTTTTTATATCTTGTTTGTCTCTCCACGCGCCTTAATAGGATGCCAAGTTTCTTCCAATTGTCCTTCATGGCCTACAAGGGATGGGTTTGGGCTTACTACTTTTTGTTTTAGGCTAACGAGGCTGGGCTTGGGCTTGGGCTTGGGCCTGGGCTCATATTTTTTTCCCTCCACAATAGGTATAAGACAAACATTAGGTAAAGATAGATTAGATGTAGAAACATGGCCAATATGACGTACTAACATAAGAGAGTGACACATAAGATAGATTAGATATAGAAAAGTCTGAACAATCCATGGAGTGATGTCTCAGGATGAGTGTTTTGCTTTGTTTTTTATTTTAATAAATGTAATGCCCCAAAAGGTAACAACAGAATAACCCATAATATACACCATATATGCGGAAAACTAATAAGGTAACAATCTTTCATTAATTCTTTGGTAAACATTACAAAAGGTGCCACATTCATTATACATTCATAAATGCTAAATTTTGAATCTATAGCGTGTGACATGTAGCACAAAATAGAAATGAAAGGAAATACAAATATATTTATACCTTAATGGCTACATATTTCCAAGATGATGCTTGGTTATGATAAAAGTGGGTCAAGCCCAAACCGAATAAAAAGCTCAAGACTTGTACAAAAGATATTTATAATACAAAAAACGAATGAGCCTTCAACTTCAAGATTCTCCCAAGCTAAGTCCTTGGTAGAGGTATACCATCAACACTTGAAAGTTGCTTTCCACATAGGGTGATGTAAAACCCAGTAAAGAATACCTTAACATACTGTATGATGCTTAACAAAGTTATATGGTGAATGCATATACATGTCATCTATCAAAACGTTACACTTTTCTCTTTCAAAACAATGCAATGCCATGATTATATATCAATTCATAAAATAATACTTTTTAAATCAGAAAATAGGGCTGTGGGTACACAACACGGGGAATCTCTAAGTACATGTCTGCAAGTAGGTTATACAAGCACTACCAAAGTCATTTTACTGGTACTAACTGGAAGGATACTGCGCAGGTTTCTAGACTTTCACCAAGGACATACAAGCCAACATAGATAATACCACAACTACACCTTCTAACTAGATTCACTAAGGTATTCACCCCCATTTTCTCAAAACGATATATTTTCAATGTATAAATATGAAACGATGTTCAATGGAAAATGCATGAGTAATTGGTTTTAATTAACCTAATCCTCATGCAATTCTACAATAATCAAAACTATCTTTCACCGATAGCCCAAAATAGATATCTCTACACAAAAGATAAATCTCCAAACAATAGTATAATTTCATAATCTTAATATATGAGTGATAATACATATTCTATTTCACTCTCATCATCAAGATATGTTCACATTATCATATTTAAAAGCTCAACATCTTTCCCTTTGTTCTTAGTTCAAAAACTAATGATTTCCAACAAAACATTTATTCCTTTCAAAAACACATTTAAAGAAGACATTTTCAAGATTTCAACCCAACTTATCAATATAACTATTTCCACGACATTTCCTATGAACCCATTTGAAAACCCCTCTTTTATACTCCCAAAACCAAACCTAAATCAAACCACGACTCCCAAATCACTACACTTTAAAGGAGCACACAACAAGGCTAACAATCATACAAAGAGGTTGAAGACATCCATATCTCAAGATTAGAAGAACAAGACCCAAAGTTTGACAAAGCCGAAAGCTAGAACTTTTTTTATTCGAATGCTCACCTCTACAAGCTCTACACTTTTTTCCAAAGCACTAAGGCGGCGAGACCAATGGATTTGAGTGTATTGGGGAGTTCAGACAAGAACTAGAGAGAGAGAGTGTGTGTGAAGAAATATGATAAAGTTACCTTTGAGAGAAAGAGAGAGAAATCAAAAAGTGAAAGAAAAGATCTTGTCCCGTATTGATATATGCACAGACCGCTCGAGCGTCAGATATAACAGACCGCTTGAGCATCAGATACAACGAACCGCTCGAACGACCAAATCATAGCTCAAGCGCACAATGACCCATTCCTGAAAGTTCAGACTTGAAAAGTGACAGCTCAAGCTTCAGACACAAAATACTACTCAAGCGACCAATCCATGGCTTGAGCGAAGAACACCCCACTCCTAGAAGTTTAGACTGCAAACATAGATATTGGGAGGAACCAACGATCGCTCGAGTGAACTCAACAACAAACAGGTATAAATCCTTTTGAAATTCTAATTTCCAACCTGTTCAAAATACAAGCAAAGACTCCACACAACCAATTCCACATCACAATAAGACAATAAGGAGTATAAACAACAACAACGAATACCGAATTTCGGATCAAAAAAATATAAAAGGGTCGGGTCCTAACACAAGTCATTATAATAAAGAAATAAATAAATAGTGGATAGAGGCTAGGGCTGATATTAGCAAGCTGGTTTTAAAGAAGGCACGATACACATTAGCATAAGTGGGCGTGACGCACAGTAGTGTTGAGAAGGCGCAACTCACAATAACAAAAAGCAGGGCTAACGTGGGACACTGTTAGGGCAAGCTAGGTAGAAGTCGATAACAGAGTCGTTGAGACAGAAGCTAAGAAGGCATGTGGCTTGTATAAGACAGACGGAAGTCGAAATGGAAAACGACTCAGGTAGAAGTCGAGCGTAGCAGCACGGCTTAGGGAAAGCCGGGTGGATGGTGTAGGGACGTGTAGGCTGGCATTAGGGGAGACTCAATAGCTAAGGCATGTGATAGCGCATACTACGCATTGAATTACGCACTGAACTTATGGTAGCGTGTGGGCGCGTGCTACGTCAATTTTCCTTGGTTTTTTATCGTTGGACTCTTCAGAATGTGAGGAAGAGTTTGATGCATTCAGAAGGTGATTTGGGCAGGTTAGAAGGACAGATATTGAGTCTATGTTTAGATGTGATGGTTGGTGACACTATGTAGGGTGCAGTGTCAGGGTCGAGACCGTAGTTTGTACTGCCGGATTTAAGAAAGAAGAGCAATGATTTTCATATTTGGCTTTGATAGCATGATAAACAAATCAGAGAATGAGTGATTATGTGTTAAATTAGTGGTGCTACATGCACAAATTGGTATACCAATTAATATACCAATACATACTTGGACATTGCTACTTCAAAACTATGAACCCACCCATTATACAAATTACAAAGATCCAAAATTTCTAAAATTATGCAACATCATCCATTAATACACTAATTGGTGCATATAGTTTTATTCATATCAAATTGAATAATAAACATATAAATGTGCTTTATATAGTGAAGCACAAGGCTTTAGTATGGTAATGAAAATAACCAATCTATAGTAATAGAATGACATTGAATCTAGCTAAATCACATCCTTTACAAATGGAATTATATATAGAATATGTACGAGCAGAAAATAATCTTCTCGTATAATCTTGTTGATCAAGTTTGCACTCCTCCAAACATAGTCGTTTTACTCCCAGTAAACACAAACGTGAGCTGGCTGGCCGGTGGGGGTGTGTCGGAAACCTCTATGTGTATTTAAGAGTCAAAATTGTGACATCTGTACATAGGTCCTGTCATGAGCTTTTATAGATCCCACCTGGCATAATCCTAACAGGACTCCAACTCTCCTTACCAGAGTCCTCCTAGGAATCACACGCCCAAGGATAATGCCTATCCTGATAACACCCTACTCATTACTAACTACGTGAGATGGTTGCAACTCTTACCTCGGCTGGCACCAGACTTAACCGTGCTCACATAGCTCAATGTTACTTTAGTCAACACTGTCAGTCTTGACTTTAAGATGATGTCTTGCAGAGCTATCCTTTAGCTCGGTCCTCCTTTCGTTAATACCTCGGTCTAGGATAGCTAGGTCAGGCCACTGGTAGCCCACCTCTGACTAGCCTGATGCTTAAATGATCTAGGACCGTGCTACATAAACAATTACTTCGGCCCGTAGTTCGGCCCAATGTCTAAGACGAATGGTCTTAGTTTGGTAAAAACTATTCACATAAATTACCCTCTCAATTGCCCCTTAATTTCATCTGCAAAGCATGAATGGGATTATTGACTTCCAACCGAGCTACCCAAGTCCAACCGTGCTGAAATAACGATTTCAGCCAAGCTAAAACTTGCTTGGCTTCCTAAAATTGCGTCGGTCGCACAACCTGTTGTCCTATAGCTTGACATCGCGTCCTTACTGGGACAATGGCATGTGTTCATTACCCCCTCGTACTATGCCAGCCATTTCACACTGCCCAAGAATTCAAAAAGTGGCACCTTTCTACCTTGATTATACAAAACTCATAATCCTCCGAACAGTTACATCCACTGTTCATCTTCTCTTGGAAAAAACCTCTTGCACTTTTAGCTCCAAATCCTCACCCTCTTCACTCAAGTCTTAATCCCAGCATCTAGATCGCTCGTCTTGCTCGTCTCAAGCGCAAGTGCTCCTTCTGTTGACTGGACTCTGAGTTCATGCCCTAAATCCGTGAGTTCCTCATGTCATTTTCTCTTTTCTACTAATATACTTCTGTTTATTTTTAAAGGATGGTGTCTTAATCACCAAATATGTGTGTTTATGTACAGTAAAGCCTGAACAAATATCAAGAACCTTGAAACTCCATAGGTAAACCTGGAAACATACTGACTAGGACTAAGAACCAGTCTAGAACTATGTTTTTTATCCAAAATAATACTACGACTGAGTAAGAACCTGTTTGTGACTTTAGGCCCTCCTCTGATCGGACTAGAAATCCCACGCTCACTAAACCGAGCTACAATGCTGTTCCTGCCCCTTGACCGAACTGAATTTACCTTGGTTCTCAGAACATGCTTTTAAAACTGAACCGTTTCGCTTCCTAGTACGTGCCTAACTTTTGTCGAGGTAGATTTTATTTAATTTTATTATTTAGCCTGGTTTATCACTTGGACATAACCCCCCTTTCTATTTCCACTTTGCAGACTTGAATAGATTGGCCAGGCACACCCTTGTACTTTGCCCCTAGGCGGCTTTGCTCAACCGAGCTAACCAAAGCCACAACAGTGCCGAGCTAGGCTGCCGTGCTCACTTTAACATAGCAATTTTGTTTTTAAGTTAATGGGCAAATACTGATTTCTAGTGGACTTCCCTAGAGCCATGACCGAATTTCGAAGAAATTACCACATTCCAGACAATGTCCACCTTTCCTTAGCCGAGCTGGACACCACACCATGGGGCAAGCCAGGCTTTATTTCCTTTACCGTGGTGTCCATTGTAGGGGGGACTTCGGTTCCCCGTCCAACCCTTAATCTGTGAATTCCTTAGACAAATCAGGCTATGCCCCACTCAATTATCAACCAACACCTATAGGATCATTAACGGGATTGCCAAGCTAAATCATCGCCTTGGTCTCAACCTCAGTTTGCCTGAGCTATTCCATCAATATTTGCTCAGCTAGAATGACGATGGCTGGGTTTATTACCTTAGAGTCAGGAGAGGCCGAGAGAAAATTGTCAAGAAAACACCAAACAAAGACTTAAATGATGATGATTTTCTCTGGGTGTTAGGAAATTTTGAAAACCAGGAAGCCCAAATACCGGGCTATAATATAAACTAGAATAAAGGAACAGCTGGTAAGAGCAATCCGATTTAATTTTCTTTGCTATTTAAACACCACCGTGCTAACCCTTGTGATTGTCCCTTGTACAAATTTGAACCAGCTTAAATCCAACTACTCCTATGCCAACCAGGCCACACTACGAGCTGCGCTCCGCTACTACAACCGAAATTGGAACGAGCTCCTAAATTTTGAGCCGACCTATCGGTATAGCAGTAAGAGAAAAACCATGGTTACAAATTTTCTTCTTGAATTATCACTTGAACCATACCGAAATCTCCCCGAAATCAAACTAATTGCTCTCACTGAAGAACAAGAGATGGCCAAGAGGAGAGTCGTCTGGGCTTTGTCACCGAATAGGCATCCAACTCGAATGCCGAGGTCTAGACCGAGCAAACTACAACTGGTCAAACCATGGAAACTGTTATTGCCTTGCCCTCCTCCCAGGTTGCTTCATCTCAGCCCAGCAAGAGGCCGCGCACCTCGACCTCTCAACCGCAGCGGCTGTTGGACGAAGAAGACGTTGAGCCACTAGAGACCGAGCTGCCCTTAAGCCAACCGCGGCAAGGGGAGGCACCCCCGGCCGTGCAAGTTTTTTTTCGGCATGGACGTCAGCTGTGACTTTCAAAGGCCGTGCTGTGACCACGACCGACTCTGTTATCGCCGAAAAAGATCACATGCTGGCCTTTGGTTTATCCAAAAGTTTATGCCTTCCAGTTGACATGGAAAGGCATGAGAACCTGACCGAGTTGAAGGCGATTCGGTCTGCCACAAAGTCGATGGTTTTGGTAAACTTTGGACTTCTCAGTAAAATTGCTAATTTTCACAATCTCTTAGTGCGGTTAGACTTCTCTTTTCGCATACTGTGCAGGCCATCTAGAAAAATCACACTGCCTACTAATGTGTGATCGAATTGTGAAAAATGGATAAGGCGGCCGTCGTCGAGGTCAAGACAAAAGAAGCCGAGCTAAAGGTCCTGAAGGCTTCTCTGGTCGAGCTGAGTGCCAAGAATGAAAAACTTGCCGAGTAGGTTAACGCGATTGAGGTTGAGAAGCAAAAAGCTTCAGTCGAGAAAAAAGATCGTTATTTGCATGAACTTGCCAAGCTGGAGAACAAGGACACCGAAATAAAGGAGTTGTAGAAGAAAATAGAGAATGCGGATGACTGTGGTTTCATGGAGGGTGAAGAAACCTATGTCCAGTAATGCGAAGCTGCAAAAGACATATTCTTGAAATGCAGCTGGAAGGTTGCAGTTGAAAAGCTTGATCAGTCGCATGACTCCGAGGTGTTCCTAAATCCTCCTGCACATTTCATACAGGTCTATATGACGGATTATGCACATGCCATCTAGCAAAAATTCCTTCAGGTGGAAGCAGAGGAGGAGGAATAGGTCCCAGATCCAGCCGACGTTTCCCCCGCCAATACCAACCTCAGTCGCCAACCTTCATTGCCAGGTCGGTCTGAATTACCCAACCAAGCCATGCTGAATCTTGATGAAGTGGCTGAGACCGATTAAACGTGAGAAGGTGAAATTGGAGAAGTTGAGGTTGATTTGGATGCCGAGTTGGATGATCTCTTTGCCTGATTCTTTTAGTTTTCTTCCTTAATGAAAATGCAACCGGGCTATAAGCCCCCCCTCTTATACTTAATTTCTAACGAATGAAAGAAACTTTTCTTTTCTTTTTTGTCATCTTTTTGTTCGGTTACAACACTTTTCCACTTTATAGTGTATCGTCTTTACTGCAAGCCTAGCTGGCCTAGTTTAGCTCGGCCTTTTCTTATCCTGAGATACTTATCCCGGCTAAAGAACAACTTGGGAAACTGCAAGACCTTTGTAATCAAGATTTTTTCCTCGATGCTTATCTCGGCTAAAAGAAAGATTGTTGGTCAAACCTGCTAACCTTCTTGAGCCTAGATCCTTATCTCGACTGAAGAATGAACTAAGTATTGGTCAAACCTGCCAATCTTCTTGAGCCTAGATCCTTATCTCGGCTTTAGCCAGAAGTGTTGGTCACACCTGCCAATCTTTTTGAGCCTAGATCCTTATCTGGCTGAAGAACGAACTAAGTGTTGGTCAAACCTGCCAACCTTCCTTAGCCTAGATCCTTATCTCGGCTTTAGGAAAAAGTATTGGTCAAACCTGCCAATCTTCTTGAACCTAGATCCTTATCTCGGTTAAAGAACGAACTAAGTGTTGGTCAAACCTGCCAACCTTCCTGAGTCTAGATCCTTATCTCGGCTTTAGGAAGAAGTGTTGTCAAACCTGCCAACCTTCTTGAGCCTAAATTTTTATCTCGGCTGAAGAACGAACTAAGTGTTGGTCAAACCTGCCAACCTTCTTGAGCCTAGATGCTTATCTTGGCTTTAGGAAGAAGTGTTGGTCAAACTTGCCAACTTTCTTGAGCCTAGATCCTTATCTCGGCTGAAGAACGAACTAAGTGTTGGTCAAACCTACCACCCTTCCCTAGCCTAGATCCTTATCTGGGCTTTAGGAAGAAGTGTTGGTCAAACCTGCCAACTCTCTTGATTGCCCCCAGTCGGGCGAACAACTTTTACAAATCGAGGAAAGAATTTTTACTGAAATAATGCCTACTTGTTTTATTGAAAAACGAAAATTACAAGTGTTTAAGAAAAAGCTAAAAATAAAATATTCTGAGATTGGCCGTGTTCCATGGCCGTGGAATAGCTCTGCTATCCACATTCTCTAAGTGATATGTTCCTTTTCCAGCCAAACCAATCACTTTGTATGGTCCTTTCCAATTAGGTCTTAATTTGCCATCTCCAAGTATCAAGGTGTTTCCTATAACTTTGCGCAGTACCCAATCTCCAATCTTAAATTGTCTGGGGTGCATCCCTTTATTGTATTTCTTGGACAATTCCTGTTGATATGAGACAATGCGCACCAATGCTCTATCTCTTCTTTCTTCTACAAGGTCGAGTTCTAGGGATATGGCCTCGCTATTCAAGTCTGGATCAAAAGTTTCGCTTTTGATGGTGGGGAGGCCAATTTCTAGAGGGATTACCGCCTCCATGCCATAAGCCAAGGAAAAAGGTGTTTCGCCAGTCGATCGCCGATGTGTGGTTCGGTAAGCCCATAAGACATGGGGAAGTTCCTCAGCCCACTTGCCTTTTGCCTTTTGCCTTTTCCAACCTTTTTTTTAAGCCATCTAAGACTACTTTGTTGGAAGCTTCGGCCTGGCCATTGGCTTAGGGGTATGCCGACGTAGAGTTGTAGAATTTTATCTTGTATTCTTCGCAAAAACCCCTAAAGATTTTTCATCAAACTGAATGCCGTTGTCGGATATTAGAGCTTTGGGTATTCCAAACCGGGTTATAATGTTTTGCCAGACAAACTTTTTCACGTCCTTTTCTTTTATGGATGTGAGTGCTTCTGCTTCTACCCATTTTCTGAAGTAGTCCGTTGCTGCGAGAAATAACTTTCTGTTGCCTGGCACGGTTGGGAGTGGTCCTACTATATCCAAGCCCACATTGTAAAGGGCCACGAGCTGGTTAAAGGTAGGAGCTCTCTAGCCAGTTAATGTATTTGATGTGCGAACTTCTGACATTTCTCACACTTCTTGAAATATTTCTCTGCGTCTATTTGCATGTATGGCCACCAGTACCCTTGTGAAATTGCCTGGTAGGCCAGTGATCTTCTCCCTTGGTGGCTTCCGCAAACGCCTTCGTGTATTTCGAACAAAAATGCCTCGACTTTGCTGGGATGGACACACTTTAAGTAAGGTCCTGTGAAGGATTTTTTTTGTACAATGCTAGTGATGGGGAAAGCCAAAATCGCTGTGACTTTGCTTTAATTTTGTTGGCTTCTTTCTTTTCTTCAGGTAAGATGCCATCTTTTAAAGACACTATGATGGGATCCATCCAGAAAGGGCCTAGATCGGCGCAACATGCTTCGGCTACTTCTGGCTCTTCAATACTTGGTCTAGGTAGGAAGTCAATTAACAATGGGTGTGGGATAGATGTATTTTCTATTGATGCAAAACCGACCAGCTCATCTGCTTTACTATTTTCCTCTCAACTAATTTGCTCTATCCGGACCACTTCAAATTTAATGATCTCATTTTTTACCCACTCTTGATACTTTGTCATTCTATCATTCTTTGCTTCGTAATCGCCTGAAATTTGGTTGACTACTAGTTGGGAGTCACTGTATACCATCAGCTCGGTGGTCTTCATGTGAAATGCTGACTTCAAACCCACTAATAATGCTTCATACTCCGCCTCATTGTTGGATGCTGGAAAGCCAAGGTTGATTGCCTGTTCAATGATCAAGCCTTCCGGTGAGATGAGAACTACGCTGAGTCCTGCACCATGTCTGTTGGACACTCCATCAACGAAGAGCTTCCACATCTCCCCTACAAACAACTTCCAGCAAATGGAGGGATTTGATGACGCCTTAGGATTAGGGGCGTCACCACCGATGCTATTTTCTTCAAAGTTGTTGGTCGTCGTTATGATTCAGTCCTCAATGTTTAGGACTAGGCTTTCAGCTGGGTCTTTGCTTGTTGTACTATGGGTTGCTCCTTTTTCTCTTTCTGAAAGCCTGAACGGTTTGTTATGCAGTTGAGTGCCCTGCTGCGGGGGCTGTGCTATCCCTGCGGCATCTTTCTCCCTTTCCTCGGTTAAGTCAATCGCGCAAACCTGATGGCTTCCTAGGGCAAATTTGGCCGAAACTTAAAAGCACAAGCTTTAGCAGACTTCGTGACCAAATTTGGCCGAAACTTAATGTCGAACTGCCTTAACTCCGCTGCCCATTTCAAAATTCGTCTAGAAAAATCCGCGCTCTCAAACAAGGCTTTTAATGGGAAAACTGTTAAAACAATCACAGTGTGGGTATGGAAGTAGTGCGACAATTTTCTGGAAGCCATAATTAAAGCTGAGGCAGACTTCTCCAATGGTAGGTACCTTGTTTCGGCGCCCAACAATGTCTTGCTAACATAAAAGATAGGCAAGTGTTGTATTCCCTCAGCCTGTACCAACACTGTGCTAACTGCATGCTGGGAAACCACTAAGTATAAAAAGAGTTCCTCCCCTGGTACTGGGGTTACCAACAATGGTGAGGAGGCCATGTATTCTTTCAGGCTTTCCAGAGCGTGGTCACACTCATCATCCCACTCAAATTTGGCCTTTAGTGCCTAGAAGAACGGTCAACACCTATTTGACGATCGACTTATGAATCGGTTTAATGCAGCTACTAGGCCAGTGAGATACTGCATGTCCTTGACTGTGTTGGGCCTCTCAAGATGGCTTTGATCTGAGATGGATCAGCTTCTATACCCTGGTTGGTCACTAGAAAGCCCAGGAATTTTCCTGACCCCACGCCGAACGCGCACTTGAATGCGTTTAGTCGCAGCTTGTGGGACTTCAAAATTTGAAACATCTTATCTAGGTCCTTGAGGTAGTCCCTCCCATTCTTACTGTTAACCACCATATCATCTATGTAAGCTTTCATCGTTCTGCCTAACAATGGCTCAAACATTTTCGTGATCATCCGTTGGATTGTTGCCCCACATTTTTTAGGCTAAAGGGCATGACCTTGTAAGAATATAATCCTCTAGGAGTTGTAAATGATGTCACCTCCTAGTCCTTTTTATACATAGCGATCTGATGGTAACCGCGATACACATCAAGACAGCTAAGTCGGTTATGCCCTGTAGTTAGGTCCACCAGTTGGTCTATTCATGGTAGAGGAAAGCTGTCTTTTGGGCATGCTTTGATGACTGTTTTGTAGTCCACACAAACGCGCCATTTGCCATTCTTTTTTGGTACCACTGCCGTGTTGCAAATCCACTTGGGATAGTGTACTTCTCTGATTGCCCCTATTTCCAGCAGGTTTCCCACTTCTTCTGCCAGTATCTTTGTGTGGTGGAGTGTCATTCGTCGAGTTCACTGTATAATTGGTCCGACGGTTGGGTGGACATTGAGTTGATGGCAGATAAAGTTGGAGTTAATGCCAAGCATGTCATACAGCGTCTAGGAAAACACTTCGATGTTAGAGGTTAAAAATTCCATGATTCTCTCAGTGTTGGACAGAGACGAGCCTAGCAAAAAGAACCTCTCTAGGTGTTTCTTATCTATCCTTACCTCTATCAAGTCTTCCACTGCCTTTTGTTCGGCTGCTTTGCCGACGTCTGCGAATAACTTGTTAATTTTTGGCTCTTCAACCATTTGTATGAACCCTTTTGCAGCTCGGCTGCCGTTTACTGTAATGAAGCACTGTTTGGACATGATTTGGTCTCTTAAGACTTTTTCAATCATTCTGGTTTCGTTGGGGAACTGTAACACTTGGTGGTAGGTCGATGCCACCGCTCGCATGGTGTGCAACCATGCTCTTCCCAAGATTATGTTATAAGTGGAAGGGACTTTCAATACCCAAAATTCTACCTGTTTTGTCATTGTTCCTGCTTGATTGGTAAAATTATCTTGCCCACCAGCCATTTTGGCATTGAGTTGAAACCGACTAGGGGAGATGTTGCAGGTGCCAAGTCTCTGTCCTCCAATTTTAGTTGCTTGAAGGTCTCGTAGTACATTATTTTGCATGAGCTCCCTTGATCAATTAGGTTCCGCTTGATGTCGAAATTCTTGACGCGCAGAGTAACCACCAGTGCATCGTTGTAAAGGCTTTATAACCTTGCTAAGTCTTTGTCAGGAAAGGTGATGACGTTCGTTGCTTTCGTTCTTTCCTTTTTCACGTTAGGTTATGCACTTAGTACCTCTTTCATGTGCTCAACCTTTTTGATAATCCCTCTAAGTTCATATACTCGTTCAGGTTCGATGATTCCATGTATTACATTGATTATGCCTTGGGGTGGTCCGTCGACCGGCATCCTATTTGGCCTGTTGCGGTCCTAGGGGGCTGGCTGTGTTCCTCCTTCAATATATTAGTCCAAGTGGCCTGCGGCCACTAACTCCTCCAGATGTTGCCTTAATGGCGTACAGTTTTGAGTTCGGTGCTCATTTTCATCATGGAAGGTGCAATGGTACCTATCATCGTAGCCTCTTTGCACTTCTCCCAACTTGGCTGGTCGTCGAACAAAGGGTTCATCGTGTATTTTGCTAAGAATCCGATAGATAGGTTTATTGAATACCGTAGTGATAGCAGTGCAGACTCTCAACTTCCTTGCTTGGGGGTCCTTTCGGTTGGCTCGTCTGCCTTGCCCATTTTGATTAGTTGTTCTTCTTGCTCGACCGTATTAACTTTTGCCGCAGGTTTTTTGTCTGACATCCCTATTGTACCAGCTTTTGCTTTGGAGCGAGCGACATCTTCTTCTATCCAGATGTGCTGATGCACTCTTTCCATTAGGGCCTCCATTGTGAGGGGCGGCGTCATCGTCATTGAATCCCTTAATTTATTGCCAGCTGGCAAACGTCGTTTGTATTGTGCGATAGCTAAGTTTGTGGGGGCAATCTCCAATCTGATTAAAAGTCTTCTAATACTAGTTATTGTAAAACCTCAATGTTTCCTTCTCGCCCATGTCTATGAACAGAAGCTGGTCAATCTCTACTGGCGTCTTGGTGTTCGTTCTAAATCTGGTCGCAGATGCCTCCGCTAGTTGCGCCCATGAAGCTATGCTATCTTCTGGCAACCTTTCAAACCATGTTAAACCCAGGTCACCATGGCTGGAAGGAAACATGATACACATTAGAGCCTCGTTTCGCTGATACACGGCCATAACATGGTGAAAGTGGCTTAAGTGCATGTAGGGGTCTGACTTCCTCTCATAAGTAGTGAATTTGGGCTGATGGAAGCCTGAGGGTAACGATACGTTCTTTATCGCCGGAATGAATGGCGAGCTCTGCAACCTCACTAACGCTTTGTTTGCTGGTTCATAGGCAAGGTGTGGTTCTGGCATTCCAACCTCGACACTCCCATGTGTTTTGGGAGCCAACTGTTGTAGCGCTGAGACTCTATGGGGTCGCGAGCCTGAGTGTGTTCTCTTCTTTGAGCCCTTTTCTATAGCATTGTACGCAGGTCTGCCGACCTAGGCAACTTCGTGTGCCTAAATGTTGTTTGGTGTGAATGCAAAGGCCGATAACTGCTTCTCTCTGTATAAGACCTTTCAGTCCTTAGTCTCTCAGACTTGGAGTAACAAGTCGTGGAAGTCCTTGATTGTGTGTCACCTGTCCTGAGGCTTTTACTTTCAGCTTGTGACGGTGTGACTTGCCTATCACGATCTTCTGAATGGTAAAGTGTGTGTTGCCTTTGCGCCCCTCTTTTGTTGCCACCCCCTTGCCTTTTATGTAGCGCTTCAACGTCTCCATGTCTGCCGCCATCCTCCGTATCAATTCGTCTTGCTTCCTTACGCGATCCTCCAAAACTTGAGGATCCATCCTCCGCCTCTGCCTGTCAGGGCTCTGAGAGCGACGACGGCTTGAGCCCTGTCTTTCTCGTGTGTCTCTCTGTGGGTTCTATCGTCAGGGATCTAATTCTACCATATGTGGGATAAAAGGTAAACCTTCGCACCTCCTGCCCCCTTCCGGGGTTTGCCCATCAATAGCAAAATGTGGTAAGTCTTCATTGTGCGCCACAGATTCCAACTAAAGAGGAAACTCAATCAAAAGGTTTTGTTCTTTGTGTGACTTCCCACAGATGGCGCCAATTGTACGAGTAGGAAATAATCTTCTCGTATAATCCTGTTGATCAAGTTTGCACTTCTCCAAACGTAATTATTTTACTCCTTGTAAACACAAACGTGAGCTGGTCGGTGGGAGTGTGCCGGAAACCTCTTCGATGCTTAAGTCAGCAAAATAGACAATAGACACAAAAGCTCTGTGTATTTGAGAGTCAGAATTATGATACCTGTACATAGGTCCTGTCATGGGCTTTTATAGATCCCACCTGGCACAATCCTAGCAAGATTCCAACTCTCCTTACCAAAGTCCTCCTAGGAATCACACTCCCAAGGATAATGAATATCCTGATAACATTCTACTCACTACTAACCAAGTGAGACGGTTGCAACTCTTACCTTGTCTGGCACCAGACTTAACCATGCTTACACAACTCGGTGCTACTTTAGTCAACATTGTCAGTCTTGACTTTGAGTTATCGTCCTGCAAAGCTATCCTTTAGCTCGGTCCTCCTTGCACTAATACCTTGGTCCAGGATAGCCAGGTCAAGCCATTGGTAGCCCACCTCTGACCAGCCTGTGCTTAGATGATCTAGGACCATGCTACATAAACAATTACTTCGGCCCGTAGTTCGGCCCAATGTCTAAGACGAATGGTCATAGTTTGGTAAAAACTATTCACATAAATTACCCTCTCAGAATATATTCTAACAAAATATTTTAGTTAAGGACAATTTGAGTGCATGGTTACTGTTGGCAGATATACAAGGTCCTTTTTTTTTATCAGTAAAAGAAAGGGACTTCATTGATGAAATCAACGTATATTACATATGATTATACATCAATAAAAAGGAAGATAAGAGCAAAGAGCATTATAGTATAACTTCCTAATCCCAACTAGATTAGCATCAAGCAAAACACTTAATCATATACTAGCTCATGCTAAAAGAGTCAGTGAGAAACCAACAGTGGAAGAGGAAACAAAGCAAATAACAAGCCCCAAGTAGGCAATAAACAACAATCCTCAACACTAGCTCACTAACAGGATATCAACAAAAAAACCAGTAGCGAGCAGTAACCAAATTGCTCTTCCTAATTGAGATATACACATTGTTTTCTTTGTGTATGAACAGTTGGGGCTTGTTCTCTAGGCTTGTAAACTCACCACTTAAGGCCCCGCATAGATAAAGTGCCCATTTATACGTAAAACAATGTTTGGCTAATCAGATAATTGTAACTATAATTGGATTACCGACAATTATTATTATGTTTTTTTGAGAAAAGAAGGTTCAAGTTTTTGAAGACTATATGATCTATTCATGAGACTACAATTGTCTAATTATTATGATTTTCTATATAAATGATTTGTTTGGAGAACCTTATAAGATAAACAGTTTGGATTATTGACATGGATCTGCGATTTGTTGGGAAGCTCAACTAGAGAGAATCCCTTTTTTATTTTATTTTTTTCTTTTAGTATTTTTTTTATTTTTATTTTTATTTTTTCTGTTTATGATTTTTATTTATGTTATTTTGGAGTTGTTTTAGCATGCAACAGTTGTTGTTCAAGGAGACAAGTATTATGGAACAAAGGCAACCATGAATGTTTGGAAACCCATAGTCCAGCAATCCAATGAATTTAGCTTGTCCCAGCTCTGGATCATGGCAGGTTCTTATCCTTCAGATCTCAACACTGTTGAAGCTGGTTGGCAGGTACACTTTCACATTAATTTGATTATATTGTAGATTTTCTCGCTATTCTCCCTTTTGT
The DNA here is from genome assembly GCA_030407325.1 of Camellia japonica. Classification (NCBI taxonomy): domain Eukaryota; kingdom Viridiplantae; phylum Streptophyta; class Magnoliopsida; order Ericales; family Theaceae; genus Camellia; species Camellia japonica. Next base: position 53,821,136 of record JAPPVO010000029.1, read on the forward strand.
TTCTATAACAAAAAAAATACAACATATAATCTAATTTATTACTGCATTTCCCTATTTGATTAGCATCCCTATTTTTAACAAATCTCATTTTGGTCCATTCACTTTCACTAATATTCCACTTTTTATTTAGAAAAATTACACCGGTAATCTCTATATTTTAGTCTTTATGTCATTTTGGTCTTTATAGTTTCAATTAGTTTGATTTTGACTATAAGTTATGATTTTGTCAAAATTTTGTCCAATTAATTACAATTGTTAGTATTTTTTATTTTTGGTTGAAAAATGTGTACATGAGTGGCATGTATCATGTTTTATACGTAAAATTATAAACTTGTTTAATTTAGTGAGTTAATCTTAATAAAATCACTGATTATTTCTTTCAAAAACTTAATTGGCATATCAATTAAACCAAATTGACACAAAATTTAAAATTAAATGTCAAAATTGAACTAATTGAAATGATAATGTCCTAAATGACACAAGAGGTAAAATATAGGGATTATTGATATAATTTGCTATTTATTTATGTCCTTAAATAAATGTGAGTGGAACACACGTATCAATTTTCATTCAATGTCATTTATATCAATAGAAAAAAAATAATTTATTATTATTTGACCAAAAGTATAAAGAATTAACTATCATAGATAAAGATAAGAAGACTAGATTGACATGTTGGTGAAAGTATAGAGGTGCGAAATATAATTTACCATTTATCATCTTTGCCGTGAGCGATGATCCCTACACACCCACACACACACACACACACACACACAAAATTATCATCAAACTAAGTTTAAAATATTAGTCATACACTTTACTTTTCTTTCCCATTTTTTGTGTTAGTATCTTTCTCTTTGTGTTTCACTTCATTTCATTTATGTCTCCTCTCTATGAGGGAAAAAAAAAAAACAGGTTTTCCAAGATTTGTATGGAGATGACAACCCCAGACTTTTCACCTACTGGACTGTGAGTCTTTAATTATTTTAATTTTTTTTCCAGTAATGTTTCTTTTGAGTTTCTTTTTTCTCTAGGGTAGTGTTAACATATATATATATACACGTGTTTAATGGTGAAATTGGTTAATGTTCAGAGAGATGCATATCAAACCACAGGGTGCTACAACCTGCTCTGCGCAGGCTTTATTCAAACCAGCAATAACATGACACTGGGGGGCTCCATCTTCCCAATTTCTGCTTATGATGCTTCCCAATATGAATACGACTTTTTTGTTTGGAAGGTAACGTTTTATACATTAAGAACAATGGACTTTTACATTACCCACTTCTTTTAATTGTTTAAATATTTAAAGTACTCTTATATAAAATACAGTAAAAACAACTATTCTAATGTTGCTCCCTTATAATGGTAGTTAAATTTCAAAATAGTAGATTATAGAAAGATTCAGAGAATCTTTGACATCACAGATGCTCATACCTTTATGATTTTTTTTTTTATTTTTTTTTTTACTTTTACTTTTAGGAGGGGAGGTTTAAAGTGGTATTATATGAAAATAAATAAGTCTGTTCAGTTGTGTTCTATGAAGCACGGGTACAGGTATAAGTTCTGATATTGATACGATACGAGCACATTGATATGGTAAATTTAAAAAAAAAAGTAGGGTACAAGTATAGTTTTGTACTTTTATAAAAAATATATATATATATATATATTTTTAATTTGAAGAAATGAAAAAATTAATTAAATAGTTTAATTTGTTAAGATCTAACCTATAATTAATATTTAATGTCTCGGGAAACACTATGGTGCACACACTTTGAAGGGTATGCACTATATGCACCTTATAACTAAAAAAAAAAAAAAAGACATAACTTCAATTTTCTGAAAAAAAAAAAAATAAAAAAAAACAAAAAAAAAATAAAAAATCATAACTAAAGGCAATATGAGGCATAACTAAAATAATACCATAACTAAAAAAGAAAATTAGTCATAATTAAACAAAAAAAATGACATAACTAGGGATGCATATGGTACATCATTTTTAAAGTCTGTATATTAGAATTTCCCCAAAAGTACAGGTATAAACTAAAATTAAATATCATTATATTAAATAACTTAAAAATCATAGTTTAATTTTAAAATCATATCACATGTTAAACTAAAAATAAAAAAGAAATCTAATAAAAGGAATTTTATCTCTGTAGTAGAAGAAAATATTATTTCGACTGAGGTATGATACGACGTGGGTATATATTAGGTATGTCTACGTACGCCAAAAATTAAGCAGAAAAAAAATTTGAATACGTGTTTCATGTACCCGATTTATATGCAAAAGTATCATATCAAGTACCATATGCCGATAACTATCCAGTTCAAGTACAACATGTTTGTTGAAGTACCCATACTTCATAGTTTGTGTTGCCTCTAGTATCGAGTGTTAGTTAATTTAAAATAAAATTAGGAGCTACATAAAGAAAATAAAACCGTATCGCCATGTTGTTGCATATTTTGGCCATCATATTTGTGCATTATTTGCTTCTTAGTAGTAGTGTTTAATTTGGTTAAGCCTAGCTTCTTCACGTGGAATATGCAATTAAGGATATTGTTGATGAGTCTATGATGAGGATTATTGTTGTTACTTAGAAGGTCTACAATGAGACTAGCATTCACTTTTAATTCGATGTTGCTCAAGTTAAGGTTGACTGTCATGACAAGCCCATCTCGAAAGGCCCAAAATTCAACATGTGTTTACTAATGGAAGGACCAATGCATCTAAACCCACCAACACTAAAATCTATCAAGTTGTGTTTGATTGGAAGATTTGGGAAGAAACTTGAAAATGAAAAAAAAAAAAGAAAAGAAAAAGATATGTGAAATATATATTTCATCTAATTTCACATATTTTTTTCCTTTCTTTTCCAAAACCTTTCTTAAATCCTCCAATCAAACACAAACGTAAGCCTAGTTGACCAAGCACCACTACCCCAACCCGGATTTCTCTTTGCGGCCTAATCAATGTTAAGTTTGAGGTGCATCAATGTTGGTGTTTCTCAACCTACAAACATGGTTTCCCTATGGTGGGGGAAGAAAAGAGGCTTCAACATAAAAAAACACTCAAAGGGTATGGAAATTAATGATAGAGGAGGGGAAATTTCGGTATTTAGGGATTGTTTGGGATGAGTGTTTGGGGTTAAAATAACTAATAAAAACAAAATTAGCTATTTTAGCTAGTAAGACAAAATATCACATCCAAATCATAATCATTTCATTTTTTCTTTTACAATAGTCAAATCAGTTACAAAAAAAGTCCATCATCATCTCAAATATAATTTTTTAAGCCAGGCTAAAATAGTAAAAAAGTCAGACTAAAAAGGTTCATCCCAAACGAAGACTTAGTAATGTCATTAGGGAGGGAGGTAAAAACAATCCTGTTTCTATGAAGCCAAATGTACCAATATGCCATCACTGGTGAAATTATCCTTTTGTTGACTAAAATTTTAGTCGTAAAAAGGCTATTTTAATTGGCAAAAGTATTTTGCCACAAAAAATTTTGGTCGTCACTTTAGTCGTTAATATATGGTCAGAGAAAGTAATCTATAGCTAAAAAAATTATTAGTCATCAAAAATAATTATTTGGCAATTAAACTTTTGGTCGTTGAATATATAACTACCATGACTAGACCATTTGGGAGCTAAAACGTTACTCGCCAAAAAGTATTGTTTCCTCGACCAAAAGTAAGCCGACCAATACCTTTGGTCGCCAAACGTGAGTAGCAATGTTCTGAAATCTAGACTGGACCGGCCAGTTCAAGCTAAACCGTCAACTGGACTAGGATCCTCCATTTTGCTAAATGGCAAGCAAATTTGCGAAACTATATTGTCTGGAAAAGGTAAACATAGAACCACATGGAAGTATAACAAATAACCACCATGTCACATTCAACTTTTGTTTATATTTGGGAAATATATATATATCTTTATTAGATTTTCTTTCAAACATTACATATAATTAATATATTTTACAAATAATAAACACAAATATATTTATTGAATTATAAATTTATCTTAAAATTTAAAAATAATTTAAATAAATGTATCTTAATTCTTATGTTATTATTAAATATTTTAAAATATATTTATAAAATAATTATGACGTCACGATTTTATTCCAATTTGGCCTGACGGTTGAATCGGTGACTTGTTCATCTGATCCCTTTTCTAGTTCGTTTACCAGTCTGATTTTTAAAATATTGGTGAGTAGTGAAACACTGACTAGGAAATTTAGTCGCCAAAAGTATTAGTTGTTTTTCCCAACCTATCACTTGGTTGCCACATAATACAATAGATATGCTAATCATCAAAATGACATCATTTTGATATCTCTAAAAAAAATTTAGTTCCTGTTATTTTTATTTTTATTTTAACCTTCCCACTTCTAGTTTTCACGACCAATATTTCAAATTAGTCGCAAAACATTAGCGAGTAAATCACATTAGTCGTGAAAAATAAAAACTTTTGGCTACTATATTTTTTTTGGTCGACAAATATGTGTTTTCCCTACAACAGGTGTTAGTCAACTATATGTCTCAGTATGCGTCCGACAAGCAAAACGATGTCGTTTTGCTATCTACGACTAAATTTCATTAGTAAAAGTTTAACATCTCTCACCCATATTTTCACCCTCCCGCCTCTATTTTTGGTGACTAATATTTCAAAGTAGTCGTGAACATATCTGTGACTAAATCATGTTAGTTGGAAATGTGATATTTTCGCGACTAAAATTTATTTAGTCGGCAAAAGTGGTCAATGAAAGTATAATTTCTTACAAAAATCAATTAAAATAGTCACTTTCTAAACACACTCAAAATCTTTGGTAGGTGGGGGGGCAGGTAACCAAAGATTTTGAGGGTGTTTGGAAAGTGACTTTTTAATTGATTGTTCTAATTTTTTTTTTTTTTTTTTTTTTTTTTTATAAAAAGACTGTAAATTTTTTTTTAAAAAAATGATGTAATTGGATGTTTTAGCTTTTTAACTATTTTAACTAAAAAGCCAACACCCAAAGTGGCCTTTCTTTTTATGTCTGTATCATTGTTTATTATCATATACACAAGTATATATATTTAGTAGTAGTGGTGGATTTTAAATGGTGGATTTTATTGTTTTACTCTTCAAGTTAAGACAAATGATTTTTTTTTTTCTTTTCAGACAATTAAAAATTGATTTTTGTTGAAAAATTTAAAATATTGAAAAAGCATAACATAATTTCAAAGAAGTCAATGTCAACCTGACTTATTCATTTTATAACTTCTCCACTTTTTGAAATATTTTATCAGACTCTTTATTTATTTAATTTTCTCTGTTGAATATCTTTTTGATTTTGTTAATAATGGGTGTGGTAATTTGGTAGGACACAACAAGAGGTGCATGGTGGTTGCAATTTGGGAATGAGGTACTGGGTTACTGGCCAACCTCCTTGTTTTCATACCTTGCTGACAGTGCTTCGCAGATTCAGTGGGGAGGAGAGGTGCTGAACTATGCATCAGGTGGGCAACACACCACCACCCAAATGGGGAGTGGCCACTTCCCTGAAGAAGGGTTTGGCAAAGCTACTTACATCAAGAACATCCAGAGCGTAGATGGTTCCAACAATCTAAGAGCTCCTATAGGTGTTAGCACTTTGGCTGAGAAATCCAATTGCTACAATGTTCAAGTGGGCAATAATAGGGACTGGGGCAACTACATTTACTATGGTGGTCCTGGTAGAAACCCTAATTGCCCATGACCAAAGTGGAAAAAATGAAGAAGTAGAAACTCCAATAGTATAAAGAGTAATTATAGTGACTAAATTTGAATATCATATGATTTGATGTCTTACATGACATTAATCATATATCACTTGATTTGATAAGCTCTACTTATGTTGCAACTGATATTTAAGTAGAATAAAATTACAACTGATATAGTGGCATGTAAAACGGTCACCTTAGGTGATATTTAAATATGGTTATTCAAATGTGGTTACACTAACATTATTTTAAGGATAAATTACACTTTTAAATATTGTAATTTGATTAAAATTTTATTTTGATCCTTGTTTTAATGTTAATATGGAGAAGTGGTTTGGAGATACTCTTCAGATCCTGGAAGGCGCTGGTGATCCTCAGCTAGTCACCTGAAAAGAGGAAAACTCCGATCGGGGGTGCCGGGATTAGCACTCCGACGGACAAGTTAGTTCAGACACTCAAGATAACTTTCTCTTTAAGTTAAGTGAAATGATTCTTACATACCCTTCTGGATTTGTGGTTCTTCTATTTATACTCACTTCTTGGGCCTCGGGGCCTGAGCCTACTTTTATCTTATTCACCTTACATTCATTCGGATTTACTGAGCCTCGTCTATTCGGCTCTGTTAACGTATTCGGCACTCTAGTTACGCAATATGAAGCCGAGTAGTATCCAGTTTCTGGGGTATGCGTCTCCCGACTCTTCCAATTATTCGGCTCCCACAATTGCCCCCCGAACTCCCTATTGATGGTAGTTAATCGGCGTGTTTGGTCTTGAATTGGAAAAGTTGGAACTGGTCAGGCGGCTTCACGTATCCCAATATAGATGTCAGGATGTGCACACTTTTTCGTTTATCATTACGCTTTCCCGCCTCAATCGTGCATTTCGCATTTATTGTGATTTGAAACTTCGGTCTTTTCGAATGCAGAGTTCGTCGAGTATTCGAGGCTCTTAGACCGCCAGCGGATATCCCTTCTCTGATTCGCACGCTCTGCAATTCTTCTCTGTCTACCCTCGTCTCCGTTTAATCTTCGTAAGTCTTCTTCTCCCTTCTTTACGATCCTATTTTGTGTTTTGTCGTTTTGATTCTGGCGAAACATTGAATTCCTGCGAACATGGCTAAACACTTGAAAGACCTCCTTTCCGAGGGGCGTATTGTCGGATTCCGGAGACATTTTTCCATTCCTGACGACGTCCACTTATCTCTCGTAACGGACAGTACCCTTGACATGGAGAGGGAGGATCAGAACACGATCGTCTTCCCTCTCCTATCCATAGCGGAGGGCGGAGTCCGTTTTTCCCTACACCCTCTGCTCAGGGCCGTCCTTCGCTATTGGAGTCTGATTCCTTCTCAACCCAACGTCAATTTCTTTCGAATCATCATGGGGGTGATTGAGCTGAATCGGCGTCTTAGGATCAACCTTGGCATTCTGGCGATTCGGCACTGCTACGCTTTGGCCAAATCTTCCGGTCGGCTGGGGCGATACTTTCTCAGGGCCAAGGACACTGACCATCACTTGATAACCATGCTTGCCAGCTCTGGTAAGAGGGTTGACGACGTAATGGTCAATGTTCAAGGCAACTGGGAGTTCGGTGAAGGCGAAGACCGCCTAGATCCTATTCCCAGATGAAAGGGTGATCCAGGTTGCCGTGCAACGCCTTGTTGTTTGTTGACTTGCCCTTCACTCGGCTACTTTCGCTTTAATCACTCTTCGTTCTTTGCAGGTAACAGTTTGAAGAAAATTCTTCCGTCGACCGACGAGACGGTTCTTGAGGAGATCAAATCTGCGCTCAGATACTTCGGTTGTCCAAACGTACAAAAGTAAGGGAGAACGGCTCACATACTACTCCGATACGAACCGACTTATACTACATACTCAGCTGCAGAAGGCATTCCAATTCCATCTGGCGATCAACACCTTTCGGCTCTTATCTTTTCCAGTTTTAAGAACCTTAGGCAAATTGGCCTCGAAGAGTCGGATCCGAGGACAGAGGCTGATCCGGAGGTAGAGGTAGTTGCTGAACCAACCGGAGAGGCTGCTGAGGGGGCCGAAGAGGTTGATGAAGCGATACGCTCGGAGTTTGAGGCTGCGGGACTTAACTGGCCTTCACCGTCCACTTCGGGTCGGGCAGAGTTTTCGTCCGAAGATATTTTTGCAAATTTGGGGGACCTACTCGGCGATATTTTTGAAGCTATGGCTGGGGAAAGCCTTACGCAGATGGCGCGAAGGAAAAATGCCGAGCGAATGGCTGCTCGAAAGAAGGCCGAGGCCGCCCATTCTGAGCCCATCTTGAGTGAAAATTTCGTACCCGCTATTGAAGAGACGATTCAGGTCACTGAGACCGAAACGGGGGAAAAGGTTGAGGAACAGGTCATTGAAGAACGGCTAGTCTCGGAGGAGCGTGGTGAAAAACGTGGCGCCGAGGGAGAGGCCGAGTCAGAAATTAGCCTTGCTTCCAAACGGCCTCGTTTAGAAGAGTCGGGTGTGGCTGCGCCTTTTATTGTTCGGCCTAAGATCAAAGATACACCGATCTCTTTCGATGCTTTGGTTATTAAGGATCCAGCCGTGGCGTTGAGCCTCGCGGCTCCAATTTCCTTGCCGGCTGACGTCGCAGCCTTTCGCGCCGTGCCGGATATTATGGCCGTAGCCCTGTCTACGCAGTCAGCGTTGCTGGTTAGTGACCATCTCAAATTCTCTTGACTTTGCTTTCATTAAAGATATCTGACAATCCCAACTTGTTTTGCAGACTGTTGGTACGATAGCGGACCTAGGTCGCCGCCTCCATGATGCTCTCAGCAGAGTTGATCGTTTGCAAGCGGAGGTGGACGGTCAAAGTAGTAGGGCCGAATTTGAAAGTATGAGAGCCGCGATGGAGGGTGCGCGAGCTGAAGCAGAAAAAGAGAGGGCTCGCTCAGCTGAGCAGCTTCGCTTTGAGGCTGAGGGTAGAGCAAATGCAAGCGAAGAATCGCTTAAGTTAGCCAAGGAGGCGCTGGCCAAGGTGGAGGTTCAGTTAGCGGAGCTTAAGGCCGCCAAGGAGAAAGCCGATTCTGAAGCTTCTGCAGCATTTGAGGCAGGAAAAGGCGCCGCCCTTACGGAATATGTAGATGAAGTCCCCAAATTCGAGAATCGAGGGTTCAAACATGGATGGCTCAAAGCCCTTGCTGCCGCTGGAGTTACATTGGCCTTGCCAATTCCCTACGAGCAAGTGGACGTGGAGCCACTTGAGTCTGACCCCGAGGGTTGATCTGGGAATCATCTCTTTTGATTTTGATTTAAACTTTTGTTTGGTAGACTTTTGATTTTGATGTAAGTTTTTGTTTGGCTAGTTTTTTGATTTTGATGTAAGTTTTTGTTTGGCTAGTTTTCATGTATAAATTGGTTACTATTTGCGCTAAATTTATTAATGAAAACTGCCTTGGTATTTGTAGACGTCCCCGAACGCATCCCGGGGAAAGGGAGTGCGAGTCCCCCCGTTCTGGTTCGATATTGGGTCACTACAGTTCGAAGGACTCAAAATGTCACGGTTCTTAATCTTGAACCAAAGAGTCCAAATCCGGCAAATCGTTTTGAGAAAACAGATTTTTGAAAGAAGTGCCAAACATGGACTGCTTCGCCAGATACAGAGTCGCCACCTAAATGTTTTTTTAATAGGAAATTTAGGAAACCCTGACTCGGTGCCAAAGGCCACGTGTCCGTCATCACCAAAGTTGCCTCGGCTCGGCAACTTGGGTACGATTGGGGAAGGTCACTTCGTGAGAACCCCCGCTCGCCCGGTCAAAGACCGGCCTCTACTAACCATGATATCTTATTTTGAAAACATTGTGTGTTCTTATTCCGATTATTAGCCTAGGTTACTATGTGATGCGCACAGCATACAAGTATAGACTGGGTCGCCTGAATTGGAACAAAACTTCATGTTTGTTTTGAAAATGGTTTGATGGTGCTACCCGCAGGTAGGCTAAGACATGGATTTGCCACCCTCGGGTGGGCTTTAGAAAACAATGGTTTTGCCACTATCTAGTGGGCTTAAAACAAACAGTCAATGATTTGTTCCACTCCAAGTAACTCAACCTCCACCCACAGGCATTCAAGGCAGTTATATCACATAAGCAATTAGCCTCATGGTAAGGATGCTTTTCATGGCAGTCACTCACACGCATGCAAGGATGCTAAAGCATAAAAACTCACCGAGTACTCCAAGCCAAAACAGAAGCTCGTTAGAAATCCATGCATGATCCTAGATGCACAGAATTGCCTAATGCAACACATGCAAAGATGCAAACTATAGCAGGCTCGGCTATTCTAAACATGGCATATGGAATGCTACAGCTAACATGTATTCAACTTGGAATTGAAATACAAATGCAGTTAGTATGATGCGCCGAGCCCGGTGCGTGCAAAACAGATGAATGATGCAAACATGCTATCATACTGTATGCTAATTGAAATATGCCCTATATCTAACCATCATAAGCGGGTAAATAAAAGGGAAGAAAGACGTGGGGTTGGAAGACATACATCACACTCACCCACACTTATTACAATTATGCCCTCGCACAGAGGGTCCGAATAAATAATACAGTCCGAAATGAAAGAATAATACAGTCCGAAATAATACAGTCCGAATAATATACAAATTCCTAATTAATTTAACAAATTAAAGAAGAAAGCGGTAAACTGGCATGCAAGCCAGGGGCTACCTCACTTCCGCTGAATGATGTATGCTGGGTTGCCTTTTTGGAAATCCACTGGGATGCCCCGATTAGCCTCTGTTTGCAATGTTCCTCGAAATGCGTGCCAAGCCTCGGAAGACTGCTGATTCTTGATATGCTGCAACAGAGAGCAGGAAAGGGGCATAGCAATATATTTCACAAATATATGCGTGCCTCGATCTTCGTGCCACCAATCACGCATCTCGATGCATGATGGCCGAGGAGTCGGATTGCACAACTCAATATAGGATGAATGCAGATGAATGCTACAACAAAACCTAACTCCATCATGGGTAATCCGGAGTGTCGGTGACTTCGGAATTGAGACCCGTTCCGTCACTCGGAATACGGAACGCGCCTCGTTTCCCGTGCCCGGGCTAACTCCTATCCCGAACACGATGCAATATGCATGATATGCATGAATGCAACTAAAATACAATCCTAGCATGCACAATGCTATGAAAATGAGATGCCTCGAAATGCGTGCACACGGGCACGCAAACCGAGGCGATGATTCTAAGGCATGAAATGGCATGGAAATGATATGTAATGAGACTAAAATAAGATGTCTCGAAATGCGTGCCCACGGGCACGCAAACCGAGAAAATGACATACGGCATGCAACAGGACTAAAATGAGATATACGATGCAATATGGGCTTACACCAACATGAGAGAGCCTCAGCTACACTCCACGGGAGGCCGTGAGGTGAAAATGAGATGCCTCGAAATGCGTGCACACGGGCACGCAAACCGAGGCAATGGCATACGCAATGCGATGAGACTAAAATGACATACAGAATGCAAAATGGACTTACACTAACATGAGTGAGCCTCAGCCACACTCACATAAGAGGCCGTCGGATGAAAATGAAGCGCCTCGAAATGCGTGCACACGGGCGCGCAAACCGAGGCGATGGCCCTAAAGCATGAAATGACATGAAATATGATATGCAAACATGCAAATGGATTTTGGCACTGAAATATGGGGGAAAACAGTCCCGAAACATGGCCAAAGTGCACCCGAAGCATGGAATGATCCCGAAATGCGATATTAAGCACCCGAAATGGCCTACAGCCATACTAAACATGCATAATATGGACATGGAATGAAAATACAGTAGCAAGGCAGCCCCAATACAAGCATTTTTCAGTCATAAAAAGGGCTAAACAGCAAGCATACATAGGATTAAGCAAGAATGCAAAAATGGCCCCGCAAGAGAGGTATTGAAGCAAGTGATACATGCGATGCCCAAATGAAAAAGTACCCTTCTACAACATTGAAGAAGGACTAAAAATATGAACATTTACAGTAGATGACATCCCCCAACTCAGCATGAAAACATGCTAAAAATGTCATGCAAGAACTAGGATACATAAGGCTATGACATGAGGTACCCAAAACATTCATCAAACCAGCAAAGACCCTTAATGAAATATGTCAAGAAGGTCAAAAATGACTCTTTCTAGTTCTGATGATGGCCGAAAACAGAAGCTAGATAAGCTTAAAAAAGCATGCAAAAATGGGGGGCAAAGAGGGGTATAATGACAAGTATAACATGGAGACCCCCAACAAGGTTGATCCCTTCTACAATGTTGTATAGGGACACAAAATAAGCTTATTCACAGTTCATGACATGCTCCAAAACAGACTAAATGTAGGTCAAACAAGTCATGCAAATTTACGGTAAATATGAGAGATTATGAAGCAAGTGCATGATAGAGAGGCCAAACAAGGTTGAGCCCTTCTTCAATGTTGAAGAGGGGCTCAAAATAGGCCCACTCACAGTTTACATTATGCTCGAAAACAGATCACTCATAGGCTAGAAATAGCATGCAATATTGTGGCATATAAGATGATATTGAGGCAAGTGCACCATAGAGGGCTCAAACAGGGTTGAGCCCTTCAACAAAGATGAAAATGAGCTCAAAAGAGGACCACTTTCAGTATTGGTCGGAGCTCAAAACAGTATAGAAATAGGGCCAAGAAATGAATCAAAAATGAGCTAGAAAAGAGGGTGGAGTACTTACCCTTGTAGACAAGTCTTGGCTGCCTTTTTGCTTGAAGAATGGATGCCTCCTAGCTGCTGGAAAGCTCTCCTAGCTGCTGGAAATAGAGTAGTGGTGGTGGTGCTTGATGGTGATGAAGAGATGGAACCAAAACTTGAAGATTTGAGAGAGATGGAGAGAGATATGTATCTAAGCTCTTAAGAGAGTTTTTCTAACCCTAGCCTAAGAGTTGGGAGGCTCCTTATATGGACCAAAAGAGGAGGGCAAAGGTGGAGGGAAATGCACCCAAGTGTTCCCCTCCAAAATATCCCCCGGATACAGATCTTTTCTGGGGGAAACAGCTACACAGCTGTAAGACACACCTCCCAAGGAGCATGGCCGGCCAGCTAACTTTGTTGCAGGTGGCCGGCCGGCCACCCCCTATGGCCGGCCGGCCAAGGGGCAAAAATGAAACAAAGAATTGCTGGCCGGCCACCACACATTGGTGGCCTCCCATATGTGCTGAACAAGACCCTGTGGTTCAAACTGACAACTCAAAACAGAGAGAGAATAGGCCACTTTTAAAGGGGTTCAAAATGGACAAAGAATTACTGGCCGGCCATGTGTTTTTAGGATCCTCCCATGTGTGTACAACACAAATATGTGGTTTTGGCTCGAAGAAAATGGCCCTAGGGTGTTCAACATTAGCCCGGAAGTGAGAAAAACGGGCGTCGGAGGGCGCCGGAAGAGCATAACTGGTTGCTGAGACAATTGCTAGCCTCCCACCCTCCAGTGATCTTCCTGGTGATAAAACAGAGGTACCTGCCAAAAATAAACGAAAACCGATGCAAAACGAATGCTCGGGGACCAAAACACGCAGTTCGGGGTCCCGAAAATAGGCTGTTAAGCACCGAAAGTGGCATTCGGCCACGAAGTGGGTATCTAAGACCCCAGTGTCCCTCGAAAGGGAGTAAATGAGATGCATGCCAAAAACCGGAGGAATCGGAGATGGTTGGGTGGTCCCGAACCGAGGCACACGGCCTGACGGCTCCGAAAACCGGGAACCGGGCTCCGAAATGGGCAAAATGGCCTACGGCCACGAAATGTAGCCCACGGCCACTGAGAGATGGTCTACGGGACCTCTCCCTCCCCTCAGGAAAGAAAACAGAGAAAACCGAGTCGGTTCGCAAACCGAGGCAAGGCACAGAAGAGAGTTCGGAAGTCCGGAGGCAGGGCACGGCCGCGACTCTGAGACTTCTGAACGAGCACAATATGCAACATCACCGAGCGCTCAATCGGTGACGTCTGAGTCTTAAGGTCGGTCAAAAATGGGGTGTCTACAGTTGCCCCTCTTTGACAGAACTCGGAAGTCATAACAATGACGGGAGTGAATGTCAAAGCCCAGAGACGACCCATTTTTGACAAGGCCGAAGACTTAGACAATCATACAAGATGAAAAGAGATGTGCCCGCAGGCGTGCCCGCAGGCAAGGGGGGCAAAATGCAAAGCGACATGCACAGAGCCAAATGATCATGCAAATGCAGCAAGCTGTAATGAGGCAAGTATTCGCAAATAGATGCAACAGTTTTAAGCAAGAATGCAAAGCAACAACTACATTTCATGCAGTTAGGAATGCGGAGAATCATTCGGTTCTCGTCGCGTCTCACACGGAAAAGATACGATACCTGCGCGATTCGTCTGGTCGCACCAGCCTCAAATGAACCGTACATACAATATCGTGCCTGCAAAAGAGAGAAATTCAACAAGAACAATATGCTAACAACATATATCCAATGTGATTCCTGTGGTTCCGAAAGTTTGACACACGCAGTGTAGGCAAGTGAATGCATCGCAATGCAAGAAAGGAACGCGCGTGATAACGCATGCTCGAGCACAGAGGTATGGTACACCAAGAAAACATGCATGACAATGCAAAATGTTGATGAGAATGCAAGTTATGTGCACAACAATGCAAAACGAGCACGAATCAGGGTGCCCGTTTGTTGCGAAATAACGAGTAAGAAAACGCGCATTTCGGCGAAGGCAACTTGATCGCGGCCTCTGATTCACCTCCCGGAGAGGTTACAACATGTTCAAAAAGGATGCACCTTGATTTTGATGAGTGATGATGAGACACATGTCAGAAATTGCAGCTGAAGTTCCGGCGGAGCAATTTCGCGACCGGAAGTGCACTTTTCTTGAACTTTTTCAGGTCCCGGGAACTCCAATCTTCCTCAAAATTTGCAGGGAGCTAGAGGGGAGGTGGGGGACATGGCCGGCCAGGTGGTTGCCCTAGGGGAGGCCACCGGCCAAGTACCAAAAAGCAAATGGCCGGCCAGCTAGGAAAGGTGGCCGGCCGGCCACCTGCACAAAAGTAGGGGCAATTTTGTCTTTTGCCTCATTTCTATATATATCCTCACCCATTCAATCCGAAATCACTCCCACAGGTGTGAAATTTTCTCCTCTTGCCTCCCAAACCATTTTTTCTTTCAGATCTGCACTTTATACGCGCTTTTCAGCCTTTTTTGCAAGTTGTTTTCGCGAAATCTTTCAGTTTTAAGCACTTTGAGTCGATTAAATTTTGATTTCGGAGCTTCTTTTCTCATTTTCACCACTTGAGGTAAGTTTGTCTCAATATTTGGAAGATTTTCTCGGGAGTTGACTTTTGTTGACTTTTTCATTTCCCGGGAGTTGACTTTTGTTGACTTTTTCCAATTTTGGCTCATTTTTGCTCCTTTTTGCAGATTTCTTGAAATGGCGGGTGATTTCCCTCACGGTGGAGGTCCTCCAGGCGCCGGAGATGATTTTGACATCATGGCACTCCCCCCGAGAGTCCGTCCTTTTATTCCCGGGAGGTACGCCCCACCGGTACATGTGCTTCCGCGGGCCGTTTTTCGTCGTTTCACTGACTTCAATGATCGGGCACCCGGGGATTTACTTCTGCGAGAGCCGGAGCAGCACCTCTCTCACGATGCACGAGAGGTATTTTACTTTATTTCCTGCATTTTCCGTGCACTTTGTAGCTTTGCCATGCTTAAACACACAGTTTTAGCTTATGACATAGTACTTTGTTTGCATTCTGAACATGTGACTTAAACACTTGAATTGCTGAACACACGGCTCACTGACTGATTGATTGTGAACACACGGCACACATTAGTTAAGAATTGAACCACGGCTCATACACTGATTTGTCGAACACACAGCCCGAATTCGAAGGTGAACACACGGCGCACACTGACTACGAGTAGAACACACAGTCCCAAACTCTGATTTTCTGAACACACAGTCCAAGTTGATGGTGAACACACAGCCCACTGACTACGAGTAGAACACACAGTCCCAAACTCTGATTTTCTGAACACACAGTCCAAGTTGATGGTGAACACACAGCCCACTAAGAGTAGAACACACAGTCCCAAACTCTGATTTTCTGAACACACAGTCCAAGTGATGGTGAACACACAGCCCACACTGATTAGATTTGAACACACAGCCCAGATATAAATTAAAGTGAACACGCAGCCCACTGATTACGATTTGAACACGCAGCCCAGATATAAATTAAAGTGAACACGCAGCCCACTGATTAATGATTTGAACACGCAGCCCAAAACACTGATTTACTGAACACGCAGCCCAGATTTGAAGTGAACACGCAGCCCACTGATTAATGATTTGAACACGCAGCCCAAAACACTGATTTACTGAACACGCAGCCCAGATTTGAAGTGAACACGCAGCCCACTGATTAGATTTGAACACGCAGCCCAAAACACAATTTACTGAACACGCAGCCCAGATTTAAAGTGAACACGCAGCCCACTGATTAGATTTGAACACGCAGCCCAAAACACTACTGAACACGCAGCCCAGATTAAAGTGAACACGCAGCCCACTGATTGAGATTTGAACACGCAGCCCAAAACACAAATTTACTGAACACGCAGCCCACTGATTAATTTCATTCGCACACTGCTACTTCAATTCATTTGCACACAGCTCATTCATTTCATTTGCACACAGCTCATTCATTTCATTTGCACACAGCTCATTCATTTTATTGTGTACTGAACACATGTATTCATTCTGAATGTAGGTTGGCTCTCGCGCTGTGCGAGGATATGGCTCCACTGCTGCGAGAGAGTGGTACGCCGAGCTCCCGGAGGCTGTCCGGGATTTGGTTGACTCAGCAGGGTTCGGAGCATTCTGCATGGGATTATCACACTGTCCTGCCAGTAGGACACATTAGCTGCTTGGTGGAGAGATGGTGGGACACCACCAATTCTTTCCATTTTTCGCACCGGGGATATGACCATGACCCCACTAGATTTTGCCGTACTCACCGGCCTAGACATAGGCGGTTGGCCCATACCTTATGATGAGGATATGGGAGAGGGAGGCCGCATGGGTACATCTGTTGGGGGCTCGCCCACCTGTAGACAGAGCTTCCGGGAGAGTCCGGTACACCTGGTTCTCTTCCCGTTTTCGGAGGCCGGAAATGGAGCCTGAGTCTCCTGAGGAGATTGAGCAGTACACCCGAGGTTTCCTCATGTTCCTCTTTGGCACCACTTTGTTTGCTGATAGGGGGAACACTGTTGGATTGTATCTTCTGAGTGCCCTAGTGGACCTATCACAGGTCAGTAGGTATGACTGGGGTGGCGCTGGCCTGGCTACCCTTTATTGTTACATGAGTGCAGCCTCTCGGGCGGGGAGACTTACTCGGTGGTTATTGGAGAGCCTGGGAGGTACGTTCTGTCCTCTCGATTTACATTTCTGCTTCTCATTACTTGTTCATTGCACACACGGCGCACTTTGCACTCTGTATTCTGCCTTTAGCACTTTGTATTCACATTCCGCACTGCTTTTCTCAGCTATGGGTGTACGTGTATTTTCCCACATTAGCCCCGGAGATGGAGGTGGCAGGACCCCTTATGGCTCCGTTTTCGCTGGTATTCGAGGGCGAGCACCGACCGAGACCTCGAGAGACTCTCTTCTACCTGCGACAGTATTTTGATACTGTACGGGTGACAGAGGTATTTCAGAACTCTCAGTTCCTTTCATTTTCATCTTTGATCTACCCTGTATACTCCAGATTTCTGATTGATTTATGCACTGGCTATCCGCAGATTACTTGGCAGCCCTGGGCGGTCTTAGGTGATGGTCTCCGATATCAGTATCCCGGAGGATCGAGTAATTCCCAGCATAGGTTCCTGCTTGAAGGACCAATCGGTAGGGCATGGTTCCTGGGGGAACGCTTTCTGCGCCAGGTGTGGGGGTACGATTCTCAGGACCCTCCTACTGTACCTCCAGCCACTATGCGGACTGCGGATAGACTCTCTACCCAGGAGGTCACTAGTGCTATGCAGGGCATCGATGCTTTGTTATATATGAGGGGGACTACGCCACCTATCGTCGTATATATCTGATGCCCCCCTTGACGGGAGTGCGTGCTCCGACACTGAGGCCTACTGATGTACCATTCGAGTCGTGCCCGTGCTACGGATATCCCCCTCTAGCAGGGCTGGTGCATCTAGGGGTAGAGGTAGTTCGATTCCTCCGATCCCTTCGACTCTTCATCATCATCTTGGGTGGCCAGACATGCCGACCTAGTTGACGAGTTGGCGGTTCGGGACTCCTTACCAGGTTTCGCTAGAGCCTCCTCTTCCTGACCACAGATATGTCAAAGACCCTGATTCACCCCCGGTATGTTTTTCAGCTTTGATTTATCAGTCAGATATTTAGACATTCATTCCTTTACTGATAGTTTTGCATTTGTGTTTGCAGCCTCCAGTTGAGTACACGGACGAGCTGCTCGGGATGCTGGCCACATTCGAGGGCATGATCCTACGGAGGGAGGCACAGCTAGCCATCATGGGCGTGCAGGTACTGTCCATCTTTCCCGTACTTAGCATATTTCTGATGACACGCTAGTTTTGAACATTTTTCCGTATTGATAGGCTGTGTAGAACACATCTGACACACACCCCACTCGCATATTGTACTTGCATCTGCTTTTCATATTTGAACTGATGTATTTGAACTTTTCACTTTCAGATGCCTCTTGTATACGCACCACCGCAGGCCGGGCCACCCGGGCCTTCTCAGAGAGGTTGAGGTGCTGGGCCATCTGGGCCCTTTAGAGGAGCTGGGCCATCCAGGCCTTCTCAGGGAGCAGGGCCATCTAGGCCTACCCGAGGAGCTCGAGGAGCGGGGTCGTCTCGTAGACGGGCACCCATTATTGAGGAGGAGGAGGAGGAGGTCGCAGACCGTGAGTCAGAGACATCTGCTGGGGAGGGAGGCTCCAGTCTTGGTTCCGGGAGTGGAGACGAGGCTGAGGGGGATCCGGAGGAGGATGATAGCTCTGATCCGGATGGTGATGACGGTGCAGAGGTTGTCCGCAGAAGAGGATGAGGGGCCTCCTCATTCCCGCTCCCGAGGATATTGATGTTATTTCCTGCTTTATTTTACTTTTTGCTAGTAGTTTGTAGCACTTTGCATATTGTTAGGCAGTTTTATTTTCTGTAAAACTTGTACCTTTGTTTGTTGTTTAAAACATGACGGAATGAAACAGCTTTTGAAAAGATGTTGTTTGAAATCTTAGCATCGCATCGCATCATTTTGCACAAAAATGGAATTGAATGGGAATGTGCCTTGTGTATTTACCAGGTCAGGTAATGAACCGACGCAACAAATCAAACTCAACTCACTAAGACGTAACAGAATCTTAGCAAGTTTACAACTCGATAAGCAAAGTACAACAATGTTAACGACTCAATAAACAAGACTCAACAAAATTGCGTAAACAAAAGTAAACAAAAGTAATAACTCAAAACACAAAATGCGACAGCTCGACAAAACTTACAACTCGATAAACAAAACAACAACTCGATAAGCAAAAATACAACAAAGCGTACTTCGGACGAATGATCTGGATGATGGAACGTATCCGAAACTGAGAGAAATAGAGGCCTTCGACGTTCCCGATGCGTGAAAGTGCCTCAAACTTCCTTCCGGAGGGTAAAATAGGACCAATGAGCATGGTGGGCCACAATTGCTTTGGGGATTGGAGGGTGGCCGGCCGGCCAGGTTTTTGAATCAAGGGTGGCCGGCCTACTAGAATAGGTGGCCGGCCGGCCACCTCTTCCTGCAGCTTCCAGAATTGTGACACGTGTCCTTTGAATAGTGTTTCACCCTCTATAAAAGCCCCAACCTTGGAACTTATTCATTTCATCACTGTTTCTCACAAAAATGGAGGCATTTCTCGCAGAAAATCTCACATCTTGGATCTCTTCTCTAGACGGCTCGGAAAAGTTGAACTTCCGGGGTTTCGGCTTGAATGCACTATTCACGTTGGGCCGGACTCCACTGCATCTTCCTTTCCTCCATGCCGCGGCGAGGTTTTGGAACCCGGTGACGCATGTCTTCAGCTTCGGAGGGCAAGAGGTATGTCCCACTTTCGAAGATTTTCAAGTCTTGATGGAGTCTGAACGCTCAGAAGAGATTTTGCCTCAGTCCCGCTTTGGCCACGCCCAAGCTTTAGGACGGATGTGCGGTCTCAACGCGCATGATGCTCGACCTCTGACCTGTAACGGGATGTTGGATGTCCCGAGCCTGATTTACCGATTCTCTGATGCTGGTGATCGCAGCGACCATCATTGGCAAGGTTTCCGACAACATGCGCTTTGCTTGTGCATGCTATCTCATTTTTTGTTTGTCTCGGGTTCCGGAGGAGCTAGCGTCCGTTTGATTGAAGTCGCTCAAGGCTTGAGGGAAGGAAAGAGCTGTATCGTCATGACATTGGCCGAGACGTTGCTAGGCTTGGATGCCTTCTACCGCCAAGAGACAACTAGATTTGCAGGGGGTCCACTACTGCTACAGGTAATGTTTCCCACCCAAGCTCACATATGTATTTGCTCACATCACTCGGCCCTCAGGCTCGGTTTTTCTCACAAAAACCTCATCTCACTTTTCTCTCATCGCACATCTCTCTATTCTTTATTCTCTCATTTTTCATCCCTCCCCAGATATGGTTGATGGACAAATTGCAAGTTGTGGACTCTTGCCCTGCTTACTCAGCCCGGGCTACTTTTTGACAACGCCTAGTTGACGCCCTTGATGAGGGATGGTGGTTTGAATGGATGTGCAATTTGTCTGCCGGTCACATTGCTTGGCGCTGTCCTTGGCTTAACCTTCCGGCGATGAGCTATAGCATGTTCCAGGATACTGGGATCCGTTTGATCGGCTTGACCCATTGTGTATTCTATTTTCCATTCCGTATTCTGCGCCAATTTGGTCATGACCAGACTTGCCCTCCAGAGGGGATTGAGTACCCAGTCACTTTTCCAGTTCGAGGCGCACAGCTTGCCCGACATACTACGGCCTGGAGGACTAGAGAGCTCCTGCCCCCTGCCCCTATTTTCAGTTGCACTTTGTCTGACGAGTGCTGGGATTGGCTCAACGAAGAAGCACAGGTCGGGCCTAGGTTGGTATCAGGGGCTTCCACCAGCTCTGGAAGGGGGCGCAGGGACACCTGACTTGACTATGCCCCGGATTTATTGCTTTACTAGTACTTTCAAGTTTTCTTCCTGAGTGTAATAAAAAAGCAACTTCAATTGTATGCAAGAGCAAGAGAACTCTGTTTTGAAATCAATGAAATTGAAGGTTGTGGTACTGAAAATTCTCCGCTTTGGTCCAAAAATGGTCTTAGTTGTAAAAAGATTAATTTGAACAAAGTCAACTTTTATTAAAACTTTTCAAAACTATTTTCGATATGGATCAGAACTGGACACGCCTGAGATCTGTCACTGAGATGCACAACCCCGGATCCTAGCAACTGGAAAGTTGCCCCTAGTTTGAATGGTACCGCAGCACTTCATTGCAACGGAAAGTTGCCCCTAGTCTGAATAGCACTGTACCGGAGATCACGATAAATGCTGATGAATAGAGATGACTGAGATGATCAAATGGACAAAGTTGATCGGGGAAAAGATTGTGGCTGAACTTCAAGACGAAGTTGCCTACGTATCCCAAAGATGGGAATCAAGCCTTACGTAGTTCAGGCTCAGGTTCGCTCGGGTATTTTCACTCTCCTTTTGCGCTCTAACTTTTGCCAAGGCCGCCCTTTGCGGGTTTTCAACCTTGCGAGCTCAGTTTTTATAATTTCAAATTTTCTGTGCTCTGAGTTTTGCCTAGGTCGCCCTTTCGGGTTTTCGGCCTAGCGAGCCTCTCAGGGGTAGTATTTCTTCAACTTGTCCATGTTGATCGGTTGGGAAAACTCTAAGCCATCTAGATCCATCAGAACCACAGCTCCACCAGACCAGATTGACTTGATGATGTAGGGACCAGTCCAATTAGGTCTGAACTTGCCCCTTGGGTCGTGGATGGGAGCTCGGTTGTCTTTGAGCACCAAATCTCCTTCCTTTCAAATTCCTGGACTTAACCTTCTTGTTAAAAGCCCGGGCGATTCTACGTTGATAACTTTGGACGTGGTACAGTGCTTTCAACCTTCTTTCATCGAAGAGCATGAGTTCCTCAAATCTGCTTTGTTGCCAGTCTGCCTCGGCTATTTGACACTCGGCCAATACTCGTAATGACGGAACCTCAATCTCAATAGGTAGAACGGCCTCCATCCCATAAACCAAGAGTACGGAGTCGCCCCAGTAGAAGTTCTGATTGAAGTCCTGTAGCCCCACAGAGCAAACGGCAGCTTATCTGGCCAGTCCCGGTAGGTTTCCACCATCTTCTGTAGTATGCGCTTGATATTCTTGTTGGCGGCCTCAACGCTCCATTGGTTTGCGGCCGATAGGTAGATGACTTATGAAAAGCCACATTGTATTTCTCCAACAAATCAATCACCTCCTTCTTGAAGTGGGAACCATTGTCTGAAATTATTTCGTTTGGGACCCCATAGCGACAGATGATGTTGTTTCTGATAAACTTTGCGACGTGCGAAGCCTTCAACACCGCATAAGATTGGGCCTCAACCCACTTTGTGAAATAATCTATCGCTACCAAGATGAACTCATGCCCATTCGACCCCTTTGGCGTAACTGCTCCGATTACATCAATTCCCCAGACTGAAAACGGCCATGCGAAGTCATGTTGTACAGCTTTGACGGCGAATGTTCATGCGATTTGCATGAATCTGACATTTGTGGCATCGCCGGACGAAACTAATACAATCCTCCTCCATGGTGGACCAGTAATAACCCTGTCTGGATCTTCCGTGCCAACATTACCCCATTCATGTGTGCACCACATTCTCCCCCGTGGATGGCTTCCATCAGACGCTTTGACTCTTCGGCATCAACGCACAGTTTATGCATTCCCAGATGACCTCGTTTATACAGTTTACCCCCGCAGATGATGAACTGAACTGCCATTCTTCTGATTGCCCTTTTGTCTTTGGCATTTACCCCTGGCGGGTATGCTTCTTTCTCCAAGAAATTCCAGATGTCGTAATACCAGGGGTGTTCGTCCTGAACTTCATCTATGGCTGCAATCGACTCATAGGCAGGTGCGAATTTCTGGTCAATGATGACTGGACGCATTCGGACTCCACACGGGATGTCTATCATAGAAGATAGAGTTGCTAAAGAATCTGCGAACCTGTTGTTCTCTCTTAGTAGATGAGTAAAACTTAGCTTCTCAAACCGAGGAATCAGCAAATCCAAGGTTTGGTGATACATCATCATCTTTTCCTCTTTTACTTTCCAGTCTCCTTTAGCTTGAGACACAACAAGGTTCGAGTCCCCAATGACGTCCAACCGTCTTGCCCCTAGTTCCAGGGCTGCTTCTAGACCAGCGATACACGCCTCGTATTCTGCTTCGTTGTTCGAGACTTTGAATCGGAGTTTGAAGGCTAGAGGGATACGGGAATTGTCGGGTGCTATCAGCAACACTCCTATCCCATACCCATGTTGATTTGACGCTCCGTCAAAGTACATCGTCCAAGTTTCATCGTCGATATGCAGAATTGATTCATCCGGGAACAGGTACTCAACTGCTTCATCCCCCTCAACCGGGTGGTCGGCAAGGAACTCTGCCACTGCTCTTCCTTTCACTGACTTGCGTGTCACGTACGTGAGATCAAATTCGGAGAGCAACAGCAACCAACGAGCTAGCCTACCCGTAAGCGCTGGTTTCTCGAAGAGATATTTGATGGGATCAAGTCGTGAAACCAACATTACAGAGTGAGCTAACAGGTAGTGCCGCAGCTTCCTGGTAGCCCATACCAAAGCTAAGCAAGCCTTTTCCAGCGGTGTATATCGGGTCTCATACTCCAGCATCTTCTTGCTGAGATAGTAGATGGCCTTCTCCACCTTGTCTTCTGATTCTTGTGCAAGCATGCAGCCCATTGTAGTTTCAGTTACTGACAAATACAAAATCAACGGTTTCCCTGGTTCTGGCGGTGACAACACGGGCGGGTTCTGTAGATACTCTTTAATCTGTTCAAATGCAGCTTGACATCGGCCGTCCCATTGGAACTTCTTTCCTTTCTTCAGGAGACCAAAAAGTGGTTCACAAGTCAAGGTTAATTTTGAGATAAACCGTCTTATGAATTGCACTTTACCCAGAAAGCCTCGCACCTCCTTTTCAGTCCTTGGTGGTGGCATTTCTAAGATGGCCTTGATTTTGGAAGGATCGACCTCGATGCCTCTTTGTGTAATCAGAAACCCCAGCATTTTTCCCGCTGTAACACCAAATGTACATTTCTGAGGGTTTAGCCGCAACCGGAATTCCCTGATCCTTTGGAAAAACTTATGCAAGGCGGTGTAGTGGCCCTCTCTTTCCTTGGACTTGACAATCATGTCGTCCACATACACCTCAACCTCTTTGTGGATCATATCATGTAGTATTGTGGTCGCGGCCCGTTGATAAGTAGCTCCAGCGTTCTTCAACCCAAACGGCATTACCCGGTAGCAGTATGTCCCCCACGGGGTGGTGAATGCAGTCTTTTCCCGGTCTTCTGGTGCCATCACTATCTGGTTGTATCCTGAGAAGCCATCCATGAATGAGAGCAATGCATGCCCTGCTGTGAAGTCTACCAACTCATCGATGTGCGGTAAGGGAAAGTCGTCCTTCGGACTAGCTTGTTCAAATCCCTGAAGTCTACACACACCCGGATCCTGCCATCTTTCTTCGGCACCGGAACAATGTTGGCCAACCAAGTCGGATATTCAGATACCAGCAGGAAGCCTGCGTCGATTTGCTTGGTGACCTCTTCCTTAATCTTGAGAGCCCAATCCGGGCGGATCCTTCTGAGTTTCTGCTTGACAGGTCGGGCCTCGGGGTCAAGGGGGATCCGATGCTGTACAATCTCAGGATCGATTCCAGGCATGTCTTCGTAGGACCACGCGAAAACATCTTTGAAATCTTTTAATAAAGCGACTAAGCGCTCGCGTTCCTCCGAAGACAACGTGGACCCGATCTGGACCAGCCGCGGGTCCTCCTCAGTACCAATGTTCACGGTAGTGATTTCATCCATTAATGGCTTAACAAATCTCTCTTGCTCTTGCTCAATTAAACGTTGTAAAACCGGAGGAACTTCGTCCTCGTCGTTTTCATCAAAGTTTTGAAAGTCTGAATTAATGCAATAAATCAAGGGCACAGAGAAATACTCGGAAACCACATTCACCTCATTCTCATTAAGTTCATCCAAATCGTCCAATTCTTCTGTTACAACAGACTCAAAAGAAAAGGAAAAAGACGACCTAGACAGGACTGTGGCATCCGGGTTAACATCCCCAGGAGTACCAGACTCAGACTCAGTCGAGCTGGAACCTGATTCCGACTCACAGACTCGGTGGAATCAGATTCCGGCTCACTACCTGACCCGGTGCTGCTGGACAAAAATCCCTCCTCGTACTGCCAAGTGAGAGAGGGTGCGATTGATGCATCCAAGATAGCTGCTGGTTGGCTCGCAGCCGTTTCATCCCCAATCATGGAAACCACGAAGTTATCCCCCAAGCACTCTTGGTCGATCGGAGGATCAGAGAGGAGACATGCCAGTGCTACCCCCATTTCAAATTCTGTGCCCTCAGGATCCCCTGCTTTATTCTGCTCAGCCTCAGCTGGTGGGTCTGTCTGCTCTGTGGCAACGTCATCCCCGGATAGTTGCAGGTCAAAGAAGATCTCGAAGCCTGGGACGCGCTTCTTCTCCGCGTTTATCCACGGCTCTGGGAAGCCGCAAAATGGAAAATCCTCCCCCTCCCGGACAAAGCGTCCGTTCAGGGTACCCTGAATGGGCCTGTGTATTAGGTCAAAAGGCTTCCCAGCCTGCTTCGCTCTGGCTCTGCCGGCCATTTCCTTTCCTTTCCTCACCCAGTCCTCTTTGGTGGGCAGATAACCCAGTCCAAAGGTATGCGGGTTGTGTGGCACTTCGGCCAACTGCGACTCCTTTCCTGCCGCTCCTTCCTAATCCCATCCCGGGAATATGTTGTAGCTTGTTCATGAGGTAGACGGATTGAGCACTAACGTACACACCTTCATTCACAGCCATAATATTCTGTACTACCCGGGCCTCAGCCAAAGTGAATCCTGATAAGAATACATCTTCTGTGCCATG
Organism: Camellia japonica; assembly: GCA_030407325.1. Classification (NCBI taxonomy): domain Eukaryota; kingdom Viridiplantae; phylum Streptophyta; class Magnoliopsida; order Ericales; family Theaceae; genus Camellia; species Camellia japonica. Next base: position 53,847,152 of record JAPPVO010000029.1, read on the forward strand.
CTCGATTTCTAGGACCGGCGTAGATACCTCCGGAGGCGGATGGATTGATGAGTTCCCGAACACAGTGGCTACTCCCTTTCCATAGGGGTATTTCACCATCTGATGTAGAGTGGAAGAGACTGCCTTTACTTGGTGCAGCCACGGCCGCCCCAAGAGTAAGTTGAAGGTTGCGGGAACGTCCAAGACATGAAATTCGATGTCGTGTTGTCCTGGACCAACCTTGGTTTGAATCTTGACAATCCCCATCACTTCCCTACTCGTATTATCGTAAGCTTTGATCACCTGAGTTGTTGGTGTGAAGTCCGCGGGCTTCAACCCAACTGCATATGCTGTTCTGACTGGGCAGACATTGATGGCGGACCCGGTATCAACAAGTACCACCGGTATCCATTTATCTCTACACTCCACGGAGACGTAGAGAGGTTTGTTATGGTTTGTGCCCTCAGGCGGTAATCCTTGTCTGAAAAGGTTAATGCCGGGGAACCTCCTCCCGGAAAAACCAGCCCAACCAGCTGCTCTGGTGTAGTGTCTATGAGAGTTTGGCCTTGTCCATGGCAGATAGGACGGCCTGTCTGTGCACCCTTGATGCCATAAGCAGTCCCCAGATGGAGATGTCTGCTTGTATCTTCTTCAATTGCTTGAGCACAGCTTCTTCTTCAATCTGTTTCTCTCTCTGTTTCTCAGCTTCTTTGTCTTTCCCAGATGCCTCAGGTTGGTCCAAGTGTTGGGGCTTGAAATACCGCCCACTTCTGGTCATATGAGCGATCTCGTCAATATACCAGGTATCATCTGGTTGGTTACCTCCCAGTCTTCATCTGTGTGGGCAAGACATAAGTCATCGTCTTCCCACCACATTCCGTCGGCAGCCGACAGACATCTGTCCGGCTCCGGTATGATCGTGCTCGCAGCACCTTCAGTCTTTATGCCCACAGCATTTTCTGTTCGTGCACACAGCACTTTCGACCCCCACATGGGCCTTAGCTTTTCTATTCTCTCGGAATCGTCAAACCTTTGTTGTTCCAACTGCGTCAGTACAGCTGTTGTTCAATATTCCCTGTATTTACAATCCCCAAATTCTGAGCGAAATTCTTAACGCCGGCGCTCTCCGGCGGTGGATTCTGACCCTCGGCCCTTCCGGCCATCATTGATACTCTCGCCCCTGCCGGGCCCTGTTCTGATTGAAATTCTGCAACGTCTGGCTGATCATCTAACCACCGAACTTCTGCCGACTCCTCATAGTCGAACCAGTTGATTGCAGCATCCCCTGATTCTTGGTCGTTGAAGAACTGGAAGTTGGCAAAGTCCCCTTCCACTGTTGTCAGATCATCTGCCCCTTGTTCAAGTCTGTCCCCCCGAATCATGCACAGCTCAGCTTTTTCTGGCAGCCCCACACTCAGCTCAGACTGGCCCACTGATAAGATGTACTCGCTTGGATCATAGGCTCCTCCAGCATAATTCCCAGGCTGTTCCATCCCAGACTCAACAATTCTGCTCTCCTCTGAAACCTGCCCCGTTCCATCTTCGGTGGTCACCACCACTGGCTTAGATTGGGTTGTGAGATGTCCAACATGCACAAGTCAGTGCAGACAGGAAGGATCACCTCCGGCTTGGGTAGGTGAGAGGGAGTAATATAGATACTAGGATCGTAGGACACGACCCCAGTTTGGATGAGGTTGACTCTTTTGGGAGGAGGGGCTTGGTTGTGTGGTGGGAGAGGATTTGTTGTGACGTTGGGTTTTTCGGGAGGCGCGATCACCTGCTTGTCGATAAGATCTGGATCTCATGACGCAATCTATAGCAACGGTCGGTGTCATGACCGTGCTGTTGGTGATACGCGCAGTACTTTGCTGGGTCATGAGAGGGAGGGAGTGGATTTGGCAGTGGCCTCGGCTCTAAAGGTGTCAGATGCTTCTTTCTGATTAACACCCCGAGAGCCTTGGACAAAGGCATGTATAGTGGAGTGAAGGTTCTTTGGCCTCTGGGCTGAAATCTCGGGCTTGGTTACTGCTCCCGGATGTACTGGAAAAGGGTGTGGCCGCTGCGGGCCTTGGTTGGGAAGGGGGAGTGGTGGTGACCATACCGACCTCAGAAGTCCTTGTGTTTGCAGCGCCACTCGGGCCTGCGTTGTTATTGCGGTTGAATGTCCTTCGGGGCTGCTCCCGGTCCTGGTCGATCAAACCTTGCTTCATTGCATCCTCGATCTGTACCCCCATCTCGTGTAAATCTGAGAAAGTTGGAAAGGGAGTACAATCATCTTCTGCATGAGTTTCGGTTGGAGATTGCGCACAATCATCCGGATTTGATCTTTGTCTGTTGGCCTCAAGGTCATCATCGATGCCTTTGCCCTCCACGTTACAAAATCGGAGAAAGACTCCTTGGGTTCCTGCCTCGTCGTTTCGAGATCACGTGTTGTAATCTCGATCTGTGTATTGTACGAGTACTGCGCAACGAAGGCCTCAGCCATCTCATCCCAATTTCTCTTCACATCATCTTCTAACTTTGCGTACCAATGGCCGCCACCCCGACAAAGTTCGCCAAACAGGAAAGCTTTTGTGGTCGGGTTAGGCCCATTGGCCTCATGTCTGAAAATAGCCGAAGATGGACCATGGGATCTCCGACCCATCAAAACGGTCAATCTGTGGCATCTTGAATCTGTCTGGCAATGTTACGGCCACGTCAGTGTACCCATCTTCGATGTCTGGGATGGCCTTCACCCCCTGCGATTTCTTGAAAAGCTTTCCAACTTACTCAGTTTAGAGCTGTATGATCTACCTCGAACTCGAATGGAGAGTCCGGGTGGTTGGGTGTAAGATTCTTGGACAGTTGAGGCAGAAGCGGGGGCGGAGCCAGCCCCGTTGGAAGGTTGGTGTCCTCTTGGATATTTTGGACATTGGGTAGGGTGTTCTGGGTGTTCGGGAGGGTATTCTGAGGGTTTGGCAGGGTATTCTGACCAGTAGGTGCCTGCTCGGGTAGTGGAGCCGCTGGTGGAGGAGGAACCTGATGTGAAGCAGACGCTGCATTCTGCTGTTGCAGCCTAGTATCAGCTCGGCCTGCTGGGCCATGACTGCGGCTTGTTGTTTAGAAAATTCCGCTTGGCGGATGGCATCCTCTTGCATCTGTCTCATGCTTTCTTGCATCTGGCGCATCATCGCCTCTACCACTGATGTATTCTGCTGTTCCATCTGGATGACCGGTAAATGTACTTCTATGGCAGACACAGAAATCTCAACCTGACTGTTTACTGTCAAAGTAGCCCTCTGTCCTGGTAATCCCTGCTCTGACACACTGCGCCTCCTTGACCTTCTTCTGGCAACTGGGGGTAGGGAGTGGAACACTGGATGTCCGTCAACGAGATCCTCGGATCGGCTGAGTCGGCGACCTCGTGTCCAAAGTGCTTGGGGAGTATCTACTGGTTCAGAAGCAATCGTGCTAAAAACCCTGCCCTAGCAAAAAGATAATAAAGCGAAAAGGAAATAAATAACCAGATAAACGGGCAGCATAACAGCTTAAATTAAATACACACAACACACAGTCGGGCATACAACACGCAGTTGATAAGCTGAAAATACACTGTCCTCAATCACTGATCACTGTTCCTGTATCACTGTTCCCCAAAACTGAATCTATCCGCAGACAACTGATTCTCAGATACTGACTGATGCCCGCAGGCCTGATGCCCAAACTCATAGACTGATACATGCATTCCTGTAGAGACGCACTCTAAAGCACATAACAGATAAGTGAGAGCCAAAACACCCCTATGTTGGGGTAGGGTTTCCCTGTCCTATTTTGTCAGGAGCTAGGGTTTCACTACGCACGCAGCGGTTTCAAACAACCTATAAACGGGTAAGCAACCTGTCCTAGTTTGGAATGGTCACTATGGATCCGAATATGCACTAGGTCGAATGGTCAAAAAGGGTGCCCCGGTAAAACCGGGGTTTGTGTTCCCATACTGGCAGAGCCCGTAACCGGTCAGCCTTATGGACATGCCTTGACAAGACAAGCCTCCGGCAAACCGCTCAGGAATAGCAGATGGCAAACACGGTGTCCTAGGCGCACCGATGCAAATGCAATGCAAAGAAACACACAAGTGTAGTCAAAACCAGATATCACGAGTTCGAGTCAAGTTCTCTAAATCCCCAGAAGCGTCGCCAGAAACTGTAGACGTCCCCGAACGCATCCCTGGGAAAGGGAGTGCGAGTCCCTCCCGTTCTGGTTCGATATTGGGTCACTACAGTTCGAAGGACTCAGAATGTCACGGTTCTTAATCTTGAACCAAAGAGTCCAAATCCGGCAAATCGTTTTGAAAACAGATTTTTTTGAAAGAAGTGCCAAACATGGACTGCTTTGCCAGATACAGAGTCGCCACCTAAATGTTTTTTTAATGGGAAATTTAGGAAACCCTGACTCGGTGCCAAAGGCCACGTGTCCGTCATCACCAAAGTTGCCTCGGCTCGGGAACTTGGGTACGATTGGGGAAGGTCACTTCGTGAGCACCCCCGCTCGCCCGGTCAAAGACCGGCCTCTACTAACCATGATATCTTGTTTTGAAACATTGTGTGTTCTTATTCCGGTTATTAGCCTAGGTTACTATGTGATGCGCACAGCATACAAGTATAGACTGAGTCGCCTGAATTGGAACAAAACATTTCATGTTTGTTTGTTTGAAAATGGTTTGATGGTGCTACCCGCAGGTAGGCTAAGACGTGGATTTGCCACCCTCGGTGGGCTTAGAAAACATGATTTTGCCACTATCTAGTGGGCTTAAAACAAACATTTGATGAATTGTCCAATCCAAGTAACTCAACCTCCACCCACAGGCATTCAAGGCAGTTATATCACATAAGCACATAGCCTCATGGTAAGCATGCTATTCATGGCAACTCACACGCATGCAAGGATGCTAAAGCATAAAACTCACCGAGTACTCCAGCCAAAACAGAAACTCATTAGAAATCATGCATGATCCTAATTATACAGAAATGCCTAATGCAACACATGCAAAATGCAACTATAGCAGGCTCGGCTATTCTAAACATGGCATATGGAATGCTACACTAACATGTATTCAATTTGGAATTGAAATACAAATGCAGTTTGTATGATGCGCCGAGCCCGGTGCGTGCAAAACAGATGAATGATGCAAACATGCTGTCATACTGTATGCTAATTGAAATATGCCCTATATCTAACCATCATAAGCGGGTAAATAAAAGGGAAGAAAGACGTGGGGTTGGAAGACATACATCACATCACACTCACCCACACTTATTACAATTATGCCTCGCGCAGAGGGTCCGAATAAATATACAGTCCCGAATGAAAGAATATACAGTCCAATAATATACAAATTCCTAATTAATTAACAAATTAACTAAGAAAACTGTAAACTGGCATGCAAGCCAGGGACTGCCTTGACTTCCGCTGATAATGAATGATGCATGTTTGGGCTGCTTTGCGCGGAAATCCACTGGATGCCCCAATTAGCCTCTGTTTGCAATGTTTCTCGAAATGCGTGCCAGACTCCGAAAAGTTGCTGATTCTCATTTTGCTGCAACAAGAGCAGGAAAGGGCATAGCAATGTATTTCACAAATATATGCATGCCTCGATCCTCGTGCCACCAATCACGCATATCGATGCATGATGGCCGAGAGCCAATTGCACAACTCAATATAGATGAATGCATATGAATGCTACAATACAACAAAACCTAACTCCATCATGGGTAATCCGGAGTGTCTGACTGGGAATTGAGACCGTTCCGTCACTCGGAGTACGAAACGTGCCTCGTTTCCCGTGCCCGGGCTAACTCCTATCCCGAACCATGCAATATGCATGATATGCATGAAATGTAGCTAATATGCAATCCTAACATACACAATGTCATGGAATGGCATACACGCTAACGAGGTAACACCAACTAAGCATACACAATGCTATGGGTGAAATGGCATGCACAATGCAATAATGGGCTTACACCAACATGAGTGGACCTCAGCCACACTCACATAGGAGGCCGTCGGATAAAATGAAATGCCTCGAAATGCGTGCACACGGGCACGCAAACCGAGGCAGTGGCATACGAATGCAATGATGCTAAAATGGCATACAGAATGCAAAATGGACTTACACTAACATGAGTGAGCCTCAGCCACACTCACATAAGAGGCCGTCGGATAAAAGTGAAATGCCTCGAAATGCGTGCACACGGGTACGCAAACCGAGGCAGTGGCATACAGAATGCAATGATGCTAAAATGATATGCAAAATGAAAAAATGGGCTTACACCAACATGAGTGAGCCTCAGCCACACTCACATAAGAGGCCGTCGGATAAAAGTGAAATGCCTCGAAATGCGTGCACACGGGCACGCAAACCGAGGCAGTGGCATACGGAATGCAATGATGCTAAAATGATATGCAAACACGCCAACGGAATTTCAGCACTGAAATATGGGGGAAAACAGTCCCGAAAGATGGCGAAATGACACCAAATGCAAGGAATGGTCCCGAAATGCGAATTTAGGCGCCCGAAATGACCTATAGCTATGCAATGCATGCACAATATGGACATGGAATGAAAATACAGTAGCAAGGCAGCCCCAAGACAAGCATTTTTCAGTCTAAAACAAGGCCAAACAACAAGCATAGATAGGGCAACAATAGCATGCAAAAATAGGGGCCAAGAGAGGGGTATTGAAGTAGATGGTAAATGCAAAGCCCAAACAACAAAATACCCTTCTACAACACTGAAGAGGGACCAAAAATATGAATATTTACAGTAGATGGAAAGCCTCAAATCAGTATGCAAACATGCTAAAAATGCAATGCAAGATTAAGGATAATAAGAGGCTATAACATGAGGTACCCCAAACATTCATCAAACAAGAAAGGACCCTTAATGAGACATGCCAAGAAGGTCAAAATATGACCATTTCCAGTTCTGATCATGGCCGAAAAAAGAGCTAGATAAGCCTAAAAAAGCATGCAAAAACAAGGGTAAACATGGATTCAAAGCAAGTGGCATATGGAGCATGAAAACAAGGTTGAGCCTTTCTTAAATGTTGAATAGGGGCTCAAAACAAGCACAATATCAGTTCATGAGATGCGCCAAAACCGATCACATATAGGCCAAACAAATCATGCAAATTTACGGTAAATAGGAGGAATTGAAGTAAGTGCAAGATAGGGGCCCAAAAAGGGTTGAGCCCTTCTTCAATGCTGAAGAGGGGCTCAAAATAGGCCCACTTACAGTTTACATTATGCTCGAAAACAGATCACAACAGGCTAGAAATCTCATGCACAATGGTGGCATACAAGATGGTATTGAAGCAAGTACCAAATGGAGGGCTCAAACAGGGTTGAGTCCTTAATAAAACATGAAGATAAGCTCAAAGAGTGACCCTTTTGGTTAGGGTCGGAGCCTAAAACAGTAAGCAATAGGCTTAAGAAAAGAAGCAAAAAATGCTACAAAAGAAGAAGATGGAGACTTACCCTTGTAGACCTTTTCTTTTCTACCTTTTGGCTTGAGGAATTTGCTTCTAAGCCCCTGAGAACCTCTCCTTGCTGCTGGAAATGGAGTGGTGACGGTGGTGCTTGATGATGATGAAGAAAATGGCACCAAACTTGAGAAGAATCAAAGAGATGGAGATGTATATGTGTTTGTAAGCTTGAGGCAAGTGTTCTAACTCTTGAGGGAGAGAGAGAGAGATGTATGCATGCAAGGATGTGAGTCAAATGTGTGAAAGAGTGTAGGCCTTAAGGATTAAGTTCCCTTGCTTACAAAATATATCCCCCGAAATCAGATATTTTGGGGGATAAAGCATACAGCTGCCATGCACACACCACCCAAGGAGCATGGCCGGCCAGCCATTTTTGTTGCAGGTGGCCGGCCGGCCACCCCCTATGGCCGGCCGGCCAAGGGACAAAAAGCTCAAGAAGATTTTCTGGCCGGCCGTAGGAGAAAGATGTCCTCCATATGTGCTCAACAAGACCCCGTGGTTCAAAATGGCAACTCTAAAACAGGAGAGAGAATAGGCCACTTTAAAGAGAGGTTTAAAAGTGAAAGATGGAATTACTGGCCGGCCATGGACTTTTAGGGTCCTCCCATGTGTGTACAACACAAATATGTGGTTTTTGGCTTGAAGAAAATGCTCCTAGGGTGGTCAACATTGGCTCGGAAGTGAGAAAACGGGCGTCGGAGGACGCCGGAAGAGCATAACTGGTTGCTGGGACAATTGTTGGCCTCCCACCTCCAGTGATCTTCCTGGTGATAAAACAGAGGTACCTGCCAAAAATGAACAAAAACCGATGCAAAACGAATGCTCGGGGGCCAAAACGCGCAGTTCGGGATCCCGAAAATAGGCCGTTAAGCACCGAAAGTGGTTTGGCCATGAAGTGGGTATCTAAGACCCAGTGTCCCTCGAAAGGGAGTAAATGAGATGCATGCCAAAAACCGGAGGAATCGGAGATGGTTGGGTGGTCCCGAACCGAGGCACACGGCCTGACGGCTCCGAAAAACCGGGAACCGGGCTCCGAAATGGGCAAAATGGCCTACGGCCACGAAATGTAGCCCACGGCCACTGAGAGATGGTCTACAGGACCTCTCCCTCCCCTCAGGAAAGAAAACAGAGAAAACCGAGTCCGGTTCGCAAACCGAGGCAAGGCACAAAAGAGAGTTCGGAAGTCCAGAGGCAGGGCGCACGACCGCGACTCTAGACTTCTGAACGAGCACGATATGCAACATCACCGAGCGCTCAATCGGTGACGTCTGAGTCTTAAGGTCGATCAAAAATGGGGTGTCTACACCTGCCATCTTTCTTCGGCACGGACAATGTTGGCCAACCAGTCGATATTCAGATACCAAAGGAAGCCTGCGTCGATTTCTGGTGACCTCTGTCCTTAATCTTAGAGCCCAATCCGGGCGGATCCTTCTGAGTTTCTGCTTGACGGTCGGGCATCGTGGGTCAAGGGATCCGATAGCTGTAGCAATCTCAGGATCGATTCCCAGGATGTCTTCGAGACAGCGAAACATCTTTGAAATTTTTAATAAACGGACTAAGCGCTCGCGTTCCTCCAAACAACATGTGACCATCTGGACCAAGCCGCGGGTTCCTCCTCAGTACCAATATTCACGAGAAGGTTTCATCCATTAATGGTTTACAAATCTTTCTGCTCTTGTTCAATTAAAGTTGTATAACCGGAGGAATTCGTCCTCGTCGTTTTCATTCAAATTTTGAAAGTTGAATTAATACAATAAATCAAGAGCACAGAGAAATACTCGAGAAACCACAGTTCACTGATTCTCATTAAGCACACCCAATCGTCCATTCTCGGTTACTAACAGACTCAAAAGAGAAAGGAAAAAGACGACCTAGACAGAACTGTGGCATCCGGGTTACATCCCCAGGAGTTACAAACTCAGACTCAGTCGAGCTGGAACCTGATTCCGACTCACAGGACTCGGTGGAATCAGATTCTGGCTCACTACCTGACCCGAGTGCTGCTGGACAAAAATCCCCTCTTCGTATGCCAAGTGAGAGAGGGTGCGATAGTGCATCCAAATAGCTGCTGGTTGGCTCCGCAGCCGATTTCATCCCAATCATGGAAACCGAAGTTATCCCCCAAGCACTCTCTGGTCGATCGGAGGATCGAAGAGAGACAAGCTCAGATGCTACCCATTTCAAATTTGTCGCCCTCAGGAATCCCTCCTTGATCTGCTCTAACTCAGTGTAGGTCTGTCTGCTCTGTGGCAACGTCATCCCCGGATAGTTGCATCAGAAGAAGATTCTCGAAACCTGGTCGCGCTTCTTTCTCCGCGTTTCATCCCGGCTCTGGGAAGCCCAAAACGGAAATCCTCCCCCTCCTGACGAAGCGTCCGTTCTAGGGTACCCTGAATGGGCCTATTGCATTCAGTCAAAAGGCTTCCCAGCCTGCTTCTGCTCTGGCTCTGCCGAGCCATTTCCTTTCCTTTTTCCTCACCAATCCTCTTTGGTGGGCAGATAACCCACCAAAGGTATGCGGGTTGTGTGGCACTTCGGCCAATGCTGCGACTGCCTTTCCGCTGCTCCTTCCAATCCCATCCCGGGAATAGTGTTGAGCTTGTTCATGAGGTAGACGGATTGAGCACTGACGTACACCCTCATTAACAGCCATAATTTTGACACCCGGCCTCGCCATAAGTGTAACCTGATATAGAATCACATCTCTCTTGCCGTGCTCGATTTCTCAAGGACTGGGTAGACACCTCCGAGGCGATGGATGGATGAGATTCCCAACACATTGGCTACTCCCTTTCCATGGGGTATTTCACCATCTGAATGTAGAGGGAAGAACTGCCTTTACTGGTGCAGCCACGGCCCACCCAAAGTCAGGTTGAAGTTGCGAGGAACGCCAAGACATGAAATTCATGTCGTTATGCTGTCCTGGCCCAACTTGGTTGAGATCTTACATTCCCCATCGACTTCTCGCTCGTGTTCGTAGCTATATCCCTGGTTATTGGTGTGTAAAAGTCGCGGGTCTTCAACACCAATGCATACGCTGTTCCTGCTCGGGCAGACAGTTGATGGCGGATCCGGTATCAACAAGTAACCACCGGTATCCATTTATCTCTACACTCCACGAGACGTTAGAGATGGCTTTTTGGTTCGCCCTCATGGCGGTAATCCTTGTCTGAAAAAGTTCAGCATCGGGATACGCTCCTCCCGGAAAAACCTAACCCAACCAGTTGCTCTGGCGTGGTTCTATCGAGAGTTTGGCCTTGTCCATGGCAGATAGGACGCCTGTCTGTGCACCCTCTGATGCCATAAGCAGTCCCCAGATGGAGATGTCTGCTTGTATCTTTTCTAATCTGTTGAGCACAGCCTCCTTCTTCAAGTCTGTTTCTCCTTCTGTTCTCTCAGCTTCTTTGATCTTTCCCAGATGCCTCAGGTCTGGTCCTAGTGTGGGGGCTTGAAATACCGCCCACTTTCTGTGTCATTGAGCGACCTCGTCAGAGATACCAGAGTATCGTCTGGTTGTTCCCTCCCCAGATCCTCTCTGTGGGCAAGACATAAATCATCGTCTCTCCCACCACATTCCGTGAGCAGCCAACAGACATCTATCCGGCTCCGGATGATCTGACTCGCAGCTACTTCAGTCTTACATGCCTCGCAGCATTTCTGTTCCTGTGCACCACAGCATTTTCAGCCCCACATGGGCCTTATGGCTTTCTAGTTCTCTCGAATCGCAAAACTTTTCTTGTTCCAACTTGCGTCAGTACAGCAGTGTTGTTCACTTTCCCTGTATTTACAATCCCCGTTCTGAAGCGAAATTCTTCGACCGGCGCTCTCCGGTATTCTGACTTCCGGCCCTTCCGGCCACAACTGATACCTCGCCCCTGCCGGGCCCTGTTGGAAATTCTACAACATCTGGTGATCATCCAGCCATCCGTAGCCTCTGCCGATCCTCATAATCAACCAGTTGACTGCGCTCCCCTGATTCTTGGTGTATTGAAAAACTGGAGGTTGGCAAAAGCCCTCTTCACAACGCCGGTTACTCATCCGTTCATGCCAATCCATCCCCCTGGATCACACACAGTTCTGCTCCCCCTGTCGGTAGTTCAAAGTTCGCCCAACCTGGCCCACTGATAGAATGTAGTCACTCGGACTGTATACCCCCTCAGCAAAACTCCTAGATTCCTCAGACTCTGACTCAGCAATCCTATTCTCCCCTGAAATCTCCCATGTTCTGTCTTCGACAGTCACCACCATGGTTCGGGTTGGCTCTGGAGATGTCCAACATGCACAAGTCAGTGCAGTCAGGAAGGAGCACCTCCGGCTTGGTAGGTGAGAAGGGTGATATAGATGCTAGGATCGTAAGACACAACCCCAGTCTGGATAAAGTTGATTCTTTTGGGAGGTGGAGCTTGGTTGTGCGGTGGAAGAGGGTTTGTTATGACATTGGGTTTTTCTAGAGGCACAATCACCTGCTTGTCAACGAGATCTTGAATCTCATGACGCAATCTAAAACATTGGTCAGTGTCGTGACCATGTTGTTGGTGATATGCGCAGTATTTTGTAGGGTTGTGAGAGGGTGGGAGTGGATTTGGCAGTGGCCTCGACTCTAGGGGCTTTAAGTGCCCTTTCCTAATTAATACCCCTAGAGCCTTGGACAGGGGCATATACAGTGGGGTGAAGGTTCTCTGGCCTCAAGGTTGGAATTTGTGGTTTGCTGTTGCTTCCGGACGCGCCGGAGAAAGGTGTAGCTACCATGGGTCTTGAGGGGGGATGGTGGTGACCATGCTTACCTCCGAAGCTCTAGGATTTGCGGTATTGCTGGTGCCTGTGTTGTTGTTGCGGTTGAAGGTTCTTCGAGGTTGCTCTCTGTCTTGGTCAATCAGACCTTGTTTCATAGCATTCCAATTTGTACCCCCATCTCGTGCAAGTCTGAAAAGGTAGGGAAGGGGAGCACTATCATTTTCTGCATCAGTTTTGGCTGGAGATTGCACATAATCATCCGGATTTGATCTTTATCAGTAGGCCTTAGGGTCATCATTGAGGCCTTCGCCCTCCATCGGGCTACAAAATCCAAAAAACTCTCCTTAGGCTCCTGCCTTGTTGTCTCAAGATCACGGGTTATAATCTCGATATGAGTGTTATAGGAGTACTGTGCAATGAAAGCCTCGGCCATCTCGTCCCAGTTCCGCTTAACCTCATCTTCTAACTTTGCGTACCAGATAGCAGCCACACCCGACAAGGTCCGGCCGAATAGTGAAAGCTTCTGCGGTCTGGTGAGGCCCATCGGTCGTAGTATATCTGAGAACAACCGAAGATGGACCATGGGATCCCCGGATCCGTCGAAGTGGTCGATTTGTGGCATTTTGAAATATCTGGCAGCGTCACAGCCACAGTCGTATATCCGTCCTCAATGTCTGGGATGGACTTTACCCCCTGGGATTTCTTGATAGCTTCTCTCAAGCTTGCTCAACTTTAATGCTGTATGGTCCACCTCAACTCAAAGGAAGAGTCCGGTTGATTGACAGGCGTAGGTGCCTTAGATAGTTGAGGTAGAATTGGGGGCAGAGCTGGCCCCGTTGGGATGTCCGTATCTCCCTGGACATTTGGTGCCTCCCCGGGCACTGGAACTCCTGGTGGAAGAAGAGCTGGTGTGAAGCAGATGCCCCAGCTTGTTGTTGCAGCCTGGCAATTAACTCTGCCTGCTGGGCCATGATCTCGGCCTGTTGTTTGGCAAACTCATCTCGGCGAGCAGCGTCCTGCTGCATGGCTCTCATGGTCTCCTGCGTCAGACGCATCATTTCCTCAACTCCTGTCGGTCCCGCCATACTGCTTTGATCTGTCTGAACTACTGGCAGGCCTATCTCTATAGCAACAATTGAGACCTCAGTCCGACTGTCCACTGATGGGGTAATCCACAGCTCTGGCAACCTCTGCTCGGATACACTGCGTCTTCTCGACCTTCGTCTGATAACCAGGGGTAGGGAATGATACACTGGTTGTCCGTCGACTAGATCCTCAGATCGATGGAGTCGGCGACCTCTTGTCCAGAGTGCTTGGGGAATATCTGCTTGGTTTGAAGCAATTGTGTTAAACTACCTAGCAAAAAGATAAATAAAGCAATAATAAGGAAACATACAACCAGATAAACGGATAGCATAACGGCTTAAATAAACACAACACACAGTCGGGTATAATCAACACGCAGTTGATAAGCTGAATACACTGTTTCCTGACAGTGATTATTGTTCCCAAATCACTGTCCCTGAAGCTGAATCTGATACCCGCAGATAACTGATTCCGAAAATACTGAACTGGTGCTCGCAGGCCTGATACCCAAAATACTGAACTGGTACCCCGCAGGCCTGATGCCCAAACTAGTAAACTAATACATGCATTCCTATAGAGACGCACTCTAAAAGCACATAGCAGACAAGTGAGAGCCAAAACACCCCTATGTTGGGGTAAGGTTTCCCTGTCCTATTTTGTCAGGAACTAGGGTTTCACTATGCACGCAGCAGTTTCAAACAACCTATAAACGGGTAAGCAACCTGTCCTAGTTTGGAATGGTCACTATGAATTCCGAATATGTACTAGGTCGAATGGCCAAAAGGGTGCCCCGGTAAAACCGGGGTTTGTGTTCCCGTCGTGGTAGAGCCCGCAACCGGTCAGCCTTATGGCACGCTTCTCGAAGCGAGCCTCCCGCAAACCGTTCAGGAATAGCATACGGCAAACACGGTGTCCTAGGCGCACCAATGCAAATGCAATGCAAAGAAACACACAAGTGTAGTCAAAACCAGATATCATGAGTTCGAGTCAAGTTCTCTAACTCCCCAGCAGAGTCGCCAGAAACTGTAGACGTCCTCGAACGTCCCGGGAGGGAATCCCGCGTTTTGTTCATTTGGGCTCACTACAGTTCAGGACTCAATGTCACGGTCCTGTATCTAATCTCGCAGAGTGCAATGCAAGACCGATGAATCATCAAAGAGTCCAAATCCGGCAAATCGTTTTTGAAAACAGATTTTTTGAAAGAAGTGCCAAACATGGACTGTTTTGCCAGATACAGAGTCGCCACCTAAATATTTTATTTTGGGGGAATTTAGGAAAGCCTGACTCGTGCCTAAGGCCACGTGTCCGTCATCACCAAAGTTGCCTCGGCTCGGGAACTTGGGTACAATTGGGGAAGGTCACTTTGTGAGCACCCCCGCTCGCCCGATCAAAGATCGGCCTCTACTAACCATGATATCAAGTTTTGAAAACATTATGTGTTCTTATTCCGGTTATTAGCCTAGAATTACTATGTGATGCGCACAGCATACAAGTATAGACTGGATCGCCTGAATTGGAACAAAACATCTCATGTTTGTTTTGAAAATGGTTTGCTACTCGCAAGTAGGCTAAAATGTGGATTTTGCCACCCTCGGGAGGGCTTAGAAAACGTGATGGTTTGCCACTCTCAAGTGGGCTTAAAACTCACAGTCAATGCATTATTCCAATTCAGATAATCCAACCTTCACCCACAGGCATTCAGGCAGGTATATCACATAAGCAGTTAGCCTCATGACAAGCATGCTATCATGGCAGTCACTCACACACATGCAAGGATGCTAAAGCATAAACACTTACCGAGTACTCCAAGCCAAAACAGAAACTAGCTAGTAATCAATGCATGATCCTAACTATACAGAAATGCCTAATGCAACACATGCAAAATGCAACTACAATAGGCTCGGCTATTCTAAAGATGGCATGTGAAATGCTACAACTAGCAAGTATTCAACTCGGAATTGAAATACAATGCAGTTAGTGTGATGCGCTGAGCTCGGTGCATGCAAGACAGATGAATGGATGCAAACATGCGAGCATAAGTATGCTAATTGAAACATGCCCTAATCTAACCATCATAAGCTGGTAAATAAAAGAGAGAAAGACGTGGGATTGGAAGACATACATCACACACACGCACACTTATTACAATTATGCCCTCGTTCGGAGGGTCCGAATAAATAATACAGTCCGGATAAGTAAATACAGTCCGAATAAATAATATTACAAAACCCTAATTAATTTACAAATTAACTAGGAAAGCAAGTAAATTAGCATGCAAGCTAAATGGACCGCCTCAGCTCTGTTCCGAATGATGAATGATGCATGCTTGAGTTGCCTGGCGCAGAAATCCATTGCGATGCCCCGATTTGCCTCTGTTTGCAATTAATCCCGGAATGCTGTGCAAGGCTTTAGAAAGTTGCTGATTTCTGATCTGCTGCAACAGAGAGCAAGAAAGGGGCATGGAAAAGTATTTTCACATATGTATGCACACCTCGATCCTCGTGCCACCAATCACGCATCTCGATGCATGATGGCCGAGGAGTCGAATTGCACGACTCAATTTCGAAATGAATGCACATATAAACACAACAAGGCCTAGACTCCATCATGGGTAATCCGGAGTGTTGGCAACTGGGAATTGAGACACGTTTCGTCACTGGGAGTACGAAACGTCCCTTATTTCCCGTGCTTGGGCTAACTCCTATTCCAAACACAATGCAAATGAGATGGCATACACAATGCACGTGATATAACATGGCATACACAATGCACTTACGAAGACTATCATGCGCACATGAACGAAATGGCATATACTAATGCAAGATGGACTTACACCAATATGAGTGGACCTCAGCCACACTCACATCAGTGGCCATGTGATGAAAATGAGACAACCGAAATACATGCAAACATGCACGAATGTAATGGACCGATCCTAAGGCACAACATGCAACTCTAACAAGGCATGGCAAAGGATGAAACATGGCATACAAACAAGCAAGTTCCAGCTCTAAAACATGATATACAATGGTCCCGAAACATGCAAATATGTCACCCAATGCATGAAATAGGCCCCGAAACTCAAAACTAGGCAAATGCATTGAACCACAAGTATGCAAAGCAAGCATTATTTGATCATGAGGCATGAAAACAGAGCCAAGGCAGTCCTAAACATGCACCAAATCAGTTTCAAGCATGGCCAAAAGTGCTAACATGAAGGGCTAAAACAACATGCGACATAGGCTAGTAAGCATGGTTTACATGGCATGTATATGAAGCATAAGAGAGGTCACCAAACCAACTACAAATAGGAACATGGTATGCTAAAATATGCCCAAATAACCACTGAAATGTATCCAATGCATGCAAAAATGATGGGCTCCTTTGGAGGGCCATGAGGTGGATTACTCAACACATACAAGATAGACATGTAAAATGGTAAAACCAACTCTAGAAATCAGTTATGATAGCCCTAAAACTCACCAAAAAGGCCCTGAAATAGGTCAATGAAACATGCAATGAAAGGTCCCCTTGAAAGGCCTTGAGGAGGATTGCTCCACACATGCATGAGGGACGCAAAATATGGCCAAAAGGGCTCCGGGCAGAGCTAAGGCAGACCTCAAAACTCACATAATAGGGCCTAAAACAAGACTTCAAAGCATGCAAGATGGAGCCCCTTTGGAAGGCCAAAAGGGCCAATCAAACATGACAAGGAGAGAGGGGGTCACCCCCCTCTGATTTTGGCTCTCAAAACAGTGTGTTAGCCACTGAAAATCCATTGGATTTCAGTAGCTAGAAGGCCAAACAAAGCATGCAACAAAGGCCTAGATGCAAGGCTCAAAACAAGAGGCAAACAAGCATACAGGGAAGTAAATGACCTCAAACAGAAAAATTCCCTTAATCAAACATTAAGAGGGGATCAAAATAAGACTCTTTTCAGTTTGTGACAAATCTCGAAAATGCTCACAAGTAGGGCTAAGATATGAAGCAAAATAAGCCTACAAAGAGGGATAGAGCATACAAGGAGGTATATGACCTCAAACGGAAAAGTGTCCTTCATCAAATTTCAAGAGGAGCTCAAAATAAGACACTTTTCAGTTTATAACAAAACCCATAAATGCTTGCAAATAGGGCTAAGTTATGAAGCAAAATAATGCAAAAAAGGGGGAAATGAGGACTTACCCTTGTAGCACAGCAATGCAGCAAGTTCTGGACCAAGAAGGTGAGTCTTCAAACTCTGAAAAACATCTCCAAGATGATTGAATGGATGGTGGAGGTGGTAGGCTATGAGGTGTGGTGTAATGGCCAAGAACAATGGGGTATTTGAGCTTGGATGAGAGAGATATGGAGGGTGGAGTGCATTGCCTTGGCTAGTTTTTCTAACCCTTGCAAATGGAGGGGGAGTGTTGGTTTTATAGAGGAGAAGAGCCAAGACTTCTTGGAGAAGCCTTAAGAGAGGGTCAAAGCTTCTCAAAGAAGCTTAACCAAAAGGGTCAAGCTTCTTGAGGAAGCTAGACCAAAAGGGTCAAGCTTCTCTAAGAAGCTAAGCAAAAGGGGTCAAAACCACCTTCAAAAGACCAAAAAGAGGGTCAAAATCCCGGAGGAAGGGTCAAGTGCTTCACAGCTGGCACAGCTGTGTTGCACTCAAAAAGAGCAAAAAGCAGAAAGCTGGCCGACCAGCTTAGGTGGTCGGCCGGCCACTCCCCCTGGTTGGCCGACCAGGGGTCAAAAGGTTCAAGGAAAAAAGATGGTCAGCCTACCCAGAAAGGTGGCCTCCCAGGTGAATGCAACACAGCTGTATGGTGGGAAACCAGAAAATGTGACCCAGGAGAGAGGAAAACCAGCTTTCTAGCAAGGTTCAAAAGGGTCAAGAAGAAATACTGGTCGGCCTACCCATATTGGTGGCCTCCCAAATGAGCACAACACAATGGTGGTATGAAAAACCAGAAATTATGGCCCAAAAGTGAGAAAAACCAGCTTTCTGTCAAGAAAATCGGCTGGAGGAGAGAGAAAATGGTTTCCAAAAGAATTGTTGGTCTCCCACCATCCTACCACCTTCCTAGCAATGAAAATAAGGTCCATACCAAAAATGAACCCTAACCGATGCAAAACGAGGGTTCGGGGGCCAAAACGCGTGGCCCGGGGCCTCAAAAACAGGCTGTGAAGCACCAGAGGTGGCGTACAACCACGAAGGTGGTCTCCCGGGCCACAGTGTCCCTCTAAGGAGAGAAAACAAGGTGTGTGCCAAAAACCGGAGCAAACGGAGGTAGTTAAGCGGTCCCAAACCGAGGCACACGGCCGACGGCTCCGAAAATCGGAAACTGGTCTCCAAACGGGAAAATGGCCTACGACCACGAAACGTAGCCTACGGCCACTGAGAGATGGTCTACGAGACCTCTCCCTCCCTTCAGGAAGAGAAAATAGAGAAAACAGGACCTGATTCGCAAACCGAGGCAAAGCACAAAAGAGCCCCGAAGTCCGGAGGCAAGGCTCGCAGCCGAGACTCTGCAACCTCAAAACGAGCACAATATGCATCATCACCGAGCGCTCAGCCAATGACGTCTGAGTCTTAAGGTCTGTCAAAAATGGGGTGTCTACAGAAGGCTTGTCCAAGATTGTTGGCATGGGTGATGTTTGCTTGGAAACAAATTTGAGCTGCAAGTTGTTGCTTAAAGATGTGAGTGTAGACACCCCATTTTTTACCGCCCTTAAGAATTGGGCGCCACTGATTGCTTACTTGATGGTGAAGGCTATGCTATGTAAAGGTTCGATTTCTTTGGCAAGAGGAGCTCCAAATCCCAACCTCACACCCCATTTTTGGACCAAAACAATTTTGACTAAAATGATTTTAAACCTTAAAACCCTCTCTTTTAAAATATTTTTGAAAAAAGTTTATACGATGTTCCGAGGCTCGCATTTCGTTAAATGTTGCGCTTTTTGGTAAACTGAGCAAGGACAAAGTGGAAATACATGAAAGAGAGGTGAACTCTTTGAAAAATCTTTCAAAACACCTTATTTAGAGGTTTGGAGTTGAAGAAAATTGGAGGAGAGGGAAGAAACCGAGTTGGGGAAGAAGTTGGGCATGAACCGTTAAGAGAGAGTCAAACAGCCCTCGCTAAATTAGGCTTATCCTTTTCTACGCTTGGATTTCAGTTATGAGGCCACCACCATTGGAAAGTGGACTTCCATGGCTTCATTTTGCACTCAAGAATCTCCTAAAGCCGAGTCCGAATGAGGGAGATATGGCTGGTTGAAGTTAGGCATCAATCTGATTGAGCTAGACATGAGCAGTCTTCACTAAAATGAGCATATCTTTTTGCACACTTGGAATTTTGATGTGAGGCTGCCACTATTGGAAAGAAGACTTCTGGGGCTTCAATTTAGACTCAAGAATGACCTGCAAAGGAGTTCGGATGAAGGAGATATGCCTGATTGAAGTCGGGGCCAGAAACCAGTTTTTGCTTTCCAGCCACTAGTGATGTTTGATGGCCATGTGTTGGCCACAAATGGAGTTTGATGACCATATGTCGGCCAAGAGTGACCCTTGTTGGCCACCAGTGGTGGCTGGTCGGCCACCAGTGATGGCCGACCAGCCATGGGTGCAAAAATCAGATATTTTGTGCAGATCTTTTCCTCCAGCTGTTTCACACTACTCCAACTATCCCTATTTCAGATATTTTTTGACCCGAGGTCTTGCATTTCTATTTATAGAGGCCATTCTCTATTGTTTTCAAGGTTGGAAAAAGTTTGGGAGCCGCTCTCTCTAGATTTCTCTCTCTCTTGCCCTTTTGTGCATACAAGTAGAGATATACTTCTAGTTTGCCTATCAACCTTTAACCAAAGTTGCTTATCTTTGGGCTGAGGTTACTTGAGGCCCTCTTTGAGCTCTAGAAGGTGATTTTAGCTTGAATTTGGCTTGAATTGTTGCCTAAATTGTGTCTTCCCTTCAAGAGGTAGAAACTTCTCTTTGCTAACTTAATTTCCATACTTGTTTTGCCATCTTTTTACACTATTTTTGAGCTGGTTTTCAACTCCAAAAAACTCTTTTTATGGTTTAAAAATGGTGGTTTAAGGGCTTTTTGAGTTAGGGGGTGGTTCACCCTTTTGCTTTTTTGTTTATAAAGCTTTTACACTTTTGTTCAACACTTTCAAACCAACTTTTTTTGGCCTTTTAACCCCTGAATTTCAGAGGTTTTTCAGTGGTGGAAAACATGTTTTGAAGTCCAAAATTGGAGGGGTTAGCCTCCCCTCCTTGTATCTTGCTTGCATGCCTAGTTAGCTCTATGTGTTAGCATGTTTTTCTAGCTTAACTTAGCTTAATTCCAGCATGTTTTTGCCTCTGATTTGGACTTCTTTAGCTCTGCTTTGGGCTGGTTGGGTCATATGAGTCTTGTTTTGCATGGTTGTAGTGTAAAGGGCTTCACTAGTTTGGTGTTTTAGGCCTTTAAACATCATGTCCTTGAGTTGATTGCATGTTTTGGTATTATTTTGCATGTAATTGCAGCACCTTAATCTCTGCAATCTCCCTTATTTCTTCACTCTTTCATTTGTTTTGAGGGTTGTTTCAACCTTAGGGTTGTTTAAGCTTGAAGTTGAGGCTCATGCTTAATGGTTTAATCCTCCTTTGAGGGTTCATTACCAACGGCATGAAGCTTCCCTCACCCCTTGAACTACTTCTTGGTTGGCACTTCTTTCGCTTTAAAAGACACTCACCAATGGACAAATCAATTGAAGAATGAATCGGTAACTAAAATGGGTAAACAAAATGAACAAGTAAAAGAGGCAAGCTAAGCATCTTTTGTGTTGCATTGCATGTGTTCGAATCGGACGTTAATTTAAACATAAGGAAAATGGGACATTTCATACTCAAAAGTGATGAAATGTGCCACTTTCCTTGGTCACCATCACCCTTGATCATGCATAATAGAGTGGTGGTCTTTTTGAGTCTTGTTTTGCACTCATTAAACTTGTACAAGCTTGGTTCCTTAGCCATCATGTATCGAAAATGCTTGGTTGATGGTTTGAGGGCCAAGAGTTACACTCATTTGAGCTTATGTGATGATAAGGAGCATAACAGTACAAACACTCCTTGAGAATACACTACTTTGCCTCTGTTTGCTCTCTGTTGTAGCAAAAAAGAAAGTTCAGGGCAGGGGTGGCCGACTGGCCACCAGCAGTACCCAACCGGCCACCAACTAGTTTCTGTTTTGGCTTGGAGTACTCGTTGAGTTTTTATGCTTTAGCATACTTGCATGAGTGTGATTGCTATATTACCACGATTAGCATGCTTGCCATGAGGCTATGTGCTTAAATGGTAAACTACTTGAATGCTTGTGGATGAAGGCTTGTTTGAATTAGAACGATTCAACAAATGTAAATTTTAAGCCCACTTTGTTGAGTGGCAAATCATGTTTTAAGCCCACTATGTTTGGTGGCAAATCCACATCTTTAAGCCCACCTGAGGGTGGCAAATTCAAACCATTTTTACAAACAAACATGAATTGAATTGTTCCAAGTCTTGCAAACTAGTCTATATTTGTTTGTGCGCATCACATAGTAAAGCTAGTTTAATAATCAGAATAAGAACACATAATGTTTATAAAATAACATATCATGATTAGTAGACGCTGATCTTTGATCGGGCGAGTGGGGGTGCTCATTTCAGGACCTTCCCCTCTCGTACCTAAGTTCCCGAGCCGAGACAACTTTGGTGATGACGGACACATGGCCTTTGGCACGAGTCAGGGTTTCCTAAATTTTTCCAAAATAAAATATTTAGGTGGCGATTCTGTATCTGGCAAAGCAGTCCAATTTTGACATTATTTGATTTAAAATCGATTTTTCAAAAAGGTTTACTTGATTTGGACTCTTTGGTGATTATCAGTTTCACATTGCACTTGTGAGACTAGATTTAGAATCGTGGGAGTCCGAACTGTGAGGCCTTCTTTTCAAACCCTTTCCGAAAGGCGGGACGCAGAAAAAGGCAAGTCCATAGTGAGGCTTCCCGACATTCACCTCAATTTGATCTCTACCGGGAAGCTAGATGATGAAGGCTATAACAACAAATTTGGTGATGGAAAATGGAAGCTCACAAAGGGTTCTTTAGTGGTGGATAAGTGTAAGAAGACTCATACACTTTATTTGATGCAGGGAAAAATTTGTAAATGTAACACCCTAAAAAGAACCATCCTAGATCTTGTTCTCCTAGGCATTGCCACTACATAACACATACAACATAAAAACATACGTAATATTAAGATTATAGCATTCTTTACATTTCTTTCCTTTTGAACTATTTTCCAAAATTTTACAATGTCATCTTTATACATACATAACACAACAAACAACTCAAAGAGTGAAAAACATCTATAACAACTAAATTCCAGGTCTGCTTCCTTTCAAAATGTGTCCCATAGTACAACAACTCCAACACAAATATACAATTACAAAACAGTTTCAAAACCGAAGACCAGTAGGGTTTCAAAAGAATTGTATCCTAGTTCCAAAAGGTTTCTTGATATCAAAATCATCCATTGGTGGACACTTCATCTTCATTTCCTGAAATTTGTTAACTTTGGAGTAGGCATAACCTCAGTAGGTGATGAATTTAACAAGTTATATAGCCAATTAAATAACCCATGATCATGCAATGCACCATTCGAAATACATAAATGAAGTAGCATATAAGTGTCTATGTATGTGAGTGAAAATATGCAATGCATGAAATTGTTCCATCTCTTCACAATATCCTCAGGTGGTAAACATACTATGATGTCCCAAGTAAAAGCCGAAATTCAAAGCATACATATATAGATATAGATTTACATACTGAAAATAGTCCCACATTTGCTGACTCTAGAAACGGTGGGCATGATGGGCACCCAAAAACATATACCCTTCTATATTTGCTGGCTCCATAAATAGCGGGGACGTGGACGCCCAAAAATCATGTTTTTCCACATTTGTCGCCTCTAGAAATGGCGGGCTCGTGGACACCTAAAAATATTTTCTCACATTCGTCTGGCCGTATGTGTAGATAGGGCAATTGGGCACCTTGACTTCCCGCGCGGGTACCAATTACATTACCAAACTCAAACCCAACCCGACTCACTACCCGGGCACATAGTGTAACAACCCTAAAATTTAAGTTGTCCCTTAAATTTTATATTCGTATTATTTAATTATAAATAAGAAAAATCTTAAATATTATGTAAGAGTAAAATAAAATATTGAATGTTATGGGCGTATGAGATAAAGTGTAATTAAATTAGGGATTATATATTATCAAAAGAAAAAAGGATATATAATTAGTTTAAGATTTAGACCAAAATAGAATTGAACCTAAAGGTAAGTAATTGAGATAAGCTTGAATTAATGGCATATCAATGGGAATGAGACATGTGGGCAACCGTGTGGCTTCGTGCCCACGGTCCTCTTTCTATATAAAGGAGGAGGGAGTTGCTCGAGATGGGAAAAAGAAAGGGAAAGAAAATACTAAAAGTCAAGAAAGTCTTTGATAGTGGAAAGAAAGAGTAAGGTATCAATTTTAAGGTGAGTTATATTATACCTTGAGTCACCATCATATATTTTATGTATATTTTGAGTTACCATAACTTATTTTACGCAATTTGTGTTTTATATATTATATTAACATTTTTCATTATGCTATTTATTTATGAACTTTATTTGATATACTAAGGAAAACTCATGGATATAATTGTTTATTAAAATGTGTTTTGAATAATTATTTTATAAGTACCACTGCAGAGGTCTCACGCCTTGGGGGACTTAAATAACCATTGGCCCTCTGATTAGTCACTTGGTGACCCTCTGTCTGTCATGGATCCAATGACACTCTGATTTCTGGTGTGGAGCAAAGTGCTGTACGAAGCCTGCAACTCCTGGTGGCCAGCCGGCCACCAGCGTCTTTTTCCAGATATTTTGTTGACAGCTGTTCCAGCTGTTAGCATAATTGGTCTCATCTCCATACACGTGTATGGATGGATTTTTCTTAGCCAAATGCTTGTTTATCTATATATTAAATGTTAGAAATTTTGGAACAAAAATCTCTCTCTCTACATTTCTCTCTCTCTCTCTCTCTCTCTCTCTCTTGCAAATTTGTACACACTTGCCTAGTTACACTACATTTTTTGCATATACTATCTTAACCAAAGTTGACCATCTTTGAGCTGAGATTCCTTGAAGCCTTCTTGGAGCTCTTGAAAGTGGTTTTGGCTTGAGTTAGTGCCTAAGATTGAGCTTTGCTTCAAAAGGTATAACATTTGCCTCTTTACTTTGCTTTAGTATACTTGTTTTCCAATCTTTTCAAACTGTTTTTGGGCTTTTTTGAACTGTAAAAATCTCTGTTCTTGTGGGCTGAAATTGTTGTTTTAGGCCATTTAAGGTTAGGGGGGTGCCTCACCCTTCTTTATTCCTTGCTTTTAAGACTTTTTCACCTTTGTTTCCCACTTTCAAACTATCTTTCTTGGGCTTTTTGGAACTAAATTTCAGAGTATTTTCAGTGGGAAAATTATGTTTTGAAGTCCAAAATTAGAGGGGTTAGCCTCCCCTCCTTGTGTCTTGTTTGCTGGCCTAGTTAGCTTCATTTATTAGCTTAATTTTCTAGCTTTTTGTAGCTTAATTCCAGCATGTTTTAGGCTTTATTGTAGACTATTTCAACTCTATTTTTGGTTGTTTAGTGCATTTGAGTCTTGTTTTGCATGTCTCTGTTAGGGAAAATTGATGTGATTCCCCACAAGTAAATCAATCAATGGGAATAAAAACTAATGCGGAAAAATTAAATCAAAGGCAACACAAGAATTTTACGTGGTTCCCTCAATGTGAGGTACGTCCACGGGATCGAAATCCGATTCCACTATCAACCAAATAAGTTCCAAACGATTACAAACGAGACACTAATGGTCTCACAAAACCACCCTTAGGTGAATTCCAAATAATCACAAATAAACAAGAGGAAAGACCTCACCAAATAGATGAACCAAAATCTTCAGAACCAGAGTTGTAGAAGATACAAAATAACGAACCAAATTAGTTTCAGAACAGAGGCAACATGAACAAATCAAGCACCTTGACCAACCTTAACCAATCGGCACTATTACCAAAGCTCTATAGCAGCCGCCACTTTTTGTGTGTTGAACAAAAACAATGCCTCCAATATGAACATAATATATTGAATCTAGGGTTTTCTTCTCAAAACCTTAGTTGTTTCCAAATTAGGTTGGGTCTCCTCAAATTAAATATAATATATAAAAATATATTATAATTAATACTAAATCAAATTAAACTCTTTTTCCAAAACCAATTGGGTCCCACACTCCAATAAGGAGGTATACCCAACAATTCTCCCCCTACCGACTTAGGTGGAGACATCAACCATACCCGCCAAAGTTCGACACTTTAAATGTTTGTCCCTCGACAAAGTCTTTGTCAACATATCTGAAATATTATCATCTGTGTGAACCTTTTCGAGTTGTAACAATTTTGAATCTAGCACATCACGAATCCAATGGTATCTCACATCAATGTGTTTCGATCTCGAATGAAAAGTAGAATTTTTACTCAAGTGAATAGCACTTTGACTATCACAATAAAGCACATACTTTTCTTGCTTCAAACCCAACTCTTGCAAAAATTTCTTCAACCATAACTCTTCTTTGCAAGCTTCTGTAATAGCAATAAATTCAGCTTCGGTAGTTGAGAGAGCAACATATTTTTGTAATTTAGATTGCCATGCCATAGCTCCCCTTGCAAAAGTCATCAAATACCCCGAAGTGGATTTTCTAGAATCAACATCACCAGCCATGTCAGAATCTGTGAACCCATTAAGCATCGGCTTACCATCCCCAAAACACAAACACACCTTCGAAGTTCCTCGAAGATACCTTAGAATCCATTTTACCGCTGCCCAATGTTCTTTACCCGGATTAGAGAGAAAACGACTCACCACACCAACGGCGTGAGCAATATCCGGCCTTGTATAAACCATGGCGTACATCAAAGAAGCAACTGCTGAAGCATAAGGAACTTTCAACATCTCTTCATTGTCTTTCTCACTTGTAGGACATTGATTCGAACTAAGCTTGAAGTGACCCGCAAGTGGACAACCAACCGATTTTGCTTTATTCATGTGAACCTCTCAAGAACTTTCTCAATGTAGCTCTCTTGAGACAACCAAATCAGTCCCTCTTTGCGATCACGAACAATTTTCATACTAAGTATTTGCTTTGCCGGTCCCAAATCTTTCATAGCAAAAGACTTGCTCAACTCTAATTTCAACCTGTTAATCATGGTAGAATCTTGACCCACAATTAACATGTCATCAACATAAAGCAAAAGAATAATAAATTTGCCATCCGGGGGAAATTTTTCACAAACACACAATGGTCCGAAGTGGTTTTAGAAAAACCATTATTCATCATGAAAGAGTCAAATTTTTTGTACCATTGCCGTGGAGCTTGCTTGAGGCCATACAAACTTTTCTTCAATTTGCAAACAAATTTCTCTTTCCCTTTCTCTACAAAACCTTCCGGTTGCTCCATGTAAATTTCTTCTTCAAGATCACCATGAAGAAATGCGGTCTTCACATCAAGTTGCTCAACTTCAAGGTTCATACTTGTAGCCATGCCAAGTACAACCCGAATAGAAGACATCTTTACAACCGGTGAGAAAAACTCGTCAAAGTCAATACCTTTCTTTTGCCCAAAGCCTTTCACAACAAGACGTGCTTTGTACCTCAGATTCTTCCTATCATTCTTCAATTTGAAAACCCACTTATTTTTCAGAATTTTCCTCCCCTTAGGCAACTTCACTAAGTCATAGGTGTGATTTTCAAGTAAGGAGTTCATCTCCTCTTCCATGGCTTTTTTCCAATCATCTTTCTTTGCATGCTCAATTGCTTCTTGGTAGCTCTCCGGCTCCCCTTGATCGGAAATCAACACAAATTCATTGGGAGGATACTTTCTTGAAGGTTGTCGGTCCTTGTAGATTTTCTTAACTCAAGTTGTGGTGGCGGGTTTTTGAGTTGGATGCTCTTCCTCAATTTCTGGCTCAACTTCATTAGGATTAGCATCATCCTCCACATCTTCAATAGGTGGCTGCACATCTCCCCCATTTTCATCATCAACTGAAGATGAAGGAGATGGATCCATATCAATGAGATCACTAGTTTTTGGCTCCGGGTGATCACCTTTGCCAAAGTCTTCAATTGTTTGGTCTTCAAGAATCACAACATCACGGCTTCGAATGACTTTCTTGTCGACCGGATCCCACAATCTATACCCGAACTCATCACGCCTATAGCCAAGAAAAATACATTGTCTTGACTTACTATCAAGCTTGGACCTCTCATCCTTTGGAATGTGAACAAAAGCTCGGCAACCAAATACTCTCAAGTGCTCATAAGACACATCTTTGCCAATCCAAACTCTTTCAGGAACATCACCATTCAAAGGATAGCAAGGAGACAAATTGATCACGTCAACCGCTGTACTCATTGCCTCACCCCAAAAGGATCTTGGCAATTTAGCTTGTGAAAGCAAACACACTTGTTCTTTCTACAATGGTGCGGTTCATCCTCTCGGCAACGCAACGCATTTGTTGAGAAGTCTTCTTAACTGTCTTTTGGTGCCGAATACCTTGGCTGCGACAATACTCATCAAATGGCCAATGTATTCACCACCATTGTCTGTTCGGATGCACTTCAATTTCTGCCCTGTTTCTCTTTCAACCATGGCCTGAAAATGCTTAAATACTTCTAGAACTTGATCTTTATTTTTAGTAGATAAGCCCAAACTTTCCTTGAATAATCATCAATGAAAGAACAAAATAAAGTGCACCACCATGTGTTCTAACTTTTAAAGGACCACAAACATCCGAATGAATCAACTCCAAAACCTTTTCTTTTCTAGAAGCAAACATTTTTATGAAAAGAAACTCTATGTTGTTTACCCGTCAAACAATGAACACAAGTTTTAAGATGTGTACCTTTCAAACCGGGTAGAAGCTCTTTCTTGAACAAAACTTGCAGCCCCTTTTCACTCATATGGCCAAGCCGCTTGTGCCACAATTCGGTAGAAGTATCATCTTCAAGTGCATTGACAACACCTTTACAAATTTTTCCTTGAATCGAATAAAGTGTATGAGTCTTCTTGCACTTAGCCACCACCAAAAAACCTTTTGTGAGCTTCCATATTCCATCACCAAATTTGTTGTTGAAGCCTTCATCATCTAGCTTCCCAGTAGAGATCAAATTAAGGCGAATGTCGGGAACATGCCTCACATCTTTAAGCAACAACTTGCAGCCCAAATTTGTTTCCAAGCAAAAATCACCCATACCAATAATCTTGGACAAACCTTCATTACCCATTCGAACAGAACCATAATCTCCTTCAGTGTAGGTAGTGAAGAAATAAACTCGAGAAGTCACATGAAAAGAAGCACCAGAATCAATCACCCAACTGCTCTCTTGGCCCACAAAATTGATACAATCATCTTCACAAACGACCATGAGATCATCGGTAGTAACTGTCGTTGTGTCTTCTTGCTTCTTATCCACACTTTTGTCACGCCTTTTCTCCTTGTTCTTGAGCTTTCGGCATTCCCGCTTCATGTGCCCTTTCTCATGAAATAGTAGAGCACTCAACGTCTTTCTTTGAAAAAGAACCATCTTTTGATTTGTCACGGCTTTGATCACGACCATGAAGAGTCTTACTCCTCCCCCTTGTTTTGCTTCGGCCTCTCTCAACAAATGCTTCCGAATGAGAGGAACCCGCTGATTTTCTTCTAGTTTCTTCATTCAACAAGCTACTAGTGACTTGGCCCATAGTGACAACTCCATCAGGCGCCGAATTACTAACTGTCACAACCAAAGTCTCCCAACTTTCGGGTAAGGAACTAAGTAGCATCAAAGCCTGCAACTCATTATCAAAAACAATTTTCATAGAAGCAAGTTGGTTAACAATACTCTTTATTTCATTCTGATGTTCCTGAATAGGGCTGCCTTCTTTATATTTTAAATTAACCAACTTACGAAACAGAAAGGCTTTATTTGTGGCTGATTTTCTACCATAAAGACTCTCTAATTTTTTCCATAATCATGTGCTGAAGTTTCAGTAGCAATGATGATGAACACACTGTCATCAATCCATTGACGGATAACACCAACGGCTTTTCGATTAAGCCTCTTCCACTCATCATCTTTCATATCAGCAGGTTTGCCACTATCACCCTCAATGGGTCCATACAAGTCTTTACAAAATAATAGGTCCTCCATTTTAGTTTTCCAAGTTACCTAATTACTTCCATTGAAGCTAGACATGCGACCCATATTCCCCTCCATTGATTTACACAAATAAATAGACCCAAGTAAACCGTAAGCTCTGATACCAGTTGTTAGGGAAAATCGATGTGATTCCCCACAAGTAAATCAATCAATGGGAATAAAAACTAATGCGGAAAAATTAAATCAAAGGCAACACAAGAATTTTACGTGGTTCCCTCAATGTGAGGTACGTCCACGGGATCGAAATCCGATTCCACTATCAACCAAATAAGTTCCAAACGATTACAAACGAGACACTAATGGTCTCACAAAACCACCCTTAGGTGAATTCCAAATAATCACAAATAAACAAGAGGAAAGACCTCACCAAATAGATGAACCAAAATCTTCAGAACCAGAGTTGTAGAAGATACAAAATACGAACCAAATTAGTTTCAGACAGAGGCAACATGAAACAAAATCAAGCACTTGACCAACTTAACCAATCGGCACTATTACAAGTCTATAGCAGGCGGCACTTTTTGTGTGTTGAACAAACAATGCCTCCAATATGAACATAATATATTGAATCTAGGGTTTCTTCTCAAAACCTTAGTTGTTTCCAAATTAGGTTGGGTCTCCTCAAATTAAATATAATATATAAAAATATATTATAATTAATACTAAATCAAATTAAACTCTTTTTCAAAACCAATTGGGTCCACACTCCAATAAGGAGGTATACCCAACAGTCTCTATTTAATAGTTCTCACAAGCTTGGTGTTTTGGCATTAGCACACTTGTTTGAGTTGATTGCATGTTTTAGTCCTTTTTCTCACTTCATTTCAGCACCTATATTCTGCAATCTCCCTAATTTTTTCACTCTTGATTTGCTTTGAGGGTTGTTCAACCTTAGGATGGTTTTAAACTTAAGATTGAGGTTCATTGCTAATGGTTTAATCCTCTTTTGGGGGTTCATTATCAAGGCATGACATCTCCTCTTGCCTTAAACTACTTGTTTGACTTCCTTCCTTTAGAGGACTTCTCACCAATGACTTAATTGGTTAAAGAATGGAAAGGTAATTAAAATGGATAAACAAGTTGAAACTAAAGTGTGCAAGATAAGAAATTGGCTTGTTTTGATGTGTTCAATCGGACGTTAATTAAACAGGAAAATTGGGGCATTTCATACTCCAAAGTGATGAAATGTGCCAAGTTCCCTTAGTCTCCATTGCCTTGATCATGCATGATAGGGTGATGGTCTTGAGTCTTATTTGTGCATCTATTAACTTGTACACCTTGGTTCTTTGGCCATTAGGCATTGAAATTACTTGTTTGATGGTTTTAAAACCAAGTGTATCACTCCTTTGAGATGTTTTGATGATGAGGAGGGATACATAGTACATACAACCTGTGGAAATGCTCTCTCTTTTCCCTGTTTTCTCTCTGTTGCAGCAAGAAAAGATGAGTCATCAGTGGCCGGCCGGCCACTGTTACTAGCTGGCAGACCATCAGTGTTGGACGGAAACTCCTCAGTGGTGGCCGGCTGATCACCACTTCTGGCCTGCCGGCCACCAGTGAATTTTGGGCAGTGTGCTTGTAAAGCATGACAGAGTTGATTTGGAGAAGGAAATAGTGCAAGGGTTGTGCAAACAGAGGCATTCGGGACAGACAGCAGATATTCTTTCAGGTGAAAACCAAGCACTCATGGGCCTCCCTCGTTTCCCAGGACTATTAGCTAGTTAATTCGTTTAAATTAGCATTTAATTATGCGTTTGTTGTAAATTAATTACACTACTAAAAATTGGGCCTTTTGCGACGGTCTCAGACGTCGCAAAAGGTCCACTTATCGTCACAAAAGGCTTTTTGCGACGGAGTAGCGATGGGAAATGGGGGGTGGCGGAAGGGGACGTGACAAAAAGTATTTGCGACGGTTACAAACCGTCGCTTTCTTGTAGCGACGGCTAATTAATGGTTTTTGCAACGGTTTAACCTGACACAAAAAAAAAAAAAGAGAAAAAAACTTCACTTTTAGTGATGATATTAGACCGCATGTCTTGAATTGAGTCATATGCCATATTCGTATCCGAGATGCCATATGACTCAAATGAGGCCTAATTACATCCTTTGCATGTGTTGCATTAGTCATTTAGCATAGCTAGGAATCACGCATTTCTCTAACTTTTGTTTACTTTGGCTTGGAGTACTAGGTGAGTTTTTAATGCTTTAGCATATTTGCATGAGTGTGAGTGATTGCCATGACTAGCATGCTTGCCATGAGGCTAAGTGCTTACTTGTTAAATTGCTTGAATGCCTGTGGATGAAGGCTTGTTGTTTGAATTGGAATAATTCAATAAATGTACGTTTAAGCCCATTATGTCTAGTGGCAAAACCACAACTTTAAGCCCACTTAAGGTGGCAAAATCAAACTCTTTTCACAAAACAAACATGAAATTGAGTTGTTCCAATTCGGGCAAACTAGTCTATACTTGTTTGTGCACGTCACATAGTAATGCTAGCTTAAATAACTGGAACAAGAGCATATAATGTATATAAAAATCATATCATGATTAGTAGAGGCCGATCTTTGATTGGGCGAGCGGGGGTGCTCAATTCATGACCTTCCCCTCTCGTACCTAAGTTCCCGAGCCGAAGCAACTTTGGTGATGACAGACACGTGGCCTTTGGCACGAGTCATGGGTTTCCTAAATTTCTCCAAAATAAAATATTTAGGTGGCGACTCTGTATCTGGCAAAGTAGTCCAATTTTGGCATTTTTTATTCAAAATCAATTTTCCAAAAGATTTGTCGGATTTAGACTCTTTGGTATTTATCAATTTCACATTGCACTTGTGAGATTAGATTCAAAACCGCGGGAGTCTGAACTGTAGGGCTTTCTTCCGAGCTTCTGAAAGGAGGCGCGAAAAAGCCGAGCTACACTCGGGCGCAAAGCGAGAGAGACTAGTGAATGTGGCTTCAAACTTGGCCACCGGTGTATTGAGTTGTAACAGCTCTTCAAACTGTTTACTTAGTCTCTCCCTAGCAGTGGGAGAGATAATATCTTCCTTGGAAAGCATGCACAAATGCCTCCCATGTGTGGTTAACTCAATTCTTGACGTACTTCCACCATTGTCCAGCCTCTCCCTTCAACTGGTAAGCCGCTAATGCTCCCCATAATTCATTCTCTTGGATGTCCAAAATCTTGAAAGATTTAACAATTTGTTCCAACAATTCGTTTGCCTTCATCGGGTCGAGCCCACCACTGAACTCGGCAGGGTTTGAATGAAAGAACTCATTTTTCAAAAAGGAAGCTCTAGTTTCCCTTCAACTGTCCTAGCCGCTTGCTCGGCTTTTAATATCTCCATGGACTTCCAAAGAGCCCCTGCTATCTCTCTGGCCAAGACCCCCATTGTATCTTGGGTCGGTATGGTGGGTACAGTGTTTTCACCCACTCATTCTTCTTGCGGAGGGATCTCGGGTTAGGCCGGAACATTCTGGACTCCCCGACTAGGTCTACCGCAGCCTCCAACATGCCCAAACATCTTATAAAAAAGAGAGACAACATTATGTTCAAGACCAACATTTCGCACCTATGTGCCCCACTCAAGATCATCATACCATACGCACGATCTAGACACATAGTCATAGTCATGTAAGGCAATCCACATAAGCGTACAACCACATAAAGTACATACGAGTCACCCTCCTAGGATACTAGCTACTTCCATAGCAATCAAGGACCTCTAGATGGAAAGAGCATTGATCAAGTGCCTTTCTAAAAGGATCTCGATGAATGCAACGGATAAAAGCTGTATCAGAGAAGTTTAACTCCATACTCATATAACCACATAATCACACAAAACACACAAGGCATATAAGCGTACCATCTTAGCCTAGGGAACCCATTGTGACAAATGTCACTTCCCACGAGCCTAAGGAATTCAAACCTAGCACTCTGATACCAATTTGTAGCGCCTTGCCATTACATCACACAAGCATAGCAAGAGACCAAACATCATCTTTCTCATTGAACTAAGATTTAGGAAATTACAATTTCAAAGTTATATTTCCAAGATACATTAGATTTCCTTTCTAAGTTCAATGAACTAGATGACCAAAACAAAAGAGGAAATCCCCCATGGGCATATAAGACACCACAAAATAAATGTACAAGTCTTGGTACAAAACTCTAAGTCTTGACAGCAAAATATCCTCGAGCTATCCACCCAAACCAAGTGTTTGCATACTATAAGTAGTACATTATCATGTCTTGAAAATTTAAATATGGTTGAGCTATATGCCTAGTAAGAATACATTTAACCAAGTATTTAATCATTTGAATGAGCCCATGGCACCATTGCGATGAGATACGGTGAGAAGTTAATATACACATACAAAGATAGTTTATTGTGTAACAATGTTGACAATTGAATAATCACATTTCCATCTCACACTAACCATCAGCAAATCGGAAAGGAAAGTATACATGAGTCCCGTATAAGAGTCTGAATCAAAACACAAGTCATTTTTATTTATTTTTTTAAAAATAATAAACATCCCCCACATTTACCGACTGTCATACGGCAGGACATGGGCACCCAAAAACATTTAATACAATCTCCATATTTACTGACTATTATACGGCAGGACATGGGCACCCAAAATCATCAGTTTTTCCATTTTTACCGACTACAATATGGCAGGATTAGTGGATACCCAAAAAAAATATTTTCCCACATTCGTCCGCGCGATAAGCTCAAGACAGAGCAATTGGGCACCTTGACTCTCTGTGCGGGTACCAACACAACACCACCACATTAAAATTGACTCTTAACCCGGACTCATGCACAATTCACCAAACTTTCATTGGATCAGCAAGTATTCAGCATTGTATGAGATATAATACACACAAGACATACAAGAAGAATCAATTCTCAGGCCTCAATTCCAATACCATAGCATTGTTCATATACTTCATCTCTTCATCATTCACAACATCTCAAGAATTCAAGAAAATCCCAATCTTATTACCAATTTCTTCTCCATTTAGAAACTAGGGTTTTATCAAATTTGGGGCTTTCTCCCCATTTTCATATATATGTATCTCTTTAACATTTATATACATATTTAGAGAAAAGATTTGGGAAAAATTTATAATAAAAGTGAAGTAATATGTTCCCCCCCTTTTGTTTTTTTTTTTTTAATATAAAACAAAGGTTTATCCAACCCAATCATCAAATTAGCTCTCAATTCACAATAATATCATAGATATGTCACCAAAATAAAGAAATACAGATTAAATGTAACCCTACCTCAAGTTAAGAGCACTAGATCCAAGCTTCTAGATGAACTCTTCACCAAACACAAATCCAATCGGTAGGAAGGAGGTTCTTCACGTGTACTTCATTCTTTGCAAGTGATTTAGGTTGGATATTAGGGGGAAAAGAAGTATTTTGGGGTTTAGGGTTTTCAAACTTAGGGTGAGAGGGATGAAGAGAGAAAAAAAATGGAAAGAATGATCTAGAGTGTACTTTTTAAACTGCTGGATTCGCGTAGACCGCTCGAGCGTAACTTCCTTCGCTCAAGCGGATGGCACAGCTAAGAGGGGATGACTCGAGCGACAATTCCACCGCTTGAGTGAAAAATGGAAAGTCCCAAAAGTTTTGCAGAGCTACAGTGAAACTACTAGGAGCTCACATTCTACGCTCGAGCGCAACTTCCTTCGCTCTAGCGTCCTTGCGTGCAAACTTGCGAGATACTGGGAGCAACTAGGAGTGAGCAGCAGATATACTGATCCGCCCAAACCGACCGAACTGAACCGATCCGGCGCATTTTGGACGGATGCGTAATGCGACGGTTGTGGATTGATTTTTTCCAATCTGCGTAGTTTTGGACGGATGGCGGATTTGAGATTCATTTGGCCGCAACCGAACCGCCAAACCGCCGAGCATCCCTAATAATTTGTAAGACTTTGTGTTTTCAATTTGTTTATATATTCTATTTGTGTTTTCAATTGAAAAAAAGTTTAAATATTATGTTGAATATATTATGTTGAAAAAGAGTTTTCAACTTAAATATATTTTTTGAATTGAAAAAAATAAATGTATTATTTATCTATATATTTTAGTTTTTAAATCTAACTCTAAAAATAATAAATAAAAAAGATTATATATGCTAGTTGGTTTTTGTTTTCAAAAACAGATATAGACGTAACAATACAGAGGTATACAATCTCTACTACTGCTCTGTTCATGGTTTTGGTAGTTTAAATTGTTTTTATATTTTAAGAACCACAGATTATAATACTTTATGTGGATGAGGCATGCTGTGATTGTAATATATGGATGAAATTTCAAACTTCCTTTCTTTGGATGAGGCAAGCAGTGATTGTAATACTCTGTTAAGTCATTGACCATAATTTATTATTATTATTATTATTATTTTTTTGTTGAGAAAGTGCACAAGTTGAATTATATTGAAAATTTATAAAATTTTAAACCGCCAAATCGATTCGTATCCATCCGCCAATCCGCTCAATCCACATTTGTCGAATTGGCGGACGGATGCAGATTGATTTTCTCCAATCCGCCAATCTGGCGGACGGATGACGGATTGGAAGTTTCGTGGCCGCAACTGACCCGCGCCCCACCCCTAGGAGCAACAATTCTCCGCTCGAGTGACACCTTTTGCGCTCGAGCGGTCACCTGAAACAAAATGTCACAGTTTCACTATCCTGGATTTTGTTAGGATTTTGGGAGAGAGACTTTTTGAGGTGTGGGGGTGTGCAGTTAAATGGGTGAAATGTTTTTATAAGGATAATTTTGGTATTATTTGGAGGGAGAAAAGAAATTTTAAGGGTTTTAGAATTTATAAGTAAAGGTCCAAAGAAATGGGGGTCTAAAATAATTAATGTGGTGCTAATAGTAGCACTCATTTTATGGTTTAGATATCAACTTCTAAACAAAAATGAATATATAAACTTTTGAACAAAAATGAATTGTCTGTGTAATTCTTTTTTTGTTTTTGAAATTAATATCCAAACGTCGGATTTTCATTAGAAAGTTAATATTCAAACTACACAAATAATATAAACTAAGATAAACTGTGATAGGGTGAGCATGGTCTGGATTGGTTCGGTTTGGGGAATATCCAAAACCAATCCGTTGTCTATGGTTAGAATCAATTTAATCATAGAACTAATCTAAACCGAACCAATCTAAACCAAGCCATTTAAACACGGTTTGGCTCAGTTCAGAATATAATTTGTTCATAAAGAAAAATCATATAATATTTTCATTTCAACATTAATTGCCCATGATTTTTCAAAACATAAACATGCATATTGTTTCACAATTAATGTAAACAAACATAATATCTAGTACATAAACATATTGTTCAACTTGTAGTAAACATAAAACTCCCACCAAACAAATATTTTGTTTTTCTTCTCTTGATTCTGAGGAGACTTAGGACAGTTTGCAATATGTTTTTTCAATGTGCTAGTGCCATTTGCATTAATCCAAGCATAAGAAGTTTTACAATGGTTACATTTAACACATGTAGTAGTGTTACTTCCTTCTTTATATAGTTTAAGTTATATAAGGTCCAGATCTGTTCTATTTCATAATCGTAAACTCCAATTCGGAATTGATCCGAGGAGAATGGATTTCTAATTTTCCAATCTAGAACCGAACAATAGATTCAAAAAATTAATCCAAACCTACTAGATTGGCTAGACCGGTTCAAATTGCGAATTTTTTGAATTTCTTACCCATCTCTATACTGTGATGTGCAAATGGAAGCTCACATTTCTTTCCTCTTTGCTCTCTTTCATTGCTCATTCTCTTGCTTTCATTATATTTGGTAGGAAGAAAACAACAGAAGAAAAGGGAAATCTTTGAAAAATTATATAAAAAAATACCTCAAAATTTGAGTCTCATAGTAAAATAAATTTTCAATTTTTAATTTTATCAATTTACATCCTAATATTTGGATGGGCTGTCGATTCAAAAATTCAAATTCAAATTCAAATTTTATTTGGCCAAAGTCTAGGCGGTAAACAATTATGCCTATAAGGATATGGTTGTGTACAAT
>JAPPVO010000029.1:53884945-54100818 GCA_030407325.1 Camellia japonica
AGATGCTGCACTTCTTTTACTGTTTGGCCTCTCCAGGTCCTGAATTGCTTTGATCTGAGAGGGGTCTGCTTCTATACCCGGTTGTCACAGGAAGCCCAGGTTTGCCAGATCTACTCGAATGCAACATTTAGACGCATTGAGGCGCAACTTGTGCTTCTTTAGGATCTCAAACATCTCACCTAGGTCTCTTGAGATGGTCATTCTATCCTTGCTCTTGACCACCATGTCGTCGATGTAAGCCTCCATTGTTCTGCCTAACAACGGCTCAAACATCTTGGTGACCATTCTTTGGAATGTTGCCCCTGCGTTCTTTAGGCCAAAGGGATGACCTTGTAGCAATACGTCCTCTTGGAGTTGTAAAGGACGTGACCTCCTGGTCTGGTTCGTACATGGCGATCTGATGGTAGCCTCTGTATGCATCAAGAAAGCTAAGTCGGTTATGCCCCGCGTTAGGTCTACCAGTTGATCTATCATGGTGGTAGGGGAAGCTGTCCTTTGGGCATGCTTTGTTAACTGTCTTGTAGTCGACGAAGACACGCCATTTACCATTCTTCTTTGGCACTACGACTGTGTTGGAAATCCATCTGGGGTAGTGCACCTCTCTGATTGCTCCTGCCTCCAGCAGGTTTCCTACTTCTTCCGCCACTATCTCGGCGTGGTGGAGTGCCGATCTGCGTGTGCGCTGAATGATTGGTCTGGCGGATGGGTGGACATTGAGTTGGTGACAGATGAAGTTGGGATCAATGCCTGGCATGTCGTATGGTGTCCAGGCAAAACTTCGATGTTAGAGGTCAAAAATTCCAAGACCTCTAATCTCTCAGTGCTGGACAACGACGAACCGAGCAAAAGAACTTATCCGGGTTCTTTTCATCTATTCTTACTCTACAAGTCTTCCACCGCTTTTTGATTAGCTACTTTTGCCGACATTTGCGAACAGTTCATTACTCTTAGGTGCTTTCCACCGAATGAACATATCCCTTGGCAGCGCGTTGCCATTCACAGTGACAAAACATTGCTTGGACATGATTGGTCTCCAAAGACTTCTTCAATTACCCGGTTCGTTGGGGAACCGCATTACTTGATGGTAGGAGACGCTACCGATCGATGGCATGCAGCTATGTTCTTCCCAAGATTATGTTTGTAAGTGGAAGGGACTTTCAATACCCAGAATCCAACTTGTTTTGTCACGCTTCTGCTCTGACTGGTAGGATTATTTTGCCGACTAGCTATTCTGGCGTTGAGTTGAATCAATCAGGGGAGACACGGCAGGTGCCAAGTCTTTGTCTTGTAGCTTCATTGTTTTAAATGTTTCGTAATACATTATCTCACATAAACTGCCCTGGTCAATCAAAATCCGCTTGACGTCAAATCTTGACTCGGAGAGTGACAACCAGGGCATCATTGTGGGGACAATATATCCTCGCCAAGTCTCTATTTGAAAAAGACATGAAGTTCGTGGCCTCTGTCTTCCCTTTTTTGATGGTAGGTTGTGCACTAGTACCTCCTTAAGTGCTCGGCCTTCTTGATTGCCCTGGTTGAGCTCGTATACACGCTCAGGTTCGAAGATTTATGTATTACATTGATTACGCCTTGAGGGTGGGGCGTCGATTGCATCCCGTTGGGGTTATGTGGTACTGGGGGGGCTGTTGCGTCCCTCTTCAATGTATTTATCCAGAGACGTGCTGCACAAACTCCTCTAGGTGCTTGTCTCAATGGCGTGCAATTTTCAGTGCGGTGCCCCTTTTCTTTATAGAAGGTGCACCGTGACCTTTCGTCGTAGTCCTTTTGAGCCTCTCCTAGCTTAGCAGGCAATTGACGAAAGGTTTCAATCGCGTATCTCGCTTAGAATCCGTAGATTGGCTTTTTGAATATTGTGGTCTGGCAGTGCGGGACTCTCAACCATCTTTTATCCTGGTGTCTTCTCCGTTGTCTCTGCTGCCTGTCCGTTTTGCTCGGACGATCTACTGCGTTGACCTTTGCTGAGGCCTTTTTAGCGGTATTGCGGTCGTGCTAAATTTTTGTTTTGGCACGGGCGCCATCCTTTTCCACCCTGATGTGCTAATGCACTCTTTCCATCAAGGCCTCCGTGGTGAGGGGGGTCGGATCATGGTGATTGAGTCCCTTAGTCTGTTCCCGACTGGAAGGCTCTTTTGTACTGTGCAATGGCTAGATTGGTGGGGCAGTCTCCAATCTGGCTGAAGGTCTCCCAGTAGTGACTATTGTAGGATCTAAGTGTCTCCTGTGTCGCCCATGTCAATGGAGAGAAGCTGGTCGATCTCCACTGCGGTTTTGGTGTTCGTTCTGAACCTTGTTACGAACGCCTCCGTTAATTGCGCCCAGGAGGCTATGCTGCATTCTGGAAGTTTTTGAACCAAGTCAGGCCTAGGTCGCCAAGGCTGGACGGGAAGAGGATGGATCACATCAAAGCCTCGTTGCGTCGATATACTGCATAACCTGGTGGAAGTGGCTTTAGGTGCATGTAGGGGTCTGTTCTTCCCTCGTACGTGGTGCATTTGGGCTGAAGGAAGCCTGGAAGGTAGGGGCGCGTTTTCAATTGCCGGAACGAACGGCGAGGTCTACAGCCTCGCTAATGCTTTGTCCGTTGGTTCGTAAGCAGGTCATGGTAATGGCATTCCAACCTCGACGCTTCCATGTGTCCGAGGAGCCAACCGCTAAAGGCAGATACCCTGCGAGGGGCGCTGCGTCTATTATCCTCCTTCCATCGTGCCTTTCTTCCAGTACGGTCGTAAGTCGGATGATCTTAGCAACTCAGCCCTTTCTTCAGTACGGTCCGTAAGTCGGATGATCTTAGCAACTCCGTTTGCCTGGATGATGTCTGGTGTGTGCGCGAGGGCGATAGGTGCTTCCCTCAGTATACGACCTCTCAGTCCTCGCTCTCTCAGACCTGGAGCAACGAGTCCTGGAGGTTCTGGATTGAGTATCGCCCATCTAGAGGCTTCTACTCTCTGTTTGTGATGGCGTGGTATGCCTACTGCGATCTTCTGAGTGGCGAGGGGGCGTGTTGCCTTTACGCCCCTTTCCTGTCGCCACCCATTTCCCCTTGATCTGGCATTTCATGGCCTCCATATCTGCCCCCATCTTCCTTATTAATTCATCATGTTCTTTCACGCGGTCCTCCAGAACTTGAGGATCAATCATTCGCCTTTGTTTCTCAGGACTTTGTGAACGAGAGTGATGGGGGCTGTTAGTCCGCCTTCTCCCCCTCACATCCCTCCTGGGATTTTGTCGCTGTGGCTCCAAGTCGGCCATAGGAGGGATAGAAGGCAAACCTTCGCGCCTTGCACCCCCCTCTGGTGTTTGTCCGTCAATGGCGGACTGTGGTAAATCTTTGTTGTGCGCCATTGATTCTAAAGAGGAAGAGCTTGATCAAGAGGTTTTGTTCTTGTCTGAATTCCCACGGACGGCGCCAATTGTACGGGAAAGAAATAAACCTTCTCGTATAATCCTGTTGATCAAGATTGCGCTCCTCCGTACGTCGTCGCTTTTACTCCCTGAAAGCAGAAACGTGAGCTAACCGGCGGATATATGCCGGATACCTCTCCCTCCGATGCTTAAGTCAGCAAAATAGACAAATAGACAAAAAGCTCTGTGAGTTCGGGAATCAAAGTTGTGTTACCTCTCCATAGGTGATGAGGTGAGCTTTTATAGGTTTCGTGTGGCACAATCCTAATAGGACTCTTACTCCTCCAAGTAGAGTCCTCCTAGGAATTACATTCCTGACAGATAATGCTTATCCATCAACACCCCCCTCACTGCTTAAACCAAGTGAGATGGTTTTACCATGGTCAGATTACCCTACGACCGAAATAACACTGCCATACTAGACAGGCAGAAACAACCGAACTCTACTTAGCTCGAATCTTCTTTTACAACTTGTATCTCGGTTTCTCCTGCTGAAACCGAACTAAGCTTAACAAGTTTGGACCGGACTAACTTTAACAAGCTTGGACCGGACTAACTGCCATTAGTCAAATCGCAATGACCGATCTAATCACAATGCTATCTCAACACTTGGCTCGATATGGTACGACCGAGCTTGCTTGTCCAGATTGTGGTGACCGAGCTTTTTGGGACTGGAGTAACTTTAAGCTTCTTTTGGACCGAAGTAACTTTACGCCTCTTGCGGACTGGAGTAACTTTATGACCTTTTTACTCAGCCCTTCGTACTGTTGGCCCATAACGGCCCATGGCCCAGCTCGGCCCAATTTTCATATAAATTACCCTCTCACAAACTACTGAAATTTTGGAAGTATACTTTAATTTAAAATTATATCTTACTAATTTCTAATATAATATACATACTTTTTAAAATTTTTGAGTCCCCTGGATCCATCCTTGTACATACATATATTATGTTATGTTATCACACATAATTCTTACGCTCTGTGGTGAGAAATGAAAAGGATTGATAAAAAATTGCTCTTTTCTCATGTTTGGTTTATAAGTTGAGTGAGAAATTGTGAAAAAGAGGATTCTCTTACTAAGCTTATTTCATTTCTCACCAAAAGTGATAAGATTTGGTGAGAAACTAGTTGATTAGTTGAAAAATATTTATAATACTAAAATTGTCCCTTAAAATACAATGGGAGAAAAAAAAAATCTCACTTATATCTTTTGTGCTTTCTTAACCATCCAAACATGATAGTGAAAAAAATACAATCATTTATTTTATTTTCTCCCTTACATGAGAGACCACAACGATTTTTCTTTTCTTTTCTCTCACTTCAATCCAAATGGAGTGTTAACTCAAAGCACTCACTAATAATTTTAAATTGTACATAAACATAAAGGTATGGGGACCAAAATGAATAGTAAATAGTATCACTTAGAGAGGCAAAACTATGCTAATTAGTCAATAATCTGAGGGCCATAGAGTGAGTGACCATGTGAGAGTAGAGCAAGCGGTTCAAGCGAAGAATATAGTAGTAAAAATGGGCAGCATCTCCCTGAATCTCTAAAAGTTCTCTCTTCAAACTTTGAGATGGATCTTATTTATAGGTTTTTCCTTGTTATTGAATATACTAATTGGTTGAATAGAGTGATGACACATGTCCTTGAGGATCACTCGAAATATTCCTATCCTGATTGCCAGGCTTTGGTGGACACATGTCCCTCGGTATGTGCTGCTTTTGGTTTGTACCTCGAAAGGTGCTGTTTTGGGTACTTTCCTTAGAAGGTGCTGTTTTTGGTACCTTTCTCGGTGGTACTTCATACGACATTTCCTTACTTAGTATAGTTTCCCAAAACATAATTTCTTAGGAGTTGTAGCCTGCTATCAGCCATGTTTGTATCCACCTTGGTGACTCCTCTACTTTTAACTACCTAACTCCAAGCTCACAGTTTCTCAGGGCGTAGGCCACATCAAGGCTTGGACACAACCACACCGTCTTTTGTACAAAGCCTAAGGGGGCTTCCTTGGTCCTATAAGCTTTGGGACTTGTTATTAGTGCCAAACAAGTGGGCTTTGGAGCTTACTATTCGCTTCAAGCATCAGTCTCTGTTTGTACAAAGAGGAGGCTTCCCTTAAAGGTTGCTATCACCTCAGAGAGTCTTGCCTCAGATAGTAGTTCCTGAGGCTATAATCACCTCGAATACTCTTTTTTCGGGAGGGTACATCTCAAGTACTGTTTTAAAGGCGACGTCGAAATGGTCTTCCAGCGTGGGGGCGGTGCCTCAATGAGCCACCTCAGATATTGGGCCGCGATAAGTCCTACCTCTGATTGTTGCTTCAAATACTTCCACCCTAGATGGCCTATTTGGATCCATCGGGTCGATCCTCCTTCGACCCTCTTGTTGACCCACTTTTCTTGGGCTTTAGCTCATGTCCATTTAATCATCATTATTTTTCTAACCAAGGCGACTTGGGAGATTAGGTCAACACTTAGTTTCTACCCCTCTACAAAAGGAATTGAGACAACTACCTCAAATATCACTTGTAATCATCAACACTCCTGGAATGAGAGCGAGTTTCCACCCCTCTACAAAGGAATTGAGACAACTACCTCAAGTATCACTTGTAATCATCAACACTCTCGAACAAGAGCAAGACTTCACCATTCTTGGTTTATGGCCATGTGGCCCACCTCTTTGTTGGTGATGTTCGTGGCCATTTTTTTGCCAATGAATTGTGAAGCTAAATGTATAAGGGTGTGGGGTACTATGACCCGATAAGTATTGAATTCCAAGTTCTAAGTTCAACAGGGGTTTGAGCCTCCCTCGGCCTAAATTTTTTGGTATTTGTTAAATTTTTGTTACTTTCGTATTATTTTAATTTCTATATTTATAAAGAGATGAGGGTGCACCTCTTATATTGTAAGATAGTTATTATTATTTTCTAACATAGTAAAAATCACAACAATTATAGATGTAACTTTATTATGAGGTGAACCACATATTTTTTTTGTACTTCTTGTGTGTGTATGTTTTGTTTTGTTTTGTTTTGTTTTTTTTTTTTTTTTTGTTGTGTTTATCTTTCTCCTTATTTGCCACTCTATGTCTCACTAATCCTGATTCAAAATAGTCGTTTTCCTAACGAAGGGTAGATTGGGTAAAAAAAAAAATTATAAAAATACAGATTATGGATTTGTCCCTTCAAAATTTAAAAATTCAAGAACCTCAATTATGAACTACTTTTAAATAAGACCTGAACTTACACAAACTTATTCTCAAG
The DNA here is from genome assembly GCA_030407325.1 of Camellia japonica. Lineage (NCBI taxonomy): Eukaryota > Viridiplantae > Streptophyta > Magnoliopsida > Ericales > Theaceae > Camellia > Camellia japonica. The sequence goes on from JAPPVO010000029.1 coordinate 53,891,637, forward strand.
GAAGTATCACTAATTTTTCTATTAAAAATTTTTTAAAAAAATGATTAAAGTATAAACAAAGTTAACTAAAAACAATAAACATCAAACGAAAAATTATTTTTGAAAAATGAAAACAAACCAATCATGTATTGTGCCAAAACCCCAAAAATAACAGAACTCCAAAAAGGAACAAAACAACAACCCTAAGGCTATAGAAAGCAACAGAACCAACAAGACCAAAAATGCATCAAAGATCAAAACAGAGCATCCAAAACGGGGTAGGGCTAAAACTTACTGTTACACACCCTCCCAAAGAATGTATTTTCATAGATATTAGGATAAATTATATATACATTTCCTAAACTTTATTTAAAATATGAATTGCATATGTGATTTTAAAAAATGAAAAGTGTCCTTTCAAATTCATAATGGCATAAGTCAATTATAAATACACTTATTAAGTCAATTTATAATTCTTTTTAGGAAAATTTACTCATAAGTCCTAGTTTTTGAAACGTTGAACCATTTAGTCCTAAAAGTTTTCTTATGCTCCATTTAGTCCCATTTTTACATCAGCATGATATAAATGATGTAAATGATCTAATGTTTCATTCTATAATTTCAAAATTTATTGAAATCTGATGAACATTAGATGTTTTTCATCCTATATTTCAAACATTATTGAAATTTGATGAACATTAGATGTTTGAAATCTAATGTTTTGTAACATGACTCTGATGTTATTAACATTGTATCTGATGTTATTAACATTGTAATGGGACCTTTCAGTCTATAAGAAAACTTTTAGGACTAAACAGTGCATAAGTTATTAATTTGAGATTTATTGGTGCATCCCCCTTTTTTTTAATGATATTAAAAATATATTTTAATTAACAATTGGATTATTTATTGTTGCATAGGAGAGTAATTAAGAATTTTATTTTTATTGTCAATTTTGTAAAATAAATACTTTTGACAAGGGATATTTCTAATTTTCAGAACCATAAGGGTCAATTCTATTTTAAACAAATCGTAGGAACTATATGTGTAATTTATCCTAGATATTAACATTCTTATTAAAAAATACAAGAGGCTAAATATGACTAATTATTAAAAAAATGATGATACTTGAACATCCAATGGTGTTTGGATAAATTAAACCACCAGTCCCTTTAGTTCGAGCAAAATTTCACTTTGGTACTTGTAGCTTTAATTTGAACAATTTGATATCTAATTTTAAATTTTGTTGTAATATTGTCCCTCCGTCATGTGTGGTTAACATTTTGAACTAAAAAAAATAACGTATAAAACTAAAAAGTTCAAAACGAAACTCAAACAAAACTATAGGGACTACCAGTATTATGAATATATTACACTAGTAGTTCGTATAATTATTTTTTAATTTTACTTTGATTCCTCTAGTTTTATATATGGTCTTTTTTCATATCAAATTCTAACAGTAAGTGACGAATGAACCACATTATAACAAAATTGAAAGTACAAAGTTCAAATTGTTCATACTGAAACTACGGTGACTAAAATGACACTTCTTTTAAACTATAGGGACTAATGGTATAATTTATTCTATATATTTTAAAAAAACTTTAGTACATATAACATTGCTCCCAAAAAAAAGGTAAATTATTACATCATCACAAATTTTATCCAAAAATGTCAATATATAATTTAAAACAATTGTGATAGAGACCACCATACATATATGACCTCCACAACCCCCACTCTTATCCCAACCACTCATAATGTGTGGCCTACACATACATGAGTAGACTCCACAACACATCAAGAACTAAGATCAAATTGGAGGTCATGAAACCCCCAAAAACATTTCTCAATTTAAATTCACTATCGACATGCAGCATAATGGACACTTTCAATCTTCACCACACAATCTCTTTCTTGAGAAAATTCAAAACAATTATGGGCCCCTTTGACCATTTCAGTTGCCTCAATCTGGATAGAGGGTGGTTGTTGTGCCCCTTTGCTGTGAGCACAATGGGGCTCACTCCGCATCTCATGTCGATAATCTGAACCGTTATTTTTAGAGAACGTCAGAGTAGAATATTCTTGTAAAAAATCATATTGATCATATATCGATGAAATTTGTATTTGTAAAAATAAAAGCTAAGTGTGATTTTGATTATAGAACTGAATGCAAATTTAATTTGATCATAGAACTATCGAAGTTCGATTAACCTATGACCAAATTAAATTCATATCTATAAAAAAAAATGTCAAGTGATTTTGATTATAAAACTGAATATAAATTTAATTTGATCATAAAATCACTAATATCTAATTAACTTGATTCTTTTAGAAAAATATTCTACTAGATATGTTCTAAAAAAGAAATAGTTTATATTATCGACCTAAGAGTCAGAGTGATCCTCTCATACCCATATGGGCATAAATCTGACCAGACTTGGGCCGGCCCACTATCGAGCCATGCAGGCTCTTGTCAAAATTCAAGTCAGGCCATGCAATTCACGTAAAATAAATCTAGACTCAGACTCAAGCCCAAATCGACTCAAAATATGACTACGAGCTGAATTGTTGGTCGATGGGTTAAATTTACACCCCAACGTACCCACAACAGTGGCTGTTGTTAGCCAAGTGCTAGTAATGATGCTTCAAAAAGCAGAGAATGTAGTTGACTAAGTTGCACCCATAATTATGTTGGAAATGGTAATAAATTCTGGGTAAAACCAGAATTTTATCCTAAGTTTGGTCTAATTTTTAGGTGGGCCCCGTGCGTCGTTTTACACGGGTCAAAGTGGTAACGCGTTCTATGCCGCGTTGTGATTCACGTGGTATATTTGGTTGCTTAAAACCATTACCGAGTGAATGGGAAATTGAAGCCAAAGTGTGCTCCATGGAAATGGAGTTTTGGTGAAAATTCCTTATTGCTTGAATAAGGCTTGTCCCACATTGATTTGGTGGGAGGTTTTGAAAGGGTTTATAAGGCATGGGTTTGGTACTTGGGGTGTGCCCCAAGGGGTACCCAAGTGTTTTAGAGGGAGAGATTATGGGCAAAATGGGCTAGACCCATTGGACTCAAAAACCACCACACACGAGCGCGCGCCGCCGCCGTCCTCCGTCCGGTCGGTCGGGCTGGGCTGGGCTGGGCGCGGGTGTGTGGTTGGGTTGGGCTTGTTCGGCCCAATACTAATCTTTTTGGGCCAAAAACATTTGAATTTAATCCAGAATTCAAATTAAACTGGGTTTGGAATTTCTGTTCATCCAAACAAGGCCCTTCCCGTTTTCAAACAGAATTAAACTGGTTTGGCATTTTTGTTCATCCAAACAGGGCCCTTCCCGTTTTTATCTGTTTGAATAATTAACCAACAGATTCAAATCTGTTGAAATTCAAACCCAACAGGTTTCATACCTGTTCAATTCAAATCCTACAGCCACCTTAACATCTATAAATAGACCAGCCTCCCATTTGGATTAATACACCAATTTTCGTATTCCATCTCTGCTTTAAATCTCTGCCATATTGCTGCATTTTATTTCTGAAAGAAAGAGTGTAAACACTTAGTGTGTTCGACGAACAATTAAATTGTAGTGCTGCATTTAATTGTTGATAGATCATTTCATCCTGGGAGATAGACGTCCAAGTTCTGAAAGCACCGTGGAGAGGACGAATCTGTCTTAAGGACACAGTGTTAAACACTGGACTTGATCAGAAAGTTATTCGAAGAATTTAACCAAGTAAGTTGATTAAATTATATTCTGTTTTTTTTTTATTTGTTTATTAAAATCAGATTTTAATTTTGTTTTTGTAACAAAATAAAATCTGTTTTTATTTGTTTTATTTTATTTTTTATTTTAAGTTTGATTTTTGTAATCAAACAAATTCTCTCCTTTTCTTTATTTAAATTCTAATTGTTGTTTTGTACACAATAGAATTAAATTCTAATTGTTGTTTTGTACACAATAGAATTAAATCGTTTAAATACAGTGAAGATTGTCCAACAATCTTAAGACAGATCCTTTTTGGTATCTTCATTGTATTTAATTTTCTGTTTTTCAAAGTAATATTCTGGTTGGAAAAACAAATAGTGATTTATGCTATTTGACAGATAGTAGTAATATACTGTCTCTTTTCTTTGACAACTAGTAGTACGATACTGGTGTCATTAACAATTTCAGAATATTATTTGGTATTACAGAAAATTATTTTGGTATTTTATTTTTCCTGTTTTAGTAACAAGGAAAATAAAATTATTTTGTAATATAATTTATTTTCTGGTTTTAGTAACTAGAAAATTAATTTGTGTTTTAATTTTTTCTGATTTTTGTAATCAGAGATTATGGCTACTACAACTGAAACTGCATCTGGCAGTGGTACTCCTGTTGTTACACCAACATCAGTCCCTATTCAGAACCATGTTCATGTACCAATCAATCATGGAGAAAAACCGGAAAAATTTAATGGTACCGAGTTTAAGAGATGGCAGCAAAAGATGCTGTTCTATCTTACAACTCTTAATTTGGCCCGGTTTCTCCATGAAGAGGCTCCAGCACTTAAAGAGGGTGAAAGTGATCGGCAAGTTGTTGCCGCTGTAGATGCTTGGAAACATTCAGATTTCCTGTGCAGAAACTACATCCTCAATGGCCTTGACAACATGCTGTATAATGTATACAGTCCTCTGAAGTCAGCAAAAGAATTGTGGGATTCTTTGGAGAAGAAATACAAGACAGAGGATGCCGGCACAAAGAAATTTGTCGTCGGTAAATTTCTGGATTTTGTAATGGTCGACTCCCAAACGGTAATATCTCAAGTTCAAAGTTTTCAGATAATTTTGCATGATATTCATTCAGAAGGTATGACTCTTAGCGAATCTTTCCAAGTCGCTGCTTTGGTGGAAAAGTTACCACCGGCCTGGAAAGATTTCAAAAATTATTTAAAACATAAACGCAAAGAGATGACCATGGATGAGTTAATTGTAAGATTAAGAATTGAGGAAGATAACCGAAAGGCTGAAAAGAGAATGGGAAAAATCCCATTGAGTCCAAGGCTAATGTGGTTGAACAAGTTCAAAAACCACATAACAAAAAGAGGAAGTTTACTGGAGATGGTCCTAAACAAGGCAACAACAATGGCAACAAGAAGTTCAAAGGAAAATGCTATAACTGTGGCAAAACTGGACATCGAGCTTCTGACTGCCGCCGCCCTAAGAAGGATCATGGAAGTACAAGTAAGAAGACCACCAATCAAGCCAATGTGACAGAATTGGATTACATCTCTGACGGAGTGAATGACATCAACCTCTCTGCTGTGGTGTCTGAGGCTAACTTGGTTGGAAATCCCAAAGAATGGTGGGTTGACACTGGAGCAACTCGTCACATATGTGCGGACAAGAAGATGTTCACTACCTACAATGAGGCTGCAAATGGTGAGCAACTTTTATGGGAAATTCTTCTACTTCTACTGTGGCTGGACAAGGGAAAGTGATCTTGAAGATGACATCGGGAAAAGAACTGACCCTCAACAACGTACTGCATGTACCTGACATCCGGAAGAATTTAGTTTCTGGTTCTTTGTTAAGTAAAAATGGTTTTAGGCTTGTTTTTGAGTCTGATAAGTTTGTATTAACAAAGAGTGGTATGTATGTTGGTAAGGGATACATGAGTGAGGTCTCTTTAAGCTAAATGTAATGACAGTTGTACCAAAAGTTGCTATGAATGAGAATAACACATCTTTTGCTTATATTCTTGAGTCGAATTTATGGCATGGTAGATTAGGTCATGTGAATTTTGATGCTTTGCGTAGATTAATTGGTTTAGATTATATACCAAAGTTTGAAATTAATCCTAATCATAAATGTGAAATTTGTGTAGAAGCAAAACTAACTAAGGCTCCATTTAAATCGGTTGAAAGAAAAACCGAACCTCTAGAATTAATTCATACTGATGTATGTGATCTAAAATTTATTCAAACTAGAGGAGGCAAAAAGTATTTCATAACATTTATCGATGATTGCACAAGATATTGTTATGTTTATTTACTTAGAAGTAAAGATGAAGCCTTAGAAATGTTTAAACTCTACAAAACAGAAGTTGAAAATCAACTTGGTAAAACCATTAAAATGGTTAGAAGTGATAGGGGTGGTGAATATGATGCACCATTAAATGAATTTTGTGCACAACATGGCATTATTCACCAAACTACAGCCCCTTATTCTCCACAGCAAAATGGAATTGCTGAAAGGAAGAATAGAACTCTAAAAGAAATGATGAATGCCATGTTACTAAGTTCAGGCTTACCACAGAACTTGTGGGGGGAAGCAATATTGTCTGCTAATTATGTTCTTAATAGAATACCCCACAAGAAAACCAAAAGCATTCCTTATGAATTATGGAAAGGTCGACCACCTTCCTACAAATACTTAAAAGTGTGGGGGTGTTTGGCAAAAGTGGAAGTTCCTGTTCCTAAAAAGACTAAGATTGGACCAAAAACAGTAGATTGTGTGTTTATTGGTTATGCTCAGAATAGTAGTGCATATCGGTTTCTGACTTATAAATCAGAAATACCTGATATAAATGTGAACACTATTATAGAGTCAAGGAATGCTGTGTTTTTTGAACATGTCTTTCCTTACAAGAAAGGACAGGAATTAAGTTCACAGAAAAGAACTTATGATTGTACACAAAGTCAAGAGACTAATGACAATCAAACACAAGAGACTAGTAATGGTCTCAACCAACAGGATTTAACTGATGATGAACCAAGAAGAAGTAAGAGAGCGAGAACATCAAAATCCTTTGGTCCAGATTTTCTGACATACTTGTTAGAAAATGAACCTCAAAGCTTTAAGGCAGCAATGACAGGTCCTGAAGCACCTTTGTGGAAAGAGGCTGTTAATAATGAAATTGAATCCATTATGCAAAATCATACTTGGGAATTGGTGGATCTTCCACCAGGTTCTAAACCTCTTGGATATAAATGGATATTCAAGAGAAAAATGAAAGCAGATGGTTCAATTGACAAGTATAAAGCAAGACTTGTAGTTAAAGGTTACAGACAAAAGGAAGGTCTGGACTATTTTGACACATATTCCCCTGTGACAAGAATAACATCCATTCGCATGCTTATTGCTATAGCAGCGTTGTTTAATTTAGAAATACATCAAATGGATGTTAAAACAGCTTTCTTAAACGGTGATCTAAATGAAGAGATCTATATGGAGCAACCCGAAGGGTTTGTAGTATCAGGGCAAGAAAAGAAAGTTTGTCGACTTGTAAAATCCCTTTATGGATTAAAACAAGCACCTAAGCAATGGCATGAAAAATTTGATCATGCAATGCTTACTAATGGGTTTAAGATAAACGAATGTGACAAATGCGTCTATGTTAAAAACACTGACCAAGGCTATGTCATAGTTTGTCTTTATGTGGATGACATGCTTATCATTGGAAGCAGTCAAAACATGATCAAATCAACTAAGCAAATGCTTAACAAAAGATTTGATATGAAAGATATGGGGGTCGCAGATGTTATATTAGGAATGAAAATTACTAAAACATCTGACGGATATGCATTATCTCAATCTCATTATATTGAGAAAATTCTTGATAAATTTATCAAGGATGATTTGAATTTAGCAAGAACACCTGTCGACATCAGTCTTTATTTATCGAAAAATAAAGGTGATGCAGTGTCTCAGTTAAAATACTCCCAAATCATTGGAAGCCTAATGTACCTAATGAATTGTACTCGTCCTGATATAGCTTATGCTATCAGTAAATTGAGTAGGTACACTAGTAACCCTGGAGAAGACCATTGGAAAGCGATCATTCGAGTTCTTAGATATCTAAGATTTACTCGTGATCATGGTTTGAACTTTACTCGATATCCAGCAGTACTCGAAGGTTATTGTGATGCAAATTGGATATCGGATACTAAAGATTCAAAATCCACTAGTGGATATGTCTTTACTCTAGGAGGCGCTGCTGTTTCTTGGAAATCCACGAAACAAACTTGCATCGCACGATCCACAATGGAATCCGAGTTCATTGCTTTAGACAAAGCAGGTGAAGAAGCAGAATGGCTTCGTCACTTCTTAGAAGACATTCCAATGTGGCCAAAACCTGTGCCAGCTATTTGCATTCATTGTGATAGTCAATCTGCAATAGGCAGGGCACAGAATCATATGTACGGTAAGTCACGACATATTCGTCGTCGACATAATACCGTAAGGCAATTGTTGTCAAACGGAATAATCTCAATAGATTATATAAAATCTAAAGAGAATATTGCGGATCCGTTAACAAAAGGTTTGACAAAAGAGCTAGTGTATAGTTCATCTAAGGGGATGGGATTAAAGCCTATTACATAAGAGTCGTCATAATGGTAACCCTACTTATATGACTGGAGATCCCAAGAACTAAGTTCAAAGGGACAACTAAGTTATGTATGGCTCGCCAGAAATCACCAAGGGATTCAAATTCCCTACCCATTCCTATGGTGAGAGTGATATCTGCAACATATGTGTATGCAGGGGCATAAGGATAAGCTTTGCTTTTAATGATTACTTATATCTTGATTAAGGCATAAAATCAAGACGAGTATAAGAAGATACTCACAATAAGAATCACCTATATGAGTGTTGAACTGGGGCCGGTTCTATGAGAATGAAAGAGGCTACATTCTCTAGAAACACTCATGAAAACCAGGAGCGTTCAAGGCCAAAATGAACACAACAGTGAGAACCACGATGTGTTAGAAAATATTTTGTGTGAAATCTATTGTCTTGGCTTACACAAACGGCTGAACAATTCAAGGCATCGCGTCCATTGGTTAGCCAGTAAGTCCGATAGGTTATCACTAGGGAAGGTTCAAGGCCGAAAACTACCTATCCTGATGCAAGATATTTTCGACTTATACTCTTTCGATAAATCTGCATTTTGTTGCATTTCCGTTGTCATCAAATTCCATTCATGTGGGGGATTGTTGGAAATGGTAATAAATTCTGGGTAAAACCAGAATTTTATCCTAAGTTTGGTCTAATTTTTAGGTGGGCCCCGTGCGTCGTTTTACACGGGTCAAAGTGGTAACGCGTTCTATGCCGCGTTGTGATTCACGTGGTATATTTGGTTGCTTAAAACCATTACCGAGTGAATGGGAAATTGAAGCCAAAGTGTGCTCCATGGAAATGGAGTTTTGGTGAAAATTCCTTATTGCTTGAATAAGGCTTGTCCCACATTGATTTGGTGGGAGGTTTTGAAAGGGTTTATAAGGCATGGGTTTGGTACTTGGGGTGTGCCCCAAGGGGTACCCAAGTGTTTTAGAGGGAGAGGTTATGGGCAAAATGGGCTAGACCCATTGGACTCAAAAACCACCACACACGCGCGCACGCGCCGCCGCCGTCCTCCGTCCGGTCGGTCGGGCTGGGCTGGGCTGGGCCTGGGCTTGGGCGCGGGTGTGTGGTTGGGTTGGGCTTGTTCGGCCCAATACTAATCTTTTTGGGCCAAAAACATTTGAATTTAATCCAGAATTCAAATTAAACTGGGTTTGGAATTTCTGTTCATCCAAACAAGGCCCTTCCCGTTTTCAAACAGAATTAAACTGGTTTGGCATTTTTGTTCATCCAAACAGGGCCCTTCCCGTTTTTATCTGTTTGAATAATTAACCAACAGATTCAAATCTGTTGAAATTCAAACCCAACAGGTTTCATACCTGTTCAATTCAAATCCTACAGCCACCTTAACATCTATAAATAGACCAGCCTCCCATTTGGATTAATACACCAATTTTCGTATTCCATCTCTGCTTTAAATCTCTGCCATATTGCTGCATTTTATTTCTGAAAGAAAGAGTGTAAACACTTAGTGTGTTCGACGAACAATTAAATTGTAGTGCTGCATTTAATTGTTGATAAGATCATTTCATCCTGGGAGATAGACGTCCAAGTTCTGAAAGCACCGTGGAGAGGACGAATCTGTCTTAAGGACACAGTGTTAAACACTGGACTTGATCAGAAAGTTATTCGAAGAATTTAACCAAGTAAGTTGATTAAATTATATTCTGTTTTTTTTTATTTGTTTATTAAAATCAGATTTTAATTTTGTTTTTGTAACAAAATAAAATCTGTTTTTATTTGTTTTATTTTATTTTTTATTTTAAGTTTGATTTTTGTAATCAAACAAATTCTCTCCTTTTCTTTATTTAAATTCTAATTGTTGTTTTGTACACAATAGAATTAAATTCTAATTGTTGTTTTGTACACAATAGAATTAAATCGTTTAAATATAGTGAAGATTGTCCAACAAATTAATGATGTTTTATATTTGCTAACTTTATTCAATTTCTTAGGCTTTGTTTGAAAGCATGTTATTTTAATAATTTTTTAATTTTTTATAAAAAAATATATAAAAATTAGAAATAATAATTTATATTTATAATAATTTTTTAACTTTTTAATTAAAACGTATATAATTAAAATAAGAAGAAATGTAATTGAGCCGGTCCACGAATTAGTAATTGATGTAACTCGTTTTCATAAAGTCTTCAAAAAGCAGTTGTTGCAAGTAAATTCCTGCCTCAACCCGCACGTCAATCCAAGATGATTGTTTTCCATTACAGCTGCGATAGGAACCCAGGACCAACACCCCACCCACATTTGAGAGAGAGAGAGGGGAAGGAGAGAGGAAATAACAAAATAAATAAATAATAAATCATCAAAAATTAATTGGAGATTATAAGGATCACAAATTTTAAAAATCCCAGTATTATTCTTTCCATTATGGGTCCCCTTGACCATTCAGCTACGTCAATCCAAGAAGATTCCTTTCATTATGGGCCTTTCACAATTTGAACCGACTCGATTGACCCGTGCGACCTACTGCTTAACTTTTTTTTACCGAAAGTCTATTTAAATTTTTTTGCGATCGTGTTACATCTATCAATTAGTTTATTAATTAGTATATCAATATTAGTTGTGATATTATTATTAACTCTGACTCTATTCATTAATCACATTAAAAATATAAAAAATCTCTTAAATTATACCACATCAACAATTGGTACATTAGCTAGTGCACTAATTAATTTATATAATATTATTCAATTTTTTAAGGAAATGATTGTGTAGTATAAATTAAATTGTGTAGTGTAATATTTATGTGAGTTTAATATGAGATGTGATGGAGATTAATTTTGAATTGATAATGGTGAGTTTGTATTATTATTCTTTTTTTAAGGGTAAATTATAAATATTTTACGAGATTGGTTTAAAATATAAATTGTCTCATGTGGTTTAAAAAATTATAAATATCTCTTTGTCAGATTTTTTTTAATAAAATTAATTGAAAAAATAAATTTCAAACTGTTCTTTTATATAATAATAAAATTAGTTGAATTATTAATTAAAATAAATATTTAATATCATTAAAATTGTTAATTAACTTAATGATTTATTAGTAAAATGGACCATTTGTTGTGAAATTAGAAATATCAGGAGATGTGATGTAATTTTCAGAATCATAGAGAGTAATTTGTATTTCAACCAAATCTCAGGGGACGCGTTTGTAATTTTTCTTTTTTTAAATAATATTTTATATATGATGTATGTGCTAAAAAAGAATAATATTAATTTTAATCTAAAATTCAAGTGTGATTCTAATTATTTATTTTGAAAAAATTAAATCCTATCGTTCTATAAACATATTACTTGAATACTTATATATAATAGTTTTAGTTAAATTATTTGTGTATTTTGAAAATTGTAATCGTATCATAATATAAAAGTATAATTATCGTATAATAATTTTATATGATATATATTAAATTATAAGATAGTAAAATAAACACTCATTTTGATATTAAAAATAATAGTTAAATTGGAAAGAGAATTAGTAACATAAATTAAAAGTTATTTATTTCTATTTCTACATATTTTTATTTTTCAAATGAATATAAAAGAAAAGTAAATAATTATGCAAAATTTATTTTAAAAATTAAATATAAATATAATGTAGTTAGATTAAGAAGAAAATACATAAATTAATTATGTAAAGTATTGATTTTTTCTTTAATATTCTTTTTGAATTATCTATAAGTATTGTATATAGATATATAAAATTTACGTTAAATAAAAAACTTCCATAATAAAAAAATTCTCGTTAAATAGAAAAATCAATATAAATTAATTATAAGATATTAATAAGGTAGAAGAAAAAATAAAAAAATATCTTTAACATTTAATAAAAAAAAATTAATTTGTAAAGTATTAATTATATATGAGTTCAGATTAAGTAGAATTATTTTACATATTAGATTTTAGCACTAACTAGGTATAAGAGTATATTATGTGGCATTTTTAAAAAGTAGGAGAGAAGATATTAAGAGTTGCCTCTTCCTAATCAAGATTGGTGAGATACGAAATAATAAACAAATAAAAAAAATAAAACGAATCAAACAAATCTTGCACATAAGAATACAATGATTTATGTGGTTCATCTTAGAATAATGCTGCGTCCATGACTGGTGTGATTTTTACTATGATCAAAAAATAATACAACACTCTCTTACAGAAAAAAAGACGCTCCTTCATCTATTTATAAGTAGGAGCATATAATCAAGGCAACGTCGAAGCAATAGGAAAATTACCAAAGTATCCAAAAAAATTGGGAGAGGCCTCCAAACCCCCCATCCCCCCCAATTGGGCTCAGGATTTAATTAACAGTATTTATGAAGATTCACATGATTCAATAAAAAAGTGATGCAACATAAGAAAGACAGAAAAGAAGAGAAGAGAAATATGTCACAGCAATAGGGGTGTACAAATAACCGAATCATCCGATAAATCCGACCAAATCCGACCAATCCGACATAGTTACGGACGGTTTTGAATTAGATTGGGTCGGCAGCGAGTTGAATTTTTCAAACCCGTTCTATATTCGGTCGATTATCGGTTGTAGAAATGTATAATTCGCCGAAACCGAACCGAGCGATATATTTGTAAAGGGAAATGCTAGGTTTCATGAAGAATTTTCATGAAAACCATCATGAAAACTGTCTGCACCGTTAGATCAGGTATGTGTCTCATGATCCAACGGTGCAGATGATTTTCATGATAGTTTTCATGACAGTTTTCACGAAACGTAGCATGACCCATTTGTAAAACGTGTGGACTTTTGATTGGCTTCTTAAATTATCTTCCCAAGACCCTTTGTCTTCTCCCAATACTTAATACAGTGTGCCTTATCTACTTCCAAGACCAAAGACTTTTCTAAGGCTTCTTCAATACGTCTCTGTTACGCTATTTTTTATTTTATTTTTTCTTGAGTAGTTATGCTAGTTCAATTCCTCTCTCTCTCTCTTTCACCCTCGTTTCTCTCCTGCCGCTTAGTCTCACTGTCTTTCACCCTTATTTCTCTCCCAACGCTTCAGTTTCTCTCTCTCTCTCTCTCTCTCTCTCTCTCTCTCACCCTCCTTTCTCTTATGCCTCTTCAATCTTCTCTCTCATCCATGTTTCTCTCTTACAGTCAATCTCTCACCCTTCTCGTCTCCTTCCCAGAAACCACTTTCTTCTTTTCTCTCTAGGCGACAATGGTGATCTTTCATACTCTCATCTCACCCTCGTCTCTTTCTCACAGAGACACAATCCCTCTCACTGGAAGCCCCTTTTCTGCTCTTAATCTCCCTCTCTAGTGGCAATGGTGCTAATCGACGGTGACAATGATGCTCAAATCTATGAGACGATGGCGATGATGCTCAGATTTACTCCGACGGTGATGAATGTTGCTCAGATTTAGGCGATGGTGAGTCTATCTCTACCATTCCACTCTCTATTCTTTCTCAAATTTATTTGCATATTTAATATATTTGTTTGAATCTCTTTTGCTCCATTTATTATACATGTTTGAATTTGATTTTTGTTTGAATTACAACCTGTGAAAAAGTGTGAAGTAGATTGATTTTTCTCCGTTTCTCGCCGACCGCCAATCCGAATGATAGGCCACGGTCGATTTCGAATATGCTTACGGTCGGCAGTGGGTGACAATTTCTCTAACCCGACACATTCGGTTTGGTTGGGGGGCGTAGGGTAAATCCGAACCGAACCGACCCGTGTACACCCCTACACAGCAATAGGAAAATTACCAAAGTATCCAAAAAAATTGGGAGAGGCCTCCAAACACCCCCCCCCCCATTGGGCTCAGGATTTAATTAACAGTATTTATCAAGATTCACATGATTCAATAAAAAGTGATGCAACATAAGAAAGACAAAAAAGAAGAGAAGAGAAATATGTCACATAAAAAAGAGAAAGAAATTGAAAATAAGCATTATTTTTAATTATATATATAGGAACGATAAACTTATCATTTATATATATATATATATATATGAATGATTCTTATCATTTCTGATTTACCATATCGTCCAAATTATTGCATGACAGGGTAGCCTCCCAAGAAAGTTTCTTTAATGTATTATTTTTATTTTTTTAAAATTTGAAGCCATATGTTTTAATTGGTTTTTGGGGATGTTGTTTTTTTTTTTTTTTTGAACGCGGGGATGTTGTTCTTTCTTTTCTCTGTCTTTATAATATTTTATATTTATCAATAAAATGTTGTGTGTTTTGGGTTCATTAATTAGAAAATGATATATAAATTTATTGATATATAAGTGAGATAATTTATTGATGAGTAGAGAAAATATGAGCGAAAGTGTTACCTTAGATATACACATCACTGATTTAAAAAGTGAGTATAATTTTAAATTAATTGAACATCATAATTATAATTGCATTGCTATTTAAATTAATTTTTATCAAGTTAGAGCATCATGTATAGTTACTTTAGTAGTACCTAAATTTTTTTTAGATAAATTACATTAATCTTCATTACGATTTGAGAAAAATACAATTGGCCCCATACGTTTGACACAATTACATTCATCTCCTTTTTAGTATGGTTAAAGTGATCAAAACTAATGTGTCACGACCCGCTCTTCGTACCTAAGGGTTAAGTATCGTGATGGCCAGTAACCTAGGTTACCTCTGGCCAAATCTTTAAACAAATTAATAAACGCAAGCGAAAGAAATATTTAAATAAGGGTACTAAAATAATTATTGGAGTTTCTATTTTTATTACAAATTATATTGATCAAAAAGTCCGATATTTACAAATATAATAAAAGTGCTTTGTGCCTACCCTACACGCTGGTCTCGACATGTCACCTGAAAGTGGTAAAAAAACTATAAGCTCATGGCAGAGTGAGAAATATTATACTAAGAGTATAAGGCATAAAATTCACCATAGATAATTAGTTGGGCCAAAATACATAACATACATAATACGTAAATCATTTGTCGTATACTTCAGATAATTTAACATGTAATACGGAAATCACTCTACAACCATAACCACGGTACATCACTAAGTGCCAAGCACTACACTGGTCAATGGATCCACGACAAACACTGGACCACAAAGTGGTCAACCACTAGCCAATGGTTATTTAAGTCCCCCAAGGCATGGGACTCACGTGGTGGTACTCACAAAACATATTTTCATATAAGGTCATAGCCAAATATTCTTTAAAAATAAAACAAACATATCCATGGGTTTCACTTTTAAGCAAATAAGGTTCAGAAATAAAACCACGTATTTGAAACTTTTATAAAACATAACTTCTATTAATATATTAATAAAACATAAATTATATAAAATAGATTTTGGTAAGTCAAAATATAAGTAAAATAATTTTTGATAACTTAAGATATAATATAACTCACTTTAACTTTAATATCTCACTCTTCCTTTCTACCACCAAAAACCCCTTTAACTTCCATTATTTTCCTTCACTTTTTCTTCCTTTCTTTCTTTCTCTCCTGATCTTCTTTTCTTTCCTTTCCTTCTTACTGAGTCAACTTCTCCCCCATTTATACAAATTCAATTCGTGAGCCCCAAGCCAACTGCCACGCGTCACTTTCTTATTAATCTCCATTAATTCAAAGCTTATCCAAATTAACTTAATTATTTATTTATATTTTAGTCCCTAAATTTTTAATAATTATATTATTTTACAAAATTACGCATAATAATATATAATAAAGTATATATTTTCCGTAACTGTGATTTAAATAGTATTAGTATAAATTCTACAGAATAATTAAAAATCTGAGTTGTTACAATCTTCCCTCCTTTTAAGATTTCGTCCTCGAAATTTGTTATATGTACAGACTATCCGCTGCGCACTTTGATAAATATGTATTAGATGATTAATCTGATATAAATAGTACTTCAAAAAAAAAAAAAAACTTTACCAAAAACCACTCACTGTCTCGTTGTCAAAAATTAGTTTGGGCCAAAATGAGAAATAATGGGTGATTTTAAAAACTTTTCACTCGTATTGTTTACGATAAAAACAAATAAATGGAAATAAAATGAGACCACAATGACAGAATCATATGTGAGAGTTGAAAAAAAAATTGAGATGAACTTTTCATTGATTGGAAATAATTTCAAAATTAATATTTTTAAAATTTGAACCCACTTTTAAAAAGTCGAATTTTTTTTTTGAATACTAATTAGAATTTATGTATATTTAATTATATTATAATTTTTTTTTTGTGGGTGTTTGACATCTTTTGTTTCTTTTTCATTTCGTAAATTATATTTAATATCCTTCACAAATTATACACACAAAAAAAAAAATTTAATATATATATATAAAATCATAGAAAATTATAATATAATTAAATCGACGAACTAAATATAATATTTAGGTACTAATTACTCGCTATCTCACTTCTTAAATGTGCATGTGTCCTATGCTACAATAATGTTTTTTTTTTTTTATAAACCATTGCTCTGATACCATTTGTCACGACCTGCTCCCCGTACCCAAGGGTTAAGCATCGTGATGACCAGTAACTTAGGTTACCTCCGGCCAAATCTTTAAACAAATTAATAAACGCAAGCGGAAGAAATATTTAAATAAGGGTACTAAAATAATCATTGAAGTTTGTATTTTTATTACAAAATATATTGATTAAAAAGGCCGATATTTACAAATATAATAAAAGTGCTTTGTGCCTACCCCACACGCTAGTCTCGACATGTCACTTGAAAGTGGTAAAAAAATTATAAGCTCATGGCAGAGTGAGAAATATTATACTAAGAGTATCAGGCATAAAATTCACCATGGATAATTAGTTGGGCCAAAAAGAGCTTGATACATAACATACATAATACGGAAATCATTTGTCGTATACTTCAGATCATTTAACATGTAATACAGAAATCACTATATAACCATAACCATGGTACATCACTAAGTGCCAAGCACTACACTGGTCAATGGATCCACGACAAACACTGGACCACAAAGTGGTCAACCACTAGCCAATGGTTATTTAAGTACCCTAAGGCATGGGACTCCCGTGGTGGTACTCACAAAACATATTTTCATATAAGGTCATAGCTAAATATTTTTTTAAAATAAAACAAACATATCCATGAGTTTCACTTTTAAGCAAATAGGGTTCAGAAATAAAACCACGTAGTTAAAATTTTTATAAAACATAACTTCTATTAATATATTAATAAAACATAAATTATATAAAATATATTTTGGTAAGTCAAAACATAAGTAAAATACTTTTTGATAACTCAAGATATAATATAACTCACTTTAACTTTAGGGTCTGGACTGTCTCCAGTCCAAATCTGGGACAGTCCAGTCCAGTCCGGCCAATTGGGCCTATTTTTGGGCCCCTTTTCGATAATCCAAACCGTTCATATTTTAGGATTCGTTGAGTATATTATCCTTGTAAAAAATCACGTCGATCAGATAACAGATACTATGTATTCGGATTACTTTTGTTTGGAAAAAAATGGACGGTTAGAAATTAACGGTTCATAAAAAAGTGATCCGAATACATAGTATCTGTTATCCAATCGACGTGATTTTTTACAAGAATAATGTAATCAACGAATCCTAAAATATGAACGGTTTGGATTATCGAAAAAGGGCCCAAAAATAGGCCCAATGGGCCGGACTGGACCCTCCAGTCCAGATCGGGACTGGAGGCAAGCCACTGTCTTAACTTTAATATCTCACTCTTCCTTTCTACCACCAAAAACCCTTTTAACTTCCATTATTTTCCTTCACTTTTTCTTCCTTTCTTTCTTTCTCTCCTGATCTTCTTTTCTTTCATTTCCTTCTTACTGAGTCAACTTCTCCCCCATTTATACAATTCAATTCGTGAGCCCCAAGCCAACTGCCACGCGTCACTTTCTTATTAATCTCCATTAATTCAAAGTTTATCCAAATTAACTTAATTATTTATTTATATTTTGGTCCCTAAATTTCTAATAATTATATTATTTTATAAAATTACGCATAATAATATATAATAAAGTATATATTTTCCCTAACTGTGATTTAAATAATATTAGTATAAATTCTACAGAATAATTAAAAATTTGGGTTGTTACAATCTTCCATTCTTTAAAGATTTCGTCCACGAAATTTGTTATATGTACAGACTATCCGCTGCGCACTCTGATAAATATGTATTAGATGATTAATCTGATATAAATAGTACTTCAAAAAAAAAAAAAAAAACTTTACCAAGAACCACTCCCTGTCTCGTTGTCAAAAATTAGTTTGGGCCAAAATGAGAAATAATGGGTGACTTTAAAACTTTTCACTCGTATTGTTTACGATAAAAATAAATAAATGGAAATAAAATGAAACCACAATGACAGAATCATATGTGAGAGTTGAAAAAAAATTTGAGATGAACTTTTCATTGATTGGAAATAATTTCAAAATTAGTATTTTTAAAATTTGAACCCACTTTTAAAAAGTCGAATTTTTTTTTTTGAATACTAAATTAGAATTTATGTATATTTAATTATATTATAATTTTTTTTTGTGGGTGTTTGACATCTTTTGTTTCTTTTTCATTTCGTAAATTATATCTAATATCCTTCACAAATTATGCACAAAAAAAAAATTTAATATATATATATATAAAATCATAGAAAATTATAATATAATTAAATCGACGAACTAAATATAATATTTAGGTACTAATTACCTGCTATCTCACTTCTTAAATGTGCATGTGTCCTATGCTCCAATAATGTTTTTTTTTTATTTTTATTTTTTTTAAACCATTGCTCTGGTACCATTTGTCACGACCCGCTCCCCGTACCCAAGGGTTAAGCATCGTGATGGCCAGTAACCGAGGTTACCTCCGGCCAAATCTTTAAACAAATTAATAAACGCAAACGGAAGAAATATTTAAATAAGGTACTAAAATAATCATTGGAGTTTCATCAAAAAGGCCGATATTTACAAATATAATAAAAGTGCTTTGTGCCTACCCCACACGCTGGTCTCGACATGTCACCTGAAAGTGGTAAAAAACTATAAGCTCATGGCAGAGTGAGAAATATTATACTAAGAGTATAAGGCATAAAATTCACCATGGATAATTAGTTGGGCCAAAAAGAGCTTGATACATAATATACATAATACGGAAATCATTTGACGTATACTTCAGATCATTTAACATGTAATACGGAAATCACTATACAACCATAACCACGGTACATCACTAAGTGCCAAGCACTACACTGGTCAATGGATCCACGACAAACACTGGACCACAAAGTGGTCAACCACTAGCCAATGGTTATTTAAGTCCCCCAAGGCATGAGACTCCCGTGGTGGTACTCACAAAACATATTTTCATATAAGGTCATAGCCAAATATTCTTTAAAAGTAAAACAAACATATCCATGGGTTTCACTTTTAAGCAAATAGGGTTCAGAAATAAAACCACGTAGTTGAAACTTTTATAAAACATAACTTCTATTAATATATTAATAAAACATAAATTATATAAAATAAATTTTGGTTAGTCAAAACATAAGTAAAATACTTTTTAATAACTCAAGGTATAATATAACTCACTTTAACTTTAATATCTCACTCTTCCTTTCTACCACCAAAAACCCTTTTAACTTCCATTATTTTCCTTTCCTTTTTCTTCCTTTCTTTCTTTCTTTCCTGAGCTTTTTTTCATTCCTTTCCTTCTTACTGAGTCAACTTCTCCCACATTTATACAAATTTAATTCGTGAGCCCCAAGCCAACTGCCACGCATCACTTTCTTACTAATCTCCATTAATTCAAAGCTTATCCAAATTAACTTAATTATTTATTTATATTTTGGTCTCTAAATTTTTAATAATTATATTATTTTATGAAATTACGCATAATAATATATAATAAAGTATATATTTTCCCTAACTGTGATTTAAATAATATTAGTATAAATTCTACAGAATAATTAAAAATCTGGGTTGTTACAATCTTCCCTTCTTTTAAGATTTCATCCTCAAAATTTGTTATATGTACAGATTATCCGCTGCGCACTCTGATAAATATGTATTAGATGATTAATCTGATATAAATAGTACTTCAAAAAAAAAAAAAAACTTTACCAAGAACCACTCACTGTCTCGTTGTCAAAAATTAGTTTGGGCCAAAATGAGAAATAATGGGTGACTTTAAAACTTTTCACTCGTATTGTTTACGATAAAAATAAATAAATGGAAATAAAATGAGACCACAATGACAGAATCATATGTGAGAGTTGAAAAAAAAATTTGAGATGAACTTTTAATTGATTGGAAATAATTTCAAAATTAGTATTTTTAAAATTTGAACCCACTTTGAAAAAGTCGATTTTTTTTTTTTGAATACTAAATTAGAATTTATGTATATTTAATTATATTATAATTTTTTTTTTTGGTGTTTGACATCTTTTGTTTCTTTTTCATTTTGTAAATTATATCTAATATCCTTCACAAATTATGCACCAAATTTTTTTTTAATATATATATATAAAATCATAGAAAATTATAATATAATCAAATCGACGAACTAAATATAATATTTAGGTACTAGTTACCCGCTATCTCACTTCTTAAATGTGCATGTGTCCTATGCTCCAATATATTTTTTTTTTTTTTGACCATTGCTCTGATACCATTTGTCACGACCCGCTCCCCGTACCCAAGGGTTAAGCATCGTGATTGCCAGTAACCTAGGTTACCTCCGGCCAAATCTTTAAACAAATTAATAAACGCAAACGGAAGAAATATTTAAATAAGGGTACTAAAATAATCATTGGAGTTTCTATTTTTATTACAAAATATATTGATCAAAAAGGCCGATATTTACAAATATAATAAAAGTGCTTTGTGCCTACCCCACACGCTGGTCTCGACATGTCACCTGAAAGTGGTAAAAAAACTATAAGCTCATGGCAGAGTGAGAAATATTATACTAAGAGTATAAGGCATAAAATTCACCATGGATAATTAGTTGGGCCAAAAAGAGCTTGATACATAATATACATAATACGGAAATCATTTGTCGTATACTTCAGATCATTTAACATGTAATACGGAAATCACTATACAACCATAACTACGGTACATCACTAAGTGCCAAGTACTACACTGGTCAATGGATCCACGACAAACACTGGACTACAAAGTGGTCAACCACTAGCCAATGGTTATTTAAGTCCCGCAAAGCATGGGACTCCCGTGGTGGTACTCACAAAACATATTTTCACATAAGGTCATAGCCAAATATTCTTTAAAAGTAAAACAAACATATCCATGGGTTTCACTTTTAAGCAAATAGGGTTCAGAAATAAAACCACGTAGTTAAAACTTTTATAAAACATAACTTCTATTAATATATTAATAAAACATAAATTATATAAAATAGATTTTGGTAAGTCAAAATATAAGTAAAATACTTTTGGTAACTCAAGGTATAATATAACTCACTTTAATTTTAATATCTCACTCTTCTTTTCTACCACTAAAAACCTTTTTAACCTTCATTATTTTCCTTCTCTTTTTCTTCCTTTCTTTCTTTCTCTCCTGATCTTCTTTTCTTTCCTTTCCTTCTTACTGAGTCAACTTCTCCCCCATTTATACAAATTCAATTCGTGAGCCCCAAGCCAACTGCCACGCGTCACTTTCTTATTAATCTCCATTAATTCAAAGCTTATCCAAATTAACTTAATTATTTATTTATATTTTGGTCCCTAAATTTTTAATAATTATATTATTTTACAAAATTACGCATAATAATATATAATAAAGTATATATTTTCCCTAACTGTGATTTAAATAATATTAGTATAAATTCTATAGAATAATTAAAAATCTGAATTGTTACATAATGCAAATGGTGAGTAGACACTGAAATAAATACGAAATATATATTTTAATAGGAAATAGAGGATAATATTATTTTTTTGTTCATACAATTAACAATTTATTAATGAAAAATGATTTAAGTATTATGTGAAAACATTGATGAAGGTCAGTGTAATTATATGAAAAGTGTGGGGGTTAATTGTGTATTTTTCAAATGTCTGGAAGGTGAATGTAATCTCCCCTAATTTTTTTTAGGCTTCTTTTGGATTGCTAAACGTAATTGTAGGTCATTTGAAACTTGTTTTCTGTCAAAAGGAAAATTTTAGTCACTCTAAAAAGTTATTAAACAAGTCAAAGAAATTAGAGACATTCAAAAAAAATTAAGATTAAGTTTAGTTTGATTCTTCAAAAATTATTTTTAGACCTGTTTTTTGTTTATTTTTAGTGAACTTTTTTTTTTCTTCATATTTAATTTTTAAATATTTTTTGTTTTTACTATTAGATGCACATAATCTAGATGCATTTGAAAATAAAATAAATAAATTAAAATATGAAAAAATTTCACCGAAAACAAATTAAAATTTGAACAAAAGCATGCATGCATGTATTTTTTTTTTTTTTTGAATTTTTATTTTTGTAGTGAACTTTTTTATATTTTAGTCTATTTTATTTATTTTTTATATACATATAATCTTGATGTATCTAAAAAGTGTATGTATTTTGACTAAAATATTAAAAAAATCACTAAAACTGGATGAAACCTACCTAAAAACAGTTTTTAAAAAATCAATTCAAATATATTTTAGTCTTTTTAAAACTAGGTTTTTTATTTGCTTATCTGTTAGGGGATTTTTTTTTAATTTCCTTAATATTAAGTTTTTTTTAAGATAAATGACACAATATTTTTATAGTAGTTAAAGTTCCTTAACATTTTCACAGAGAAAATTTGAGTCGAAAAACTTTTAGCTCCGACATAGAGAAATTTTAATTTTTACAGAGAAATTTCTCTGATTTCATCAAGGGATTATAACTAATAAAAAAAAAAAAAAATTCTTAAACCTCTTCTTCCACACAAAGTTAGAGAGAGATGTTTTAGTAATTTTTCCTATTTTTTTTTACCAAAAAGCTAACTTTTTAGCTAGTGTCCAAAGAAAATCAATCGAAATAAATTTTATTTTTTTTTTAAAAATAGGTTCTTATTTGCTTATCTCTTACCAAGAAGCTAGTTTTTTTAGCGAGTGTCTAAAGGAAAAATAGGTATTTGTACAATTTTTTACCCCTCAACTATAAAATCATATATTTGGATTCTTTTATTATAAAATTACATACTTTCATGGGCACTGGAGTCATAATTCAACTGACCCTTCAAAGCAAAATCCAAAATGCAAAAAAAAAAAAAAAAAATTATATATATATATATATATATATATGAAAGTCGCAACCAAGAAAGATCCAATAATGCTGGACTGGGATTTTCTTCATTTCATATATATATTGGAGGATTTATATTACAGATTTAATGGTTATGAAATAAGAAGACAAATTTATAATTAATTTAATTTAAAAAAGATTATTATATTACTAGTTAAATAATGAATGGGAACCTCTCCATTACAAATATGCAATGGAGACTCAGCAGTTATTTGGTCGCCTTGGAGCATTATTTATCACCAATCATAAGACGACACTTGTCAATTTTTTAACCAACTATTGAATCACACTATTTCAATCAATCAATTCAAAACTATGTAGGGAGGTTTTAATTGATGGAGAGATGTAAGGGTCTACAATTTATATTGGGGATGGGGGAATAATATGAGACTAATTGATGATTGACTCGGAATATGGCCACGTGATGTTTTGGGAGTATTGAATAATTTCCTGTAGGGGCATCCCTATATTTGCTCCAAGACTACCAAATGATTTTCCATTGTATTGCTGATTGCTATTTATAGAAGAATTCATGTTTGGGTACGAACTTGTAGGATAAGAAGTAGCAGAGTCAGTGTTGAGAGAGAGTGTATTGTGTTGATCATCATGATCACTCATGGTGTTGTTGTGGTGGTGCGTTGGTGGTTATTGGTGCTTATACTACTGTGTTATGGTGGCATAGTAAGCATTTCTGGTAATAAACTTGATGATGTTTATAAGCAGTTGAAGCACTTGAACAAGCCTGCTCTTAAATCCATCAAGGTCCTCTGTCCAACACCCATTCCTTCTCTCTCTCTCTCTCTCTCTCTCTCTCTCTCTCTCTATATATATATATATATATATATATTTGCATGTTTTTGTATGCATTTATGTATTGATTTTCCATTAATGTTTTGTTGTGAAAAAACACAGAGTCCAGATGGAGATATAATCGACTGTGTCCATATCTCTCATCAGCCAGCTTTTGACCATCCTTTACTCAAGAACCACACCATTCAGGTCACCTCTCTCCCTCTCTCCATGTGCGTGTGTTGGTTTCAAATGATGTATAAAAAATAAAAAAAAAGGGAGTAAAATTCACTTTTCATCATGTGATATTGCTTTAGAGCACTTCACCTCTCAATCTTTTAAAATATGCAAATACCTTCCACGTGGTTTTAGACTAAAATGCACAATTAACACAATTAACGAAAAATGCAAACGGACTTCTTTTTCCTCATTTCAGTAACAGTTTTTTTTCTCCTCTCTTCTTCTATTAACAAAAAATATATATATACAATCACCATTTATGTATTCAACAGCACCACCATCAATTTTAATGGAAATCTTATTGTATTTTTATATTTAATTGAATAAAAAATATTTATGTATTGAATTTTAATGGAAGTAGCATCAAAATTTAAACTATAAACATATACATGCATGCATATATATGCAAAGTTACACATATAAATATATATGTCTATTTATGAAAAATAACAGGTGAAAGATTTATTGTTGGTGGTAGTGAATGTTTTAATTGTTATTGGGGATTTGCGAATTAATGGGGCTGCAAATCAGTGGAGTGGAGGTCCTGTTTAATTGAATCTTTAAATCTATCTAATCTCTTTCTAGAATATGTGTAATATTACTTGTCAGTTACCACCATTAACTCAATATTGCAACTGCCCACATCAAGGTTTTAAAAAGCGGTCGCAACCGTTACGTAACGCCGTTACGTAACGGTTTTGGTGGTTCCGCCACCCGTTACGGCCGCTTTTGCAGTATGATTGAGATTCACAGGTGTGTCGGTCGTAGCGACTGCTGTAGCAGTCGTAACGGTGCCGTAACGGCCATAACGGCCTGTTACGTACTGTTACGTAACGGTTCTGAACTGCTTCTTTTGAAAAAAATAAAAATAAAAAAATTGAAAATGGGGGAAGACGGATAGAGAGAGAAGAGGGAAAATGAAACGGGAAGATGGAGGAGTAAGAGATAGAGAGAGGAGAGAAGAAAAAAGATAAAGAATATGTTATTGATTTGTTAAAACTGTAAAACATATGCTATTCTATTCAGCTGCTATCATTCAACCATTTTGTTTGTGTGTGTCTATCTATATATTGTTTAATAATAATAATAATAATAATAATAATAATAATAAGTGTGGTTATTATCTATTTATATATATATATATATATATTTAGACTATTATTTATTATTTTACTTTTGTCATTGTTTAGTGATTGATTTTTTTGTAAAATATCTAGAAAACATAACATCTATAATTATATATTAATATATTTTTTATACATGTCAATTTTTTTTGATTAGTTTATTTTATTTTTATTTACTAGTTATCCAAAAAGAGAATGAATATTCAAGTGATCCAAACCAAAAAAAAAAAAAAAAAACTTTATAATTTATTTTTTAATTTTTATATGATTATATTAGTGTGTATAATTTATCTTTTAAAACTATTCAAATTAAAAGTTGCATATACTTCCACAAGTATAATAATTAAAAAAATAATTTTATACATCTAAATCCAATAAATTTTTTTTTTTTGTTGCCACAGCATAATATGGACATATAAAGTCATTAATTATTAAAATAAAATGTAAAAAACTCAGTTTATAGTGATTTAAAAATATGAAATATATTGGATCATATTTAAAAATTTATAAAAATTGATCAATATTTATTTTAAAACCCAATAAATATGATTATGGAAAAAAAAATATGCGTATCGGTAAATTTTTTTTAAATTGTGCGAAAAATAAAAAAATTCACGATTCCGGTTACCGCAACCGTTACGTTACGGCCTTTACACTCCGCAACTGCAACTGCGCCACCGCCACCGTTACAGCAACCGCAACCACTTTTCAGAACCTTGGTCCACGTCTTCATTCTATTGATGCAAATAACCAAAAAATCAATATGAACAAATCCTGGATTTGGGATGGGGAGAGTTCGCAGTGATTAGTGTGAGAGGAAATGGTTGGATGTGAGAGAGGCAGGTGGTTGAGAAAGAGGGAAGTGGATGGGGAAGTTGAGTGTATTCGGGTTTGGGTTTTGAAGTAGGAAGAAGATGAAGAAAATGAAGGGCAAATTTAACCTTTTACAATAGAATTTGACATTGCTTTTTTGTATTCACTATCAAAGTTAGCATGTGTTTTGCAAATTCTATCGTTTTGGCAGAATAAATAACGGTAAGGAAGTTAACTGCAAGATGATCAAAACCACGCGGGGTCTCTTCGGCTATTTACTTTGAGGTCAAATTATAAGGGGATAAAATGAATTTTGCCCAAGAAAAAAAAAAAAAAAATTTACTGCTGTGGTAAAGTCGATTGTTAAGTACGAGCAGTAATGATACATCTATCTTCTTCTTTTTGTCGTTTTTTCAATAATATTAGGAATTTAAAAAAAAAATATTTGGTAGAAATGCACATCTTTTAATCCTAATCATTCAAGCACGACATCGCACTAATTTTCGATTTATACCATGCATCTCATTTTTGAGATAAAATTCAGAACACAATTTCATAATGTTTTCCCCTTTAATATCACGTTTAGTGTACCATCTCATATGTGAACAATATATTAGAGAAAAACATAAATGGTGAGACTCATTATATCAATAATATGCTGACATGTGTAAGGGTAGAGCTACACTGGACTTCCAAAAAGGTTTAGTAATATCTGTATAGTTTTATTCAAAAGTTTTGGATTATAACAAATTGAATCCGGGGAAACAAAAATATTAGTTTTGGGGGTTTATATTATAGGTAAAAATAGCAATCAAATTTATACAATTTTTTTTTCCAGTCTTTTAGAAAGAGAATATTATACAAACTAACCAGATTTTATAATTTTTTTTACTAATTCATATGTCATGCAATAATGCATTTTAAAAACTGAAACATAATCTATCTTAATTATATTATAAGTTCCACATTAGTGAGTTAAAAAAATATACGAGTTTTATTGACTATTTTCACTATAATAAAATTGATTTTTTACGGCACCACATCAACGACATACAATAAATGCAAGTCGTAGTTTTTCACTTTTACGATTTGTTTTTTTTGCATGTCGTAAATAATTTTTCAAATCTGCCGTTAAATAGTTTTTAACAGCGTACTATAGCATGTCGTAGAAAAAATAACAACGACGCACAAAATCTATTGTTAAATAGTTTTTAACGACGTACTATAGCATGTCATAGAAAAAGTAACAACGACGCACAAAATCTGCCATTAAATAGTTTTTAACGGCGTACGAAGTATGTCGTTGAAAGTGAATGACTTTCCATGACTGGTCATAATATGACGCGCGCTGTACGTCGTAGAAGGAGTTTCACGGAGTGCATTACGCGCCATGAAAACCCTTTTTGTTGTAGTGAAATTTATTGAAGCTATGGTATTAATGTCCCAATATTTTGTTTTTGGTTGCAATTTGATTAGTTTGAATTAATTTTGTCAATATAATGGTAAATACATAAAATTTGGGAAATGTAAAAATGTACACCTCTACAAAAAAACATCATAAGAAAAGTAAAAATTTTTGTGGTGAAAGGTGTAATGTTACCCCTTAAGTTAAGTTATGATTGATCAAGTTATGTTTTTTATGATAAAAATTATATTTTTTGTGAATAACAAAATGTTATAATTTTTGTATATAAAGTGTGTACTATATATGCACTATTTTTAGATGCACATAATAACCTTTCATATTAAATTTATATGATCTCCTATAAATTTTAATGTTGGGTGCACATGTCAAATGACATGACTTTAATAACATGTCAAATGATCCATTCATTCAAAATTCTGGTTAGAGCCACTGGACATACGAGGTCATATGAAAATGTGATAAGTATAGTAATACTGTATGTGTAACTTTTTTTTGATAAACAAGATATACACAATATTCAAGGCTGGCACTGACTTTTTAGGGACCCAAAACAAGTTTTTAATATGGACCCCTTATACATGTAAAAAAAAAAAAAAAAAAAATCTCAAAATAAGCTTGTAATATGCACTGATATTTTAAACATGTTTTTTTCACAAAAATTTACTTTTATATTTTTTTTTGATCGGCAAAAAAAAACTTTATTGATAAAATACATACAGAGTATGATAAAATATATCAATAAAGAGGAGCTTGGAGTTAGAAGAAGCACCAACCTCGTAGTTGGTGAGAAACCAACAAACAAAATAAAGGCAAAGAAAAAAGAACAGAGCAACAACCAGCTGAGCATCAAACCAGCTAAGCAACCACAAGAGCTAACACCAGACCTCAAGTTGCAGCCTCTGATAATCAATCCAATCCTACAAAATTCAGGAAAAACCAGCACATATCAGCCCAAAAGATTCAGTAAAAATTTACTTCTATATATAATTATTAAAATTTTATTTAAACATATAACAAAGTTTATAATAAAATTAGGCCTCGTTTGGTAAGTGTTTGTTTTAGCTTAAAAGTCAAAAAATTACTAAAAAAAATCAAAAAGTCTATAACTTATACTAAAAAGTCAAAGATTTTTTTTTTCTCTACTTTTTGCACATCTTTTTGTAAAAAACCAAAAAATCATTCCAAACATACTATTTTTTTTCCCTAATGTTTTAGCTAAAAAGTCAAAGAATTATTAAAATAACATATTTCCAAATAAGGCCTAAGTACCAAAATAATCTAAGTGAGAGTAGTACCCCCCAAAAATGTACAAACTATATAACAAAGTATTACTTAAACATCAACATTCTTGCATTTTTAATTGTAAGATTACTAATCAAGTTTGCATAATTAAACTTATCAGCAAAATTCATTCAATTCTTTTTGTGACATAGTTGACCAAATGTAAATTTGTTTTTCCAAAAGCAATTGTAATAATTATAGTCAATAGTATATTATACACAATTTGTACATTTGATAAACAACACACGTAAAATAATTCACCACATCAATCAAGTTTTTTGGTTTCTTTTTGTGGGCCTCTTTTAATGAGCAAGTATAATAGTTGCTATTTTTTTGAGGCCTTTTTCTCAACCAATTTTTCAGGGCCCAAAACGGCTGCTTGTGCAGCTTTCCCTCAAAGCCGATAATGACAATATTATCTGTATTTGTGGAGAAATTATTTATTATGTGACCCGAATTTGCACAAGCAACGCCGCTCAACTATTTGTGGCAGTATCAAGCGAAATTTTAAATGGAAGCTTTCTGATATTTATTTAAAATAAAATAAAAATTAATTAAATTTTCTAATAGTAAATTTTTATATAAATTTAATTTTTATTGTTTTTAGCCTCGTTTGTCAACTATATATTTAGCCAAAAAATTAAAAAGTTACTATAAGTTGTCATATCATCCTCTTTACTTTTCTGCACATCTTTTTATAAAAAAATTAAAAATTAATAAAATAATATGTTCTCAAACGAGTTACCAAAAGAAATTTCTAACATATGTTTTCAATTGATAATATGTTTAGTCCACTTACTAAATAATTTTACAATCAACTTTGGCGGAAAGATGTTAGGTTTCTAACACATGACTATTTTGGGGGCCAAAATATAAATTTCATTTTATCTAGAATATTTTAGTACATATGTCTTTTACCAGGGACGGATTCAGAATTGAGACTTTGGGGGGCTATTCTATAGTTTGAAAAATTAGAAGGCTACTCTATGTAATTTTGAAATTATCTATAAAAAAAATTGAGGGTGCGAACTCCTATAATTTTGAATTATTTTAAAATTTCTAGTATAATATATGATATTTTTCAAATTTTTGGAGGTGCAGCAGCCCTCCCTACCCCCCCTAGATCCATCATTGTCTTTTACAATCAAGTTTAGAGGGAAGATGTTAGGTTTCTAACACATGACTATTTTGGGGGCCAAAATATAAATTTCATTTTTATCTAGAATATTTTAGTACATATGTCTTTTATATATTTAATTAAGTACAAATATGGAATGATTTGAGCATGTGAGACCTTGTCAACTTTATTTTTAAACTCGAACAAATAAAAAAAAAAAAAAATAGATTCACCCAACCTTTTGCTTAATAGCACCGTATATAATATTAATATTAAGAGTCATAAAAACTTGACATCTTTTCAAATATGAACTCACTGTTTAACTGCCTAATGAACAGACCACTCCACCAATTCAGACACTAATTGCGGACTGTTGGATAATATAATTTAGCACTTAACACTGAATATATTAATTAATAATTAATTAAGTTTGAATGATAATTATAATTAATATTACTTAAAAATTTAAGTGTCTCTTAAAATGTAAGTTAAAACTTAAGAAAATTTTAAATCATATAAAACTTACTTAATTCTGACTGAATTTACAAATAGTAAATATAAATATCAATATAAATTATTATAATCTTACAACCACCACCACCACCACTACCACCATGCTACCGCCATCACTACCACCAAAATAATCATTACCGCTATCACTACCATGTCACCGCCATCACTATCACTGTCACCACCATCACTATTGCTATCACCACCACCATTATTACTACCACTATCATCACCATCACAATATAAAAATTAAAATATATAATTTGAAAATAATAAATTTTAAATTTAATCTTATACATATCAACCAATTTATTTTTAGTTCAGCACTTAAATTTTTATCCAATAACTTTTTAACTAAATTCACTATTCAGTTTTCAATTTTCAGTTTTTAACTTTCTCAAACAGTACATGTCTTACCATTATAGTGAAAACTTACCCATTTTTAATGTTTTTGTTTCTCAACTATGTTCCAAATATTAACTACAAGAGCCTTACCGTTCGGGCTAAAGCTTACCCATTTCTAATGGATTGTTTTGTGCCAATAATAGATGAGGCCAAGTTACCACCCAGAAGGGCTATTTGAAGAGAACAAGGAGTCCATTCCAAAGTCCAATGAAGGAATATCAAAGTCAATTACTCAGCTATGGCACTTAAATGGAAGGTGCCCAGAAGGAACTATCCCCATTAGAAGAACAAAAAAGAAGGAAATACTCGGAGCAAGCTCTATCAAGAGTTTTGGAAAGAAGCAGCAAGGAGCCATCCCTGAAGCAACAATGTCTACTCAACCTCAGTCCATCAATCTAAGTGATCACGAGGTACAACCACTATCATATACAATCTTTGTGCATGAATATATGTATGTATATAGTTAAATATGATAAACAAATGAGAGAATGAGTGAATAAATATTAAATTAAATAATAAATATATCAATATAAGGTCTTTTATATAGTGAAGGACAATGCTTATGTATGGTAATACAGATAACTTATCTATAGTAATAGAATGAATTCGAATCTAACTAAATCAAATCCTCTACAAACCCAATTATATATATATATATTAGAGTGCCACCTTTGTTGGGATACTTAAGCTCATTGCGATGCTTGCACTTGCCTTCCTTTATTGATGTTTTGTTTGTACTTTGTACTTTGCTCTGTCATCAATAAAGTTTTTTTTGCCGATAAAAAAAAAAAAAAATAAAAAATCATAATATATATATCAAATATATTGGGTTGATTTGGTAACTTAACTATTTTAGTTGGCTTTTTGACTCTTTTAGGCCTCGTTTGGGAACAGGCTATTTTAGTAACTTTTTGGCTTTTTATGAAAAGATGTGCAGAAAAGTAGAGAGGTGATGTGACTAGTTTTAGTTGGCTTTTTGACTTTTTGGCTAAAATAGTCAATCCCCAAACCTAGTTAAAAAAATTGTGTTTGGAATGATAGTTGATACATTTTTTTTTGGTAGTTGACTTAATGGTTGCGAGAGAAAAATGAAATGATTATAATTTGAATATGACATTTTAATTTATTGACTATTTTAACATATTTTGTCTTTATTGGCTATTTTAGCCAAGAAAACCTTCCACAACACCCCCATTCTAACTTCTTTCCTCAAACTCAAGGTGGTTGAGCAGACAACTTGAGTTTGGCAAGTAAATGATGAAAATGTCCAGGTGGATGTGCTTTGGTGAAGATATCAGCAGTTTGATCGATATAAGAAATAAAACGAAGGCGAATAGTACCATGAACAACATGCTCACGAAGAAAGTGACAATCGATCTTAATGTGTTTGGTACAATCATGAAACACATCGTTGTGAGCAATTTGAATCACACTATGGTTCTCACAACAAAGGACAGTAGTGAAGGAATAAGTAATCCCCAAATCTTCAAGTAACTAGCGAAGCCATAAATAATTCTAGCGTAGTGTTTGTAAGAGCATGATATTCTCCCTCCGTACTGGATTTGCAAACAACAGTTTGCTTCTTGCTATGCTAGGAAATGAAGGAATCACTGAGAAAGAAACAATATCTAGTGGTAAAGCGGCGATCAGTAGGATTACCTGCCCAATTGGCATCAGAATGTAGGCATGCAACTCCAAGATAAAATGAGAAGAATAATGAAGTCCATGAAATAAAGTACCTTTTACGTATTGAAGGATATGAAGGACAACAACATAATGAGTGGAGCGTGAAGATGCTAAGAACTGATTGACAAGATGAACAAAATAGGTGATATTCGGTGGGGTAACACTGAGATAGACTAGATTTCCAACTAAGTGTTGATAAAGCGTGGCATCAGAGAGAGGAATGTCGTCTAGAGGAGTCTCAATAGGTGTAGAGGCAGCCTTGCTATCAGTAAGACCAACACTGGTGAGTAGATTAGAGGTATACTTTGCTTGAGAGACATAATAGCCACTAGAGTAAGAAGAGATTTGAAGATCCAAAAAGTAGCTAAGAGGCTCTTGATCCTTCATCTCAAAATAACTACTGAGGGAGTGTTTCAACTTAACTACACTAGTAACGTCATCACTAGTAATGATTATGCTATCAACATAAAGAAGAAGATGAGTGGTGCCATGATCAGTCTTGTGAATGAAAAGAGCATAATCATATGCCATGATCAGTATGGCAAATGAAGCAAAGCCAAACTGTGCAATAGTGGTACTCAACTTGGAAAACCAAGCGTGAGGAGCTTGTTTAAGACCATAGAGAGCACGACGAAGTTTACAGACCTTTTGAGAAGGATGATCATAGTTAAAAGGAGGTTGTACATATACTTCTTCAGTGAGATCCCCATTGAGAAATGTATTTTTTATATCAATTTGATACAGGCCCCACTCGCGGACAACATCAACGACAATGAGACTCCGAACAGGGGTAAGGCGAGGATTAGGAGCAAATTTCTCCTCATACTCAATGCTATACTCTTGAGTGAAGCCTCGAGCAACTAAGCGTGCTTTGTAGCGTTCAATAATGTTGTTAGAACGAGTTTTGATCTTGTAGACCCATTTACATCCATTAGCAGTTTTACTAGAAGGAATGTCCACTAAATCCCATGTATGAGTTTTGGCCAAAGCCTACAATTCATCAATCATTACTTGCTGCCAAAAAGGGACTAGAACTGACCTCACTGCAAGAGTGAGGTTCATGCTAAGAAAGAATAGTAGAATAACAATGATAATCATGGAGATGGAAAGGAAGTTGTTTTACCCCAGTAGAATAGTGAATAGGTGAGTCAAGATCAGAAGATGATTCAGGGGAATCAAGGGATGCATGAGAGGTCATTGTGAAAGATGATGGGGGGCAAGACTAGCAGGTAGAACAGGATTCTCAGGGGTTGAAGAGGGGAGGCACCACTGGGTCGATTGTAGGCAAGAGCATCTTTGTAGAGGCTGGAGAATCATCTGTCTCAATCTCAGTAGAAAAAAAATCTAGGGAAGGATTAGTGAAGAGTATAGTAGTGGGATGAGATAAGTGAAATTGAGATAGAGATGAAAACATTTTGTGTTCCCAAAAGACGACATGGTGATAAATGTGAAGACGTTTGGAAATAGGGCTGCTACACTGATATCCTTTGTGTTAAATGCCATACCACAGAAAGCAACATGGACGAGAATGAGGTTCTAGTTTTGTATGTTCATGAGGTTGCAGTAACACAAAATATGCAAAACCAAAAGACTCGGAGAGTGGTGTAATCAGGACAAATACCATACAAATGCTCATAGGGAGTGTGATTACCGATAGTGGGTGTGGAAACATGGTTGATTGTAAAAACAACAACGAGGGCAGCGTCGCCCCAAAACTTTTCAAGACAAGAAGAGAAGAGAAGAATGGCTCAAGTAGTATTGAGAATATGCCTGTGTTTCCGTTTAGCATGTCTAATTTGTTGAGATGTGCCGGAACAAGAACGATGAGGCTGAGTACCATGACTTTGTAAAAAAGAGAGAAAGTCAAAATCTTTGTATTCCCATGGCACTATCAAAACAAAAACTTTAATTGGATAGGAAAACTGTGTTTTAACTATGTTTGAAAATTTGTAATAAATTTGTTTTAGTTTAGACTAATTTTTCATGAGAAATATCCAAGTAAAACGGGAAAAATCATCAGCAAAAATGACAAAATATCGAGAGCCATCCATGGTTAAAGTAAAGGATGGACCCCAAATATTATAATGGATAAGATAAAAAAGAGCCATCGAGACATAGTCACTTTAGTAAAAGATAAAGTAGGTTGTTTTCCAAGTTGATCGGATACACAATCTGTAGTGTCAGAAACAACATGCCCTAATTGACCACTGGAAATTAAATATTTTAAATGACCAAAAGAATTGTGTCATAAATGAGAATGTCAAAGATGAAAAGAAGATAAAGTGGAAGTAGAAGTAGCAGGTTGGATGGAAGGGGAGACATGAAGACGAATGAGTACATAGAGAGGTCTATGCTTACGACCATTCCAATAGTCTATCCTGTCCGAGGGTCCTGCACCAAACAACCATTAGCAGAAAAGGTGACAGTGAGACCAAATTCACATAGTTGACCTATGGAAATGAGATTTATGGTACAAGCAGGTGTGGAAAGTGAAATTATCTCCACAGGGAAAGCGAGATAATGCGCCCAACCCTTTGCACTCTATAAAGGGAAACCAAAACGTTAATGATCACTCGACCAGGGTAGGTTAGGAGGACCCTCCGACGATCAAGTCAATACACTAATCGGCCATAACACATAAGTATAAAAAAGAAATATTTCTGAAGTAGAAGTTGATGAAGATTGAGTATAATTAGATCAAATAGGATTCATTCACTTGTCCTTTATGCTATGCTAGCTTACCCATTTATAGCTATTCTGGCTCAAATCTCATTTGTCAAATCGTGTTTTGATTGAAAGGTTTTGCCTATACCTGGCTTTGGTCGGGCAACTTGTCGAGTTGCTCTTGTCCTTTATCATTGGATCTTTGCCATATGAACGGCTTGGATGATGTCAGACGTTAGTAGCTAGCTCGTTGAGCATTACATTTGTAGGATCAGGTTGATCAGACAGCTCTGCCTCCTACTAAGCACAGCCTGTGCCTTAGTTTTGTCTGTTCTACACTTGTCACCGTCGGATGATACCTAATCCAATGTCTCCCCTTTATTTTACAGATTTGCCTTCTAGAAGGTTAACTTTTATATCTTGTTTGTCCTCCCATGCGCCTTAATAGGATGCCAAGTTACTTCCAGTTGTCTTTCATGAGCTACAAGGGATGGGTTTAGGCTTACTACTTTTTGTTTTGGGCTAGCGTGGTTGGGCTTGGGCTTGGGTTTGGGCCTGGGCTCATATTTTTTCCCTTCACAGTAGGTATAGGATAAACATTAGGCAAATATAGATTAGATGTAGAAACATGACCAATATGACGTACTAACATAAAAGAGTGACACATAAGATAGATTAGATATAGAAATGTCTGAACAATCCATGGAGTGATGTCTCAGGAAGAGTGTTTTGCTTTGTTTTTTATTTTAATAAATGTAATGCCCCCAAAATGTAACAATAGAATAACCCATAATATACACCATATATGCAAAAAAACTAATAAGGTAAGAATCTTTCATTAATTCTTTAGTAAACATTACAAAAGGTGCCACATGCATTATATATTCATAAACGCTAAATTCTGAATCTATAACATGTGACACATAGCGCAAAATAGAAATGAAAGGAAATACAAATAAATTCATGGCATAATGGCTACATATTTTCAAGACGATGCTTGGTTACGACAAAAGTGGGTCAAGCCTAAAACAAATAAAAAGCCCGAGGCTTGTACAAAAGATATTTACAATACAAAAAAATGAATGAGCCTTTAGCTTCAAGATCCTCCCAAGCTAAGTCATTGGCGAAGGTATACTATCAGCACCTGAAAGTTGGTTTCCACATAGGGTGGGCTAAAGCCCAGTAAAAAATATCTTAACATACTGTATGATACTTAACAAAATTATATGGTGAATGCATATGCATGTTATTTATCAAAACGTTACACTTTTCTCTTTCAAAACAATGTAATGCCATAATTATAAATCAATTAATAAAACAATACTTTTTAAATCAGAAAACAGGGTTATGGATACACAACGCTGGGAATGTCAAAGTACGTGTCTGCCAGTAGGCTATACAAGCACTATCAAAGCCATTTTACAGTATTAACAGGAAGGATCGACACCTAACTGTGTGGGTTTCTGGACTTTTACTAAGGACACACAAGCCAACATAGATAATACCATAACCACACCTCCTAACCAAATTCACCAAGGTATTCACTTCCCTTTTCTCAAAACGATACATTTTAAATGTGTAAATATGAAATAATGTTCAATGGAAAATGTATGAGTAATTGGTTTTAATTAACTTAATCCTCATGCAATTCTACAATAATCAAAACTATCCTCCATCGATAGTCCAAAACAGATATCTCTGTACAAAAGATAAATCTCCAAACAATAATATAATTTCATAATATTAATATAGGAGTGATAATACATATTCAATTTCACTCTCATCATCAACAAATATATTCACATTATCATATTCAAAAGCTTAACATCTTTCTCTTTGTTCTTAGTTTAAAAACTAATGATTTTCAACAAAACATCTATTCCTTTCAAAAACACATTTAAAGAAGACATTTTCAAGATTTCAACCTAACTTATCAATATAACCATCTCTACAACATTTCCTATGAACCTATTTGAAAACCCCTCTTTTATACTCCCAAACCCAAACCCAAATCAAACCCTACATCAAACCCACAACTCCCAAATCACTACACTTTCAAGGAACACACAACAAGGCTAACAATCATACAAAGAGGTTGAAGAAATCCACACCTCAAGATTAGAAGGAGAGAGAACAAGACCCAAAGTAGAACTTTTTTGATTTGAATGCTCACCTCTACGAGCTCTACACTTTTTTCCCAAAGCACTACGGTGGCGAGACCAACGTATTTGAGTGTATAGGGGAGTTCAGACAAGAACTAGAGAGAGAGTGAAGAAATCTGATAAAGTTACCTTTGAGAGAGAGAGAGAGAGAGAAATCAAAAAGTGAAAGAAAAGATTTTTTTTACCGTATTGATATACACACAGACTGCTCAAGCATCAGACACAACGAACCGCTCGAGTGACCAATTCATAGCTCAAGCACACAATCACTCTTTCCCAAAGATCAGACCTGTAAAGAGACCACTCGAGCTTCAGACACAAAATACCGCTCTAGCGATCAACCGATGGCTCGAGCAAAGAACACCTTACTCCTAGAAGTTCAGACTTCAAACATAGATAATCGAAGGAACCAATGACAGGTCGAGCGAACTCAACAACAAACATGCATAAATCCTTTTGAAATTCTAATTCCCAACCTGTTCAAAATACAACCAACAACTCCACACAATCAATCCCACATCACAACAAGACAATAAAGAGTATAAACAACAACGACAAATACCGAATCTTAGATCAAAGAATATAAAAGGCTTGGGTCTTAACCCGAGTCATTATAATAAAGAAATAAATAAATAGTGGTTGGAGGCTAGGGTTGATGTTAGCAAGCTGGGGCTAAAGAAGATGCGGTACACATTAGCATAAGTGGTCGCGACGCACAGTAGCATTGAGAAGGCGCAACTCACAATAACAAGAAGTAGGGCCGACGTGGGACACTGTTAGGGCAAGCCGGGCTGAAGTCGATAACAGAGTTGATTAAGACGGAAGTTGAGAAGGCACGTGGCTTATATAAGACAAGCATGAGCCGAAATGGAAAATGACTCAGGTAGAAGCCGAGCGTTGTAGCACGCCGCTTAGGGAAAGTCGAGTGGATGGTGTAGTGATATGTAGGCTGACGTTAGGGGAGACACAATAGCTGAGGTATGTGATAGTGCATGCTACGCATTGAATTACACATTGAACTTTAGGCAGCGCGTATGGGCGCGTGTTGTGTCGATTTTCCGTGGCCTTGCACCGTTGGACTCTTGAGAATGCGAGGAAGAGTTTGATGCATTTAGAAGGTGATTTGGACAACTTCCGTTTTTGGGCAGGTTAGAAGAACATAGATTTTGAGTCTATGTTTAGATTAGGGTTGTTCAAATGAACCGAATACCCGCCCAAACCGTCTGATTCGGGCCGACCCGGGCTGCCACGGACGGTTTTGAAGAGAAGAACGGTCGGCTGCGGTTTTTCTATACTAAATTTCACAGATTCACGGTCGAAAATGAAATTTCAAATATGAATCCGACAAACCCGGCCCGACCGGAACAATAATAAGCATATAATATTTAT
The DNA here is from genome assembly GCA_030407325.1 of Camellia japonica. Taxonomy (NCBI): domain Eukaryota; kingdom Viridiplantae; phylum Streptophyta; class Magnoliopsida; order Ericales; family Theaceae; genus Camellia; species Camellia japonica. The sequence goes on from JAPPVO010000029.1 coordinate 53,930,887, forward strand.
ATATTTATATTGGGAGTGTGCATAGCAATCTGTTTGTCCTTTCACTTTCCAAAGAGATTAAAACTCTCTTCACTTTATGTCTCTCTTAGAAAATTTTGAAAGACTCAAAATTGAAAAGTCATTCCCTTCTCCCTCTTTACTTTACTCTCATTTGTTCCGACTCTCTCTCTCTCTTCTTCTCTCTCTCATAAACCGTGGAAAGAACAAAAATGATGAGTCTCTCTCTATTCTCTTTACAGATTTATTTCTCATCTTTCTTCTCTCTCATAAACCCTAAGTAGACCAAAAGTTGAAGAATCTCTTATTCTCTCTCTTCAATCTCGGCTCTGGCCTTTCTCTTTCTCTGTCTCTCATTTTTCATCTCTTTCTTTGAGAGAAACTCGTCTCTCCCTCATGATTCATCTGTGCTTCTCTTTCTTTTGATGGTAATGGTTGTGGTGAAGACGAGGTAGTTAACAATGGCAACGATCTGCGAATGGCAATGGAGATGGTTATAGCTACGATGGTGAGTCTTTCTCTTTCTCTCTCCATTTTTCTTCATTTTTTTTCATCCACTGTCATAGATGAATGTGTGTATATGTATATATATATATACATGTATATTTATGAGTATGAGTTTAATTCAATATTTTACACAAATAATTCACCCCTACTTAGATTTTCGATTTCGACCGAACCGACCGTCAAACCATCTTCTTTAACCCGGTCGATTTCGAACCACACTTCGGTCGACCATGGATCACTAATTTTTTAACCCGAAGGTGTCGGTTCGGCTGACATGTAAAGGGTAAACCCGACCCGACCCGACCCGTGAACAACCCTAGTTTAGATGTGATGGTTGGTGACACTATGTGGGATGTAGTGTTAGAGTGGGGACCGTAGTTTGTACTGCCAGATTTAAGAAAAAGGAGCAATGATTTTTACCTTTGGCTTTGATACCATGATAAACAAATCAGGGAATCAGTAAATATGTATTAAATCAATGGTGCTACATGCACCGATTGGTATACCAATTAATGTACCGATATATAATTGGACATTGCTACTTCAAAACTATGAACCCACCCATTATACAAATTACAAATATCCAAAATTTCTAAAATTATGCCACATCATCCATTAATATACTAATTGGTGCATATAGTTTTATTTATATCAAATTGAATAATAAACATATAAATGTGCTTTATACAGTGAAGCACAAGGCTTAAGTATGGTAATGCAAATAACCAATCTATAGTGATTGAATGAAATCGAATCTAACTAAATCAAATCCTTTACAAATGGAATTATATATATAATATATTGTATATATATATATTATATATATATAATATTCTAACAAAATATTTTAGTTAAGGACAATTTGAGTGCGTGGTTACTGTTGTCAGATATACAAAATCATTTTTTTATTAGTAAAAGAAAGGGACTTTATTGGTGAAATCAACATATATTACATATGATTATACATCAATAAAGAGGAAGAAAAGAGCAAAGAGCATTATAGCATAACTTCCTAATCCCAACTAGATTAGCATCAAACAAAATACTTAATCATATACTAGCTCAAGCTAAAAGAGTCTGTGGGAAACCAACAGTGGAAGACGAAACACAACAAATAACAAGCCCCAAGTAGACAACAAACAACAATCCTCAACACTAGCTCACTAACAGGATAAAAAAAAAAAAAAAACCAGTAGCAAGCAGCAGCCAAATTGCTCTTCCTAATTGAGATATACACATTGTTTTCTTTGTGTATGAATAGTTGCGGCTTGTTCTCTAGGCTTGTATACTCACCACGTAAGGTCCCACATAGATAAAGTGCCCATTTATACATTAAACAATGTTAGGCTAATCAGATAATTGTAACTATAACTGGATTACTGACAAAATTTTTTTTTTTTTGAGAAAAGACCTTTCAATATTTTGAAGACTATATGATCTATTCATGAGACTGCAATTTTCTAATTAATATGATTTTCTACATAAATGATCTGTTTGGAGGACTTTACAAGGTAAACAGTTTGGATTATTGAGATGGGTCTGTGATTAGTTGGGAAACTCAACTAGAGAGAAACCCAACCCCTTTTCTTCTTTTTTCTTTTTCTTTTTATTTTAGTATTTATTTTTATTTTTTTCTGTTTATGATTTTTATTTATGTTATTTTGGAGTTGTTTTAGCATGCAATAGTGAATGTTCAAGGAGACAAGTATTATGGAACAAAGGCAACCGTGAATGTTTGGAAACCCATAGTCCAGCAATCCAATGAATTTAGCTTGTCCCAGCTCTGGATCGTGGCAGGTTCTTATCCTTCAGATCTCAACACTATTGAAGCTGGTTGGCAGGTACACTTTTACGTTAATTTGATTATATTGTAGATTTTCTTGTTATTCTTCCCTTTTGTTTCTGTAACGAAAAATACAACATATGGTGGTGTTTGGAAAGAATTTTAGTTGGGTTTTTTCTCATTTTTTCTACTAAAAGACAAAAATTTTGCAAAACTAAAAAAAAATACATCCAAACAAAATATCACATCCAACCCCATAATCATTTCACTTTTTCTCTCACAAACATCATATCCAACCACAAAAAAACCCAACTATCTTCTCAAACACAAAAAAAATTTTCTTCAATAATATTCTACATCTAAAAAAACTTACATAAAAATCCACTTCCCAAACATCATTATAATCTAATTTATTACTACATTTCCCCATTTGACTAGCATCCCTATTTTTAGCAAATCTCATTTTGATCCATTCACTTTTACTAAAATTCTACTTTTATTTAGAGAAATTACACCGGTAATCTCTATATTTTAGTCTTTATGTCGTTTTGGTCTTTATAGTTTCAATTAGTTTGATTTTGACCATAAAGTTATGATTTTGTCAAAATTTTGTCCAATTAATGACAGTTAGATTTTTTTTTTTTTTTGAAAAATGTGTACATGAGTGGCAGATATCATGTATTATAGGAAAAATTATAAACTTGTTTAATTTAGTAAGTTCATCTTCACAAACTCACTGATTATTTTCTTTCAAAAATTGGCATTATCAATTAAATCAAATTGACACAAAATTTAAAATTAAAGGTCAAAATTGAGAAAATTAAAATGATAGTATCCTAAATGACACAAGAGATAAAATGCAGGGATTATTGATATAATTTACCATTTATTTATGCCCTTCAATAAATGTCGAGTATGACACACATGTCAATTTTCATTCAATGTCATTTATATCAAGTTGACAAGATTGACATGTTGGTGAAAGTATAGAGGTGCGAAATATAATTTACCATTTATCATCTTTGTGGAGACTGATGTCCCCCCCCCCCCCCCCCACACACACACACAAAATTATCATCACTTAAAATATTAGTCATACACTTTACTTTTCTTTCCCATTTTTTGTGTTGGTATCTTTTCTCTTTGTGTTTCACTTCATTTCATTTATGTCTCCTCTCTATGAGGGGGAAAAAAAAAAAACAGGTTTTCCCAGAAATGTATGGAGATAACAACCCCAGACTTTTCAACTACTGGACCGTGAGTCTTTAATTATTTTAATTTTTTTTTCCAGTAATGTTTCTTTTGAGTTTCTTTTTTTTCTCTAGGGTAGTGTTAATATATATGTACACGTGTTTAATGGTGAAATTGGTCAATGTTAAATGACAGAGAGATGCATATCAAAACACAGGATGCTACAACCTGCATTGCTCAGGCTTTGTTCAAACCAGCAACAAAATGGCATTGGGGGGCACCATCTCCCCTATTTCTACTTACGATGCTTCCCAATATGAAAACAACTTGCTAGTTTGGAAGGTAACATTTTATACATTAAGAACAACGGACTTTTATATTACGTACCCACTTCTTTTAATTGTTTAAATATTTAAAGTACTCTTATATAAAATAGAGTAAAAACAAATATTCTAATGTTGCTCCCTTATAATGGCCGTTAAATTTCAAAAGAGTAGATTATAGAAAGATTAGAGAATCTTTGACATCACATATGCTCATACCTTTATGATTTTTATTTTTTTTTAACTTTTCCTTTTAGGAGGGGAGGTTTAAAGTGGTATTATATGAAAATAAATATGTTCACTTGTGTTCTATGAAGTACGGGTACATGTATAAGTTTTGATATTGGCACGGTACGAGTATGTCGCTATGGTAAATTCTAAACAAAGTAGGGTACGAGTACAATTTGGTACGTTTGTGTGGACTCGCATTTTTCTGCGCCCCGCTTTTCGGAAAAGGTTTGAAAAGAAGGCTTCACAGTTCGGACTCTCGTGGTTTTGAATCTAATCTCACAAAGTGCAATGTGAAACTGATAAACATCAAAGAGTCCAAATCCAGCTAACCTTTTTGGAAAATCGATTTTAAATCAAATAATGCCAAAATTAGACTGCTTTGCCAGATACAGAGTCGTCACTTAAATATTTTATTTTTGGAGAAATTTAGGAAATCCTAACTCGTACCAAAGGCCACGAATCCGTCATCACCAAAGATGCCTCGGCTCAGGAACTTGGGTACGAGAGAGGAAGGTCCTGAAATGAGCACCCCCACTCGCCCGATCAAAAGCTCGGCCTCTATTAAACATGATATGTCATTTTATAAACATTATGCCCTCTTATTCCGATTATTAATCTAACTTTACTATGTGACGCACACAAGGCAAGTATAGACTAGTTGCAAGACTTGGAACAATTCAACTCATTTTGTTTTCGAAAATGGTTTGAATTTGTCATCCTCAAGTGGGCTTAAAATGCGGATTTGCCACCAAACACAGTGGGCTTAAAACAGGATTTTGCCAAAACAAAGTGGGCTTAAAACTCACATTTCTTGAATTGTTCCAATTCAAACAACAAAGCCTTCATCCACATGCATTCATGTAGTTTAGCATTTAAGCACATAGCCTCATGGTAAGCATTCGAAACATGGCAATATGACAATCACACTCATGCAAGTATGCTAAAGCATAAAACTCACCGAGTACTCCAAGCCAAAACAAAAACTAGTTAGAAATATGCATAATCCTAACTATACAAAATGCCTAATGCAACACAAGCAGAGAATGCGACTAAATAGGCTCGGCTACTAATCATGGTATTTGCAACACTATGATAGCATGCTTTGAAACACGTATTCAAAGAAGTATTGAAATTACGATGCAATTTGAATGATGCACCGAGCCTCGGTGCTTACAAGACAAATGAATGGATGCAAACATACAAGCATAAGGTATGCTAATTGAAAATGTCTCTAATCTAACCATCGAAAACGATTAAATAAGAGGGAGAAAGACGTGGGGTTGGAAGATATGCACACACGCATGTACGCTTATTACAACATTACGCTCTCACGAAGGAGGGTCCGAATGAATAAGTTAAGCTAACTAGCTACGCTAATTATTACAACACAATTGAATTAACTAACTATTCTAAGCTAATTAAATATTACAAAACGAAAACACTTTAACCAACTAATTACAAAGCAAGTAAATTAGTTACCACTAATTAACTAAATAAAGCAGTTAAATGGCCTCGAGGGGCGAGAGATGCATGCATGCTTGGCTTCTCCGTCCGAAAATACCACCGCCTTGCCATTGCAGTCTCTGTTTGCACACATTTGACCACTGAAAATTGTGCCAACTCCTAGAACGCCTCTGATCCCCTTTAGGAGCACACAGAGCAACCTTCTTCATTGATGGCCGGTCGGCTACCAATGGTGGCCGTCGGCTGCCATAGGTGGCCGGTCGGCCACTACTAGTGGCCGTCGGCCACTGTTGCTGGCTGGTTGGCTACCCCTTCCCTGAATTTCCTTTTTTGCTGCAACAGAGAGCAAATAGAGGCAAAGTAGTGTATTCACAAAGAGTGTATGTACTGCTACCCTCCTTATCATCACACAAGCTCAAATGAGTGTAGCTCTTGGCCCTCAAACCATCAACCAAGCATTTTTCATGTATGGTGGCTAAAGAACCAAGCTTGTACAAGCTTAATGAGTGCAAAACAAGACTCAACAAAATCACTACCCTATCATGCATGATCAAGGGTGATGGTGACCAAGGAAAGTGGCACCTTTCATCACTTTGAGTATGAAACATCCCATTTTCCTCGTGTTCGAATTAACGTCCAATCCGAACACATGCAATGCAACACAAAATATGCTTTATCTTGCCTCTTTTCTTGTTCATTTTGTTTACTCATTTTACATTACTGATTAATTCTTTAATCGATTAAGTCCAAGGTGAGTGTCCTCTAATGGAAGAGGTGCCAACCAAGGGATGATTTAAGGCAAGAGAAAGGTCATGCCTTTGGTTAGTAGAAACCCCCAAAGGGGATTAAAACCATTAAGCACGAACCTCGATCTCAAGCTTAAACACAATTCGAAGGTTAACCAACCCTCAAAGCAAATGAAAAAGTGAAGAAGTAAGGGAGGTTGCAGATATTTAGGTGCTGGAATTAGGCATGAAAAAGCATTAAAACATGCAACCAAAATACACAAATGATGCTCAATGCCTAGAAACACTAAGCTAGTTAAGGAAATTACACCACAACTATGCAATACAAAGCTCAAAAGCAACAACCAGCCCAAAACAGATGCAAAACATCCCAAAATATAGCTTAAAACATTCTGAAATTAAGCTAACACAAGCTAGAAGAATAGGCTAAAATATGAAGCATGCTAGACTAGTAAGCAAGACACAAGGAAGGGAGGCTACCTCCTCCATTTTTGGACTTCAAAACATGTTTTTATCCACTGAAATAGCTCTGAAAAATAATGTTTAAATGCTTGGAAAAAGATAGCAAAAGGGTGGGAAACACAAGGGCAAAGGCCTCCAAAACAAGGTACAAAGAAGGGCTATCAACTCCTCAACCTTGAATGGCCTTAGGACTCAAGCTTCAGCCCAAAAATACAGAGTTTTTATAGCCCAAAATCAGTTGGAAACATGTTGGAATGAAAACAAGAGTAGCTAAAACAATAAGCTAAAACATGGAGTAACACTACAACCATGCAAAAGACTACTCATACAACACAAACAAACCCAAATAGAGCTAAAGCAGCCCAAATCAGGAGCAAAAACATGCTGGAAATAAGCTAAGTTAAGTTATAAAAACATGCTAACATATAAGGTAACTAGGCATGCAAACAAGACAACAAGGAGGGGAGGCTAACCCCTCATATTTTGAAATAGGGTTTTTGTCACTGAAAAACCTCTGAATTTTAGTGGTTTAAAGGCCCAAAAAGTTTGATTTGAAGGTGAGGAAAGATCGCACAAAAGCTTTAACAACAAAGGAGTGAGAAGGGTGAACCACCTCTTAACTTGAAATGGCCTTAAACCAACACTTTTAACCCACAAAAATAGAGGTTTTTTTTAGTTCAAAAGCACCCCAAAAACAATACAAAAAGATGACAAAAACAAGTATAAAAAAACAAGCTTAAAGGGTGAAGGTTATACCTCTTGAAGCCAAGCACACTTTAGGCACAAATGAGGCACCAAATCAAGCTAAAATCACCTTCTAAAGCTCAAAGAAGTTCCCAAGGAATCTCAGCCCAAAGATAAGCAACTTTGATCAAGGATGTCTGGGCAAAGGAGAAGTGTATCTCTACTTATATGCACAAAGGGCAAGAGAGAGAGAAATCTAGAGAGAGAGAATTATAGAGAGAGAAAGAGATTTGAGAGAGAGAGGCTCCCAAAATTTCCAACCTTGAAAACAATAGAGAATGGCCTCTATATATAGAAATAAAAGAGCCTTGGTCGAAAATATTTGAAAATGGGACAGCTGGAGCAGTGTAGAACAGCTAGAGGAGAAATATCTGCAAAATCTGAGCTTTGTTGACACCTGTGGCCGACCGGCCACCATTGGTGGCCGAAAAGGGTCACTCTTGGCCGACATATGGCCGTCAAACTCCATTTGTGGCTAACACATGGCCGATAAGCTTCACTGGTGGCTGACAAGCAAATATTGGTTTCTGGCCCCCACTTCAAACAGGCATATCTCCTTCATCCGGACTCCTTTGCAGGTCATTCTTGAGTCTAAATTGAATCCCCGGAAGTAATATTTCCAATGGTGGCATTCTCACTTCAAAATTCCAAGTGTACAACAAGATATGCCTCTTTTAGTGAAGGTTGCTCATTTCCAGCTCAATCGGATTGATACCTAACTTCCAACAACCATATCTCTCTCATCCGGACTCGGCTTGAGGAGATTCTTGAGTGTAAAATAAAGCCTCAGAAGTCCACTTTCCAATGGTAGTGGCCTCATAGCTAAAATCTAAGTTTACAAAAGGATAGGCTTGGTTTAGCGAGGGCTGCTCGACTATCTCTTAACGGTTCATGCCCAACTTCTTCCCCAACTAGGTTTCTTCCCTCTACTCTTATTTTCTTCAACTCCAAACCTCTAAATAAGGTGTTTTGAAAGATTTTTCAAAGATTTTATCTCTCTTTCATGCATTTCCACTTTATCCTTGCTCGGTTTACCGAAAAACGTAACATTTAACGAAATGCGAGCCTCGGAACATCGTAGGAACTCTTTTCCAAAAATATTTTGAAAGAGAGGGTTTTAAGATCTAAAAATAATTTTGGTCAAAAGGCTTTGGTCCAAAAATGGGGTGTGAGGTTGGGATTTGGAGTTCCTCTTGCCGAAGAAATCGAACCTTTGTACCGCACAACTTTCATCACCAAGTAAGCAATCAGTGGCGCCCAAGTCTTAAGGGCGGTGAAAAATGGGGTGTCTACAGTTTGTAAAAAAATATATATTTATTTTTAATTTGAAGTAATGCAAAAATTAATTAAATGGTGTAATTTGTTAAGATCCAACCTACAATTAATATTTAATGCCTTGGGAAACACTATGGTGCACATCCTTTGAAGGGTATGTACCATATGCACCTTATAACTAAAAAGAAAAATGGCATAACTTCAATTTTCTGAGTTATAGCTTAAAAAAAAAATGCCATAACTAAAAACAATATGAGGCATAACTAATGAGGTATAACTAAAATAATGTCATAACTAAAAAAGAAAATTGGTCATAACTAGAGAAGAAAATGGCATAACTAGGGATGCATATGGTACACTATTTTTAAAGTGTGTATATTAGAATTTCCCCAAAAGTACAAGTATAAACTAAAATTAAATGTCATTATATTAAATAACTTAAAAATCATAATTTAATTTTAAAATCAAGCTAAGTATTAAACTAAAAATAAAAAAGAAATCTAGTAAAAAGACTTTTATCTCTGTAGTAGAAGAAAATATTATTTCGACTAAGGTACGGTACGACTTGGGTATATATTAGGTATGTCTAGGTACGTCAAAAATTAAGTAAAAAAAAAATTTAAATACGTGTTTCCTGTACTCAGTACATATGCAAAAGTATCATATCAAATATCATACGCTGATAAGTACCCAGTTCAAGTACAACATGTTTGTTGAAGTACTCATACTTCATAGCTTGTGTTGGCTCTAGCATCGAGTGTTAGTTAATTTAAAATGCAATTAGGAGCTACTTAAAGAAAATAAAACCCTATCGCCATGTTGTTGCATATGTTGGCCATCATATTTGTTCATTATTTGCTTCTTAGTAGTAGTGTTTAGTTTGGTTAAGCCTTTCTTCATGTGGAATATGCAATTAAGGATATTGTTGATGAGTCTATGATGAGGATTATTGTTGTTACTTAGAAGGTCTACAATGAGACTGACATTCACTTTTAATTTGATGTTGCTCAAGTTAAGGTTGATTGTCATGACAAGCCCATCTCGTAAGGTCCACAATTCAACATGTGTTTACTAATGGAAGGACCAATGCATCTGTAAACCCACCAACACCAAAATCCATTAAGTTGTGTTTGATTAAAGGATTTGAGAAGAAACTTGAAAATGGAAAGAGAAAGAGAAAAGATATGTGAAATATATATTTCACCTAATTTAACATACTTTTTTTCTTTTCCTTTCCAAAACTTTTTTTAAATCCTCCAACCAAACATAAACATAGTCCTTGTTGACCAAGCACCATTAGCCTAACCCGGATTTCCCTTTGTGGCCTAATCAATGTTAAGTTTGAGGTGCCTCAATGCTGGTGGTTCTCAACCTACTAGCATGGTTTCCCTATGGAAGAGGGGGGGGGGGGAGGGAAGAAAATAGGCTTCACAGTAATAAAAAAAAAAAAAACATTCAAAGGCTTTGGAAATTAATGATAGAGGAGCGGAAGTTTCGGTATTTAGGGGTTGTTTGGGATGAGTTTTTGGGGTTAAAATAACCAATAAAATTGGTTATTTTAGTCAATAAGATAAAAAAATCACATCCAAACCATAATCATTTTATTTTTTCTCTCACAATCACCAAATCAACTACAAAAAAAGTCCATCATCATCCCAAATATAACTTTTTAAGCCAGGCTAAAAATAGTCAAATAGTCAAAAAGTCAGACTAAAAAAGATCATTGCAAACGAAGACTTAGTGATGTTATTAGGGAGGCAGGTAAAAACAATCCTGTTTCTATGAAGCTAAATATACCAATATGCCATCACCGGTGAAATTACCCTTTTGTCGACTAAAATTTTAGTCGTAAAAAGGCTATTTTAATTGGCAAAAGCATTCTGTGACAAAACATTTTGGTTATCACTTTAGTCGTTAATACATGGTCGGAGAAAGTAATCTATAGCTAAAAAAATTATTAGTCCACAAAAACAAGTATTTTGGTCGTTGAACATATAACTGCCACGACTAAACCATTTGGTAGCTAAAACATTACTCGCCAAAAAGGATTGTTTCCTCGACCAACAATAAGCCGACCTATACCTGTCGCCAAATAGCAATGTTTTGAATACTAGACCGGACCTTCCAGTTCAAGCTGAACCATTAACCAGTCTAGGATCCTCTATTTTGCTAAATGGCAAGTAAATTTGTGAAACTATATTGTTTGGGAAAGTTGAACATAAAACCACATGTAAGTATAACAAATAACTACCATGTCACATTCAACTTTTGTTTATATTTGGTAAATATATATATCTTTATTACATTTTCATTCAAACATTACATATAATTAATATATTTTACAAATAATAAACATAAATATATTTATTGGATTATAAATTTATCTTAAAATTTAAAATAATTTAGAGATTATTTCATTTTTACTCTTATACTTTGTCACGATTTTCAATGACCTCCCAGACTACTCTTATTTTCATGTGTACCCTTATATTATTTAAGTTACCATCAATTTTGCCCCTGCCGTCAAATTTGAAACGGAAAAAGTTAAAAAAAAATTACATTTTGGCCTCAAATTTCAAAAGAAAGATGCAGACCCACAATTTCTTACCATCAAACCACCACCAGCAACCACCAATTCAAGCCGTTCTATCTCCTTTGTCATAACTCTGTTTCACCTCATTTTACGTCGTTGGATTCAACTCATGTTCTAGTTTTCATATCACATCTCACACGTCTTATTCTTCCTCTTTTTGCATGCTATCGGAGCTCTGAAAGTTGATAAAAAAAAAATAAGACTTGTCTTCTCGTTTTTGACTTTTCTTCGAGCCATCTTTCAGACTTTATATCTTTCGCGATTCTTGACGATTCTACTTCATTCTGTTGCTATTATCTTCACCTCACTTCCTACTTCACCCTACACTACCTCACTTTCTCACTTCTTCATGTAATGGGCGGTTTTGGTATGTCGAAAGTTGTCTGAAAGCTAATTTCAAAAATTTCAAAACATTCATCTTTTGTTTTTTTCTTCTTCATCTTCCTCATTCTTCTTATTCTTCTTCTTTTTATTCTTCTTCTTCTTCTTCACTTATAACATGATGTGGAACATGGTTTTTGGTGGTAACGGAATTGGTGTTGGTGGTAGTGGTGACGGTAATGGAGTTCGGTGGTGGTGAAGTTGGTGGTTTGGATAGTGATCTTCTTCTTCTTCTTCAATTATATACGTACATATCATCTTTCCTATTGGAATTTTACCAGTCCATTTGAATGGAACACCGTGCCCATTCAGACTTGGATCATAAATGAGATGCAAACCTCAACTGTTTTGCCAAGTACAAAACAAATTTGTATTGTTAAGAAAAATCTCATAGCAAATAGCTGATTTTGTGTTAGAAGAAAGGTTTTGCTGTTATAGCCATTGATGTTGAATTACAAATTAATGAGCACCTATTAATTTCTCTATTTGCTATGACTGCTCTATCATGATATGAATCTAAACATGTCAAATAAGAGTTTTTCTCTCAGTTGAATATCCTCCAGGTTTTCTCTCCAAAATTACACCTATTTTCAATGCAGCACCATACACATTACAAGCACTCAATCACCTGCCTTGTCGATTGAACTCACTAATTAAAATTTTGAACGAAATCTTTGTGGGGACTGAACTTCCTCGACGCATGTGGACTAATACCGACAATGCCTCCTCCACTTTTCCCATTACACAAAGTGCTCGAATGACATTGTTGAAAGTGATATACTTCGGGGCATATGCAATTTCAACCATCAACTTCATCAACATTACCATCCGAACCACCAATTTCACCGCTATCGAAATCCATTACCGCCGCCATGAGCATTACCATCACCACCACCTTACAACACCAAACCCACCTTTTTCACAACCAAGTTCCATTACCACCACCATGAACATTACTATCACCACCACCTTACAACACCAAATCCACCGCCATCGCCGAACTGCCACCACCACCATCACCAATTCTGTTACCACCTAGAACCATGTTCCACATCATGTTATAAGTGAAGAAGAAGAAGAAGAATGAGGAAGATGGAGAAGAAAGAAACAAAAGATGAATGTTTTGAAATTTTTGAAATTAGTTTTCGGACAACTTTCGGCATACCAAAACCGCCCATTACACGAAGAAGTGAGAAAGCGAGGTAGTGTAAGGCGAAGTAGGAAGTGAGGTGAAGAGAATGGCGAAGGAATGAAGTAGAACCATTAAGAATCGAGAAAGATATGAAGTTCGAAAGATGGCTCGAAGAAAAGTTGAAGACGAGAAGAAAATGCTTATTTTTTTTATCAACTTTCGAAGCTACGATAGCATGCAAAAAGAAGAAGAACGAGACGTGTGGGACGTGATACGAAAATTAGACCATGAGTTAAATCTAACAATGTAAAAATGAGACGAAACGGAGTTATGACGAAAGAGATAAAAAGGGCTTAAAGTGGTGGTTGCTGGTGGTGGGTTGCTGGTAGGAAAGGATGGATCTGCATCTTTCTTTTGAAATTTGGGGCCAAAATGTTATTTTTTTTTAACTTTTTCCATTTCAAATCTGACGGCAGGAGCAAAATTGATAGTAACTTAAATAGTATAGGGGTCCGCATGAAAATAAGAGTAATCTAGGGAGGTCATTGAAAATCATGACAAAGTATAGGGGCAAAAATAAAATAATCTCAATAATTTAAATAAATGTATCTTAATTCTTATGTTATTATTAAATGTTTTTTAATATATTTATAAAATAATTATGACGTCACGATTTGATTCCAGTTTGGCCTGACGGTTGAATCGGTGACTTGTTCATTCGATCCCTTTTCTAGTTCGTTTACCAGTTTGATTATTAAAACATTAGTGAGTAGTGAAACACTGACTAGCAAATTTAGTTGCCAAAAGTATTAGTTGTTTTTCGCAACCAATCACAACAACATCGTTTTGATATCTGGGACCAAAATTCATTAGTCGTTAAATTTTTTTTTTGTTCCTGTTTATTTTTTTCTCATATTCCCGCTTCTAGTTTTTGCAACCAATATTCAAATTACTCGCAATACATAATATTTTTGCGAGTAAATCACATTAGTCGTGGAAAATAAAACTTTTGGCTACTATATTTTTTTGGTCGACAAATATGTGTTTTTCCTACAACAGTTGTTAGTTAGCTATTTGTCCTAGTATGCGTCCAACAAGCAAAACGATGTCATTTTGCTACCTGCGACTAAATTTCATTAGTCACTAAAAGTTGAACGTCTCCCGCCCATTTTTTCACCCTCCCGCCTCTATTTTGGTGACTAATATTTCAAATTAGTCGTGAAGATATCTATGACTAAATCATGTTAGTCAACAAATGTGATATTTTCGCGACTAAAATTTATTTAGTCGGCAAAAGTAGTTAGCAAAAGTATAATTTCTTATAGAAATCAATTAAAATAGTCGGTTTCCAAATATCTTCAAAATTATTGGTAGGTGGAGGGGGTGGGTAACCAAAGATTTTGAGGGTGTTTGGAAAGTGACTATTTCAATTGATTTTTTTAATTCTTTGTATAAAAAGACCTGTAAAAAATTAAAAGAATAATGTAATTGAATATTTAACTAAAAAGTCAACACCAAAGGGGCCTTTCTTTTTACGTCTATATCATTGTTTACTATCATACATATTAGTAGTAGTGGTGGATTTTAAATGGTGGATTTTATTATTTATTCTTCAAGTTCAGACAAATGATTTTTTTTTTCCAGACAATTAAAAATGATTTTTGTTGAAAAATTGAAAAAATTAAAAAAGCATTACATAATTTCAAAGAAGTGTCAATGCCAAACTGACTTATTCATTTTATAACTTCTCCGCTTTTTGAAATATTTTATCATACTCTTTATTTTTTTTTTTCTCTCTTCAACATCTTTTTGATTTTCTTAATAATGGGTGTGGTAATTTGGTAGGACACAGCAAGAGGAGAATGGTGGTTGCAATTTGGGAATGAGGTATTGGGTTACTGGCCAACCTCCTTGTTTTCATACCTTGCTGACAGTGCTTCACTGATTCAGTGGGGAGGAGAGGTGCTGAACTATGCGTCAGGTGGGCAACACACCACCACCCAAATGGGGAGTGGCCATTTCCCTGAAGAAGGGTTTGGAAAAGCTAGTTACATCAAGAACATCCAGATAGTAGATGGTTCCAACAATCTAAGAGCTCCTATAGGTGTTAGCACTTTCGCTGAGCAACCCAATTGCTACAATGTTCAAATGGGCAATAATCGTGACTGGGGCAACTACATTTACTATGGTGGTCCTGGTAGAAACCCTAATTGCCCATGACCAAAGTGGAAAAAAAAGAAGAAGTAGATATGATTTGATGTCTTATATGACATTAATCATATATCACTTGATTTGATAAGCTCTACTTATGTTGTAACTGATATTTAAATAGAATAAAATTGCAATTTATATAATGGCATGTAAAATGGTCACCTTAGATGACATTTAAATATGGTATTCAAATGTGGTTACACTCACATTATTTGAAGGATAAATTACACTTTTAAATATTGTAATTTGATCAAAATTTTATTTTGATCCCCGTTGTTTTAATTTTAACAATTCGGTATTTACACTTTAAATACAATTTTAATTTTGTCCTTTAATTCAAATTTGGCATTAAAAGTAATGATTTTGTAACATGTTTCAAGCACCTGAGGTGTTGTAGACACCCCATTTTTGACCGTCCATAAGACTTGGACGCGACTGATGGTTTGCTCGGTGATGAAAGATGTGCAGGGCAAAGGTTCAATTTCTTTGGCAAAAAGAGAGTCAAACCTCAACTTCATACCCCTTTTGGACCAAAACAATCTTGATTGAAAGATTTTAGTCTTAAAACCCTCTCTTTCAAAACGTTTTTGAAATAAAGTTTTTACGATGTTCCGAGGCTCGCATTTTGTCAAATGTTGCGCTTTTCGGTAAACCGAGCAAGGACAAAGTGGAAATGAACGAAAGAGAGATGAAATCTTTGAAAAATCTTTCAAAACACCTTTTTTAGGGGTTTAGAGTTGAAGAAAAGAGGAGAAGAGAGAAGAAACCTAGCTGGGGAAGAAGTTGGGTATGAATCGCTAAGAGAGAGTCGAGTGATCCTTGCTAAATCAGGCTTATCTATCTATGCCCTTGGATTTAAGCTATGAGTCCACCACCGTTGGAAAGAAGACTTCCGGAGCTTCATTTTTCACTCAAGAATCTCCTAAAGCCGAGTCCGGATGGGGGAGATATGATTGTTGAAGTTGGGCATCATCCCGGTTGGACCGAAACTGAGCAACCTTTACCAAAACAAGCATAACTTTTTGCACAGTCGGAATTTTGATGCGAGGTTGGCGCCATTGGAAAGATAACTTCCGGGCTTCAATTGGCCACATGGAAAACCAGCAAATCAGATGGCCGACCAGCTTTTTCTGGTCAAAAGTGGTTAAGCATGAATCTGGAAGGAGAGAAAACATCTGCGTAGCTTCACTGAAACGAGCATAACTTTTTGTACAGTTGGAATTTTAATGCAAGGTTTGCGCCATTGGAAAGCTAACTTCCGGGGCTTCAATTTGGACACAAGAATCACCTGAAAAGGGGTTCACATGAAGGAGTTATGTCCATTTGAAGTTGGACCTTCAGAACAGATTTTTTGCCACCAGCACCATTGATGAATGGTCGGTCGGCGAGGTTGGTCGGCATGGTCGGTCGGCGAGGTCGGTTGGCATGGTCGGTGAACAGTGGTCGGTCGGCGAGGTCGGTGAACACTAGTCGGTCGCATGGTCGGTGAACAGTGGTCGGTCGGCGAGGTCGGTCGCATGGTCGGTGAACAGTGGTCGGTCGGCGAGGTCAGTCGGCATGGTCGGTGAACAGTGTCGATCGGCGAGGTCGGTCGGCGAGGTCGGTCGGCATGGTCGGTGAACAGTGGTTGGTCGGCCATCAATTTTTTTTTTTTTTTTTTTTTTTTTTTTTTTTTTTTTTCGGCTGAAGCTTCTCCAGGAAGCTTGAACATTTTGTTTTAGCTTCTTGAGGAAGCTTGGAATCTTTTGGTTTAGCTTCTCTTAGAAGCTTGCACCCTTTGTTTTAGCTTCTTGAAGAAGCTTGACCCTTTTGGTTTAGCTTCTCTTAGAAGCTTGCACCCTTTGCTTGAGGCTTCTCCAAGAAGCCTTGGCCCTTTGTCTTCTATAAAACCAACACTCCCCCTCCATTTGCAGGGGTTAGAAAAATTTGTTTGGAGCCTCCTACATCCAATCTCTCTCTCTATATTCCAAGCACCAAAACTCTTTATTCTTGGATCCATTTCTACTCCATCTCCAAGCCAACCAACCCATACTCCATACCAGCAGTTCGGAGGCCATTTCCAGAGGCAAGAAGCATCTTTTCTCAAGCCAAGAGTTGATGAAAGACTAGTCTTCAAGGGTGAGTCTCATTTTCCCTCTTTTTGCTCTTTTCTTGGTCTATATTTTAGCTCCTTATGCTTGCATATTTGGGCTCCGACCATAACTGGAACTAGGATTATTTTGAGCCATTCTTCATGTTTCATTAAGGGCCTCTCACTGTTTGAGGCTTCCTTCTTGCACTTGCTTCATTACCCCTCTTGTATCCCCCTTTCTTGCATAGCATTTTTGGCCTATTTGTAAACTGTTTTGAGGCATGTTGTGAACTGTAAAATAGCTTATTTTGAGCCCTTCTTCAACATTGTTGAAGGGCTCAACACTGTTGGGGACCTCCATATATCACTTGCCATTGTACCCCTCTTTGGTCCCCATTTTTGCATAATTTGTTAGCTTATCTTGCTTCTCTTTTTCGGCCATGATCAGAACTGAGAGTGGCCATATTTTGACCCCCTTGTCATGTTTCATTAAGGGTCTTTGGCTGTTTGATGACTATTTTGTGTACTTCATGTTATAGCCTTCTTGTGGCCTAAATCTTGCATTGCATTTTGAGCATGTTTGTATACTGATTTGGGCTTGATCATCTACTGTAAAATGCCATATTTTGGGACCCTCTTAAACATTATTGAAGGTCCCTCACTTTTCGAGACCCCCATATATCAGTTACTTCTTTGCCCCTTTGTTGGCCCATTTCTTGCATGAATGTTTGCCATATTTGTATACTGTTTTGGGGTTGCCATAAGCTGTAAGTGGTCATATTTTTGGTCCATCTTCAGTGTTGTAGAAGGGTCATTTTATGTTTTGGGCATTGCATCTATCACTTGCTTCATTGCCTCCCTTGCGGAGCCATTTTTGTATGCTAATTTAGTCCCACTTGTGCTTACTGTTTGGCCATGCTTTGAACTGTAAAAATGCTTATTGTGGGGCTGCCTTGCTTCTGTATTTTCATTTCATGTACCAATTATGCATGCTTTGTATAGCTGTAAGCCATTTCATGTACCTAGTTTTGCATTTCGGGAGGGATTCCATGCATCGGGTGTCATTTCGCCTTGTTTCGGGGCTGTTTTCCCCCTCATTTTGTTACTGATTTTTTCATGTTTGCATATCATATTTCATGTCTTTGCCATGTCTCATTAGAGTGGCATTTCGGTGCCTGAGGGTCGGTCCTCGGTTTGCGTGCACGCGTGCACGCATTTCGAGTTGTCTTGTTTTCATCTGATGGCCTCCTATGTGAGTGTGGCTGAGGTTCACTCATGTTGGTGTAAGTCCATTATGCATTGTGTATGCCATTCCATTTCATAGCATTGTATATGCTAGGTTGTATATTAGTGCATTGTGTATGCCATGTTACCTCGTGCACCGTGTATGCCATTTCATAACATTGTGCATGTTAGGTTGTATCTTAGTTTGCATTCATGCATGTCATGCATATTGCATTGTGCTTGGGATAGGAGTTAGCCCGAACACGGGAAACGAGGTGCATTCCGCACTCCGAGTGACGGAACGTGTCTCAATTCCCTAGTCACCGACACTCCGGATCATCCATGATGGAGTTAGGTTTTGTTGTGTCTTCATATGCATTCATTCTATATTGAGTAGTGCAATTCGATTCCTCGGCCATCATGCATCGAGATGCGTGATTGGTGGCACGAGGATCGAGGCCTGCATACATTTGTGAAAATACATTGCTATGCCCATTTCCTGCTCTCTGTTGCAGCAAATCAAGAATCAGCAGTCTTCCGAGGCTTGGCACGCTTTCCAAGAACAATTGCAAAACAGAGGCTAATTGGGGCATCCCAGTGGATTTTCGTGCAAGGCAGCCTAAACATACATCATTCATCAGAATCAAGGCAATCCCTGGCTTGCATGCCAGTTTATTATTTTTCTTAGTTAATTTGTTAATTAATTAGGAATTTGTACATATTTGGACTGTATTATTTGGACTGTAATATTCTTTTATTCGGGACTGTATATTTATTTGGACCCTCTGTGCGAGGGCATAATTGTAATAAGTGTGCGTGTGTGTGATGTATGTCTTCCAACCCCACGTCTTTCTTCCCTTTTATTTACCTGCTTATGATGGTTAGATTAGGGCATATTTCAATTAGCATACAGTATGATAGCATGCTTGCATTCATTCATCTGTCTTGCACGCACCGGGCTCGGCGCATCATACAAACTGCATTTGTATTTCAATTCCAAATTGAATACGTGTTAATTGTAGCATTCCATATGCCATGTTTAGAATAGCCGAGCCTGCTATAGTTGCATCTTTGCATGTGTTGCATTAGGCATTTCTGTATATCTAGGATCATGCATGGATTTCTAATAAGTTTCTGTTTTGGCTTGGAGTACTCGGTGAGTTTTTATGCTTTAGCATCCTTGCATGCGTGTGAGTGTTGCCATGAATAGCATGCTTGCCATGAGGCTAACTGCTTATGTGATATAACTGCCTTGAATGCCTGTGGGTGGAGGTTGTGTTACTTGAATTGGGACAATTCATCAAATGTTTGTTTTAAGCCCACTAGATAGTGGCAAAATCATGTTTTCTAAAGCCCACCCGAGGGTGGCAAATCCACGTCTTAGCCTACTTGCGGGTAGCACCATCAAACCATTTTCAAACAAACAAACATGAAATGTTTTGTTCCAATTCAGGCGACTCAGTCTATACTTGTATGCTGTGCGCATCACATAGTAACCTAGGCTAATAACCGGAATAAGAACATACAACGTTTTCAAAATCAGATATCATGGTTAGTAGAGGCCGGTCTTTGACCGGGCGAGCGGGGGTGCTCACAAAGTGACCTTCCCCAATCGTACCCAAGTTCCCGAGCCGAGGCAACTTTGGTGATGACGGACACGTGGCCTTAGGCAAACGAGTTAGGGTTTCCTAAATTTCCCAAAAATAAAATATTTAGGTGACGACTCTGTATCTGGCAAAGCAGTCCATGTTTGGCACTTCTTTCAAAAATCTGTTTTCTCAAAACGATTTGCCGGATTTGGACTCTTTGGTTCAAGATTGAGAACCGTGACATTTGAGTCCTTGAACTGTAGTGACCCCAATATGAACGGAATGGGACTTAACCCTCCCGGGGCGTTCGGGGACGTCTACAGGTGTATAGATAGAAATTGGGCAAATTACACTAGTAGTCCCTACATTTTGCCTTTGGTGTCATTTTAGTCTCTCTACTTTTAATTGGCGCAATTTTGATCCTTAATTTTATATTTTATGTCAATTTGGTCCAATTAATAATACCGTAGTATTTTTGATGAAAAATAATTATTGAATTGATTGAGGTTAACTCACTGAGTTTAGCAACCTTATTATTTTGCCCTTAAAATCATGACACATGTCACTTATGTACACATTTTTATTAAAAAAATGCTAACTATTGTATTTAATTGGACTAAATTGAGACAATGTCATAAATTCAGGGACAAAATCGAGTCAATCGAAATTATAGGGATTAAAATGACATAAAGATCAAAATACAGAGACTACCAGTATATTTTGCTATAGAAACTTTGGACAATAAATTGAATGGAATGATAAAATTGAAATTAAATTTAAAATGTAGGGACCAAAATGAAATTTAAGTCAAACTATAGAGGTGGGATTTGTAATTTATCCTTATTATAATATAAAAACATATGAATGTGAATCTTGTTGGAAGTTTTCACTTTCTTTAGGCTCCCAATATGAGAAGTTGGATGCTGAGAAGTGCTCAAAATTTCTTCAAACTAAAAGAAACAGTCACCTTTCATGCTCTATATGTGATTTCTTTTATGCTTCTCACTTTGGAGTAATAAATTGTGAATTAGAATAATTGTTAGGGAATATGGAAGCCCACAAGCGTACGATAATACTGACTCAATCTATTAGGGAGAAATTTTAGAATCCATAGAAACCACACCAAGGCCTAATATACATTGTTTGAAACTCATACCTACTTAAAAGTTTAAGCTCATAAGTTAAGAGTCCACTTAATGTATATTAAGACCCATCTCTTTTAGTCTTTATCCGATGTTGAACTCTGTGATGGCCTAATTTTTTTTAATTTTTAAAATAGTCAGTATATAATTTAATTGAGCAATATTCAGATTTGACTACTATGTAAAATTTTGTGTAAAAATAGTTCAGTTTTGTTTTTTTTTTTTTTTTGAAAGAATAATTCACATTCTCAGAAAATTTTGAAATCTTTTTTTTTTATGTTGTTCCCATAAGAGTCTAACACGTTGGATAAAAATTTCAGAAATTAATTGACGAGTATTTATTTTATGAAAATTTGCGGACTAATTGGTGTCCAGTTTAATTTATAATGGAATTTGAAATTGAGTTTTGGGTGTTTGGACCATGACTTGAGATAAATTGTTGAGTCTATTTGGGTATATAATTGGACCATGTTTGGTTTATGGGTGAGACTCATGACTTAGATTCAACTTAATTTGAACTTGTTTATAACTCATGTTTAATTGTTTGGTCATTTTTAATTATGTGATTGGTATTGATTACCATGGGAGTTGTTATTATTTATTATACAAGATTATAACAAAGATTTGAAAGTCAAATTTATGGCGTATATCACACGGTGAAAAATTATATATTTTATAAAGAATGAAAATATATATATTTCATAGTGAGCAAAATATTATATTTTGTGGTGTATAAAAATATTATATTTTGTGGTGAGAAAAATTATATCATTTTATAATTTATATTATAAAATTTGAAAATATTATTATAAAAATTATATTTTTTAAGAAAACTAATTTTTGAGAAGGCAACCCACGTGGGGCTGCCCCTCTCCCTTTTTCTTTTTATTTTCATTTCTTTTTCTTTGTTTTTGGTTTTGACACAGAGGTTTTCACCGTCTCTGCCCGTCTCTCTCTCCCTTCTCTTTTTTCCGCAGTTGCTCAAGCTTTGAGCTTAAAATGAGAGTCTTTATTGTGAGATTTTGCAAAAGTTTTGTAAATAAAAGTCGGAAAGCTCGTTGTGATTTTCGCAATGGTAGTCTTTAATTCTTGATTGGGTGAGCTTTGCATTTTCAGATTTGCTTTTCTTCATATTTGAGGTAAGAACTTTCTTCATATTATTACTTTAAAACTATGTTAGGGATGTTTTGAAAAAAAATATCATTATAGGAGGCATTGCATATATATATATATATATATATATTTCTCAGATTTTTGTTTGGTTAATTTTTGGAAGAAAATTATGTTAAAATGTTAAGAATTTTGGTATTTTGAACTTGATTTGGGAAAATCATATTGTGTTGATAATTTTTACTAAAAATCCAAAATTTAATTTTAATAGTTGTATGTGTTGTATCTACATCATATTATCATTAGACAATTTATTTTGAGAAATATAAAGTTAAAATATTTTTCATCTTTGATTTTAGAATTTATTTTTGAGAAAAATAAATTAATGTTGATGAATATTGTGTAAATTGTTAAGTTGGGATTATAGAGTTGTTTTGAAATTAAAAACTCTAAAAGTATTATATTCATGATATTTTATGAAATGTGATATGTTGATGATTAAGTTGTGTTCATTTTTTTTTTTAAAATGAAAATGTGAAATATGAACTTTTGAATTCAGAACCTTGAAAATGTTACTCTTTGGCATGTTTCATAAATTTTGTTGTAAATATCATGTTGATTTATTAGTTTTAGAAAAGTTGTGAAATTGATATTTGTAGATATTTGGGAAAAATTGGCTAGGCATGAAATGTGGGTGTATTTGAGACATGAGATGTGCGAAATTAAGTTTGGTATTATTAATTTGGAAGATAGTGAATATAATGAACTTACTAATTTTGATGGATTAAATTAGTTTGGTTAATATTTTAAATCCTTCGTAATTAAAAATGTGTTATTGGGTTTAATTCCTAATTTTTAATATTATGAGATTAAAAGTGATGAAGTTGACCAAGTGTGAGATTTGGAAAAATATGCGAGATTAAGTAGATGTGGTATGATATTTGGTCCCTAACTTTACTAGTTGAGTTATGTTATTATAATATTACCTCAAATTCATATATGAGATATTTGAATTGTTTTGGTGGTCTTTGACAAGAAAAGGAAAGAATGTGATTTTAGCTCGTTTGGAGCAAATGGATGAATTGGATTAAAACAAGAATGAGTTATCAAAACTTTTATTTATTTATTATTTTTCTTGGTTTAATTTGACGGAGTTGATGTTGATAATTTGAAAGTGAACACTCGTGTTAGATTTTATAATTATAGTCAAGAGAAGATTTTGATATAATTGATTAAGTGTTGGAATATTCACTTATGCTTATTGAGAATTACGATTGAACTTGAAGATCCCGAGATTTTACTTACATGAGAAAAATGAAAATTTGATTCTATCTAATGTTTGGGATGGGGATGAGTTTTAGAAAGATTGTAATTACATTTTATTGATGAAGTTTGTGAGTTAGAAATTGATGAAAACTTGAACTCGCTTTGGTGTTATATGTTATTGCTATTAATGAACCTATTGTTTTAGAAGTATTGGTTTTGGTAACCGGTAGAGGATTACCATGTTGTTATTTAAATGAGGAGATTCTTGGAAATGTAATAAAATGTTTGATTTTGGACATTTGTTTTATATAAAGAATATTATTGAATTGTCTTAAAAAGTCAAGTTGGAAGTTGTTGATTTACATGTGGTAAATACATGAACATTGATATTGTTGTATTTTCTCTTGGGATTGTATTATAATATTACATTGATAGAGATATGGAATTTGATTACAATGGAGCATTGTGTGGTGGAATTGGAATTGAAATTGAAACTGAAACTATTCAAATGCATTGTTACATATTGCATTGCCATTCCATTTCATTGTTATTATGGATTTCGAATTGCAATTGAAAACTATTGTTTTGAGAAATGAATTGTTTTTGTGAAACAAGATCATTTTGATTTGTTTTGGGTAAATACGTTGGTAAGTCCGGATAGGAGGTGTAGTTTGATATTGGTTAAGTTGGCCTGAGTGTCCATGGTGAAAAACCGAAAACATGCGCAGAGGAGGTACCACGTGTCTTCCGGTGAGAGACTGGTAAAGTGAGGATTTGGTAGTGCTCGATTTGCCTACTTGCATACACCAGCCTAGGGATTACCTGAGTCGTATTTACCACCTTGAAATTACATTGAAATTGTTGGATTAATATACTTTGAAATTGGCATTGTGCATAAGATTTTCAGAAGATGAGAAAAATATTTTGAGCATGACATGACATATGCATTCATCTCATAAGACTGTATAAAATGTATTTGGTGCTTTGTTAGATGTCATTATGAATTGTTTAACTATTTGATTCAATTGATAATGGGGTAATTGAATAAACTAAAAAGAATGTCTTGTTGCTATTAAAGCATGTTTATTTATTGAAGTTAACTAGTTGTGGTTAATTAAATAAATTAGATTTAAGAGATTATGTAATAGAATCATGTGGTTTTGACATGATATGATTTCACGTATATGTATGAGTATCTTTGTACCTGCATATCTTCTAAGGTTATAATATGAGATTGTTTGGTGAGTTAGTGGTTGCTCACTCCCTACCTGTACATGTGTATAGGGAATGTTTTCAGATTTGAGGATCAAACTTGGCATGGTTATAAAGTGGTTATGAGCCGTAGTGCTTCTTAATTGTTTCTTTGGCTGAGTTCTATGCTTTGTAAAGGGCAACGCTCTCTTATTTATTGTAAGTCTCAAGACATTTTTTTTATTTGTATGTAAATGTCATTGTTGTATAACGAGAGGGAACATGTATATTTAATTATTCATTATTTCGTCAAAAGATGAATTGTCACTTATAAATTGGACTTGATTAATGAATATTGGTAATGCTATCCGAGTAATAAAATACGGAACGTGACAAACTCTAACTTCACACATACTCCAACAATCTCCTCCTCATGTGAAACAAACATCGGGCCTCTCTCTTGAGTCTTGATCTTCATCCGCAAGTTTGTTATAGATAACATGCACTCCCCTGTAATCCTGATCTGTAACTCTCTAATATTGAGTCGAATTGAACCTACCGACCCGCACAAACTCCATAGCGAGCTACCATACTCCATGGAGAGAGCCATCTTGTTGTAGTCCAACCTCCACGTGCACTAGGAATTTTGCTCCATCAAGAGTCACCATAGATTTTTTTTTTTTGCTCCATCAAGAGTTTTTCATGCCAGCCCAAGTCCGCCAACATCAAATGCTCTAGGAAATTCTACTCATAGATCGTTTGCCATCGGCTCTGATATCGGTTGTTAGAGAATAAGGGAGTTCACAAGCGCACAACAATACCAATCCAATCCATTAGAGAGAAACTCTAGAGTTCACAGATGCCACATCAATCAATGCCCAACATATATTATTTGAAACTTATATCCACTTAAAAACTTAAGTCTAAAAGTGGATAACCCATCTAATATATATTAAGACCTATCTCTTTTATTTTTATTCAATATGAAACTCTACTTTTGCACATATTCCAACAATAATCTTATGTTGATTATAGCAACATAGTGTGATATGTTCTTGTTTAGAAAATGCATTTTCTTTAACTATTTAGGCAAGTTGATGGCTTTTATATGATCTTTTAATTATCATTTTGGGCTTGAGAGAGCGAGAGAGAGAGATGAATTCCATCAACCTCTGGTCAAACAAGATCTATAAATTTTGTGTTTAATGAATATAAAATCTGCTGAAATATATTACACATAAGTGGTGCTAGATTTTGATGTATTTTTGGCTAGTTTGGTGCAGCTTATTATTAAATAAAAATTGATAATAAAAAATTAAAAATCAAATGGGTATCTCTTTTAGCTTTTAGTTAATCAACTTTTTTATTTTATTTTATTTAAATTATTTATGTTTAATAAGTTATAAATAAAAATTACACCAAACAATTTAGTATAAACTCCTGAAATAATTTTTTTTCTTCTTAAAAACAAAGAATTATAAACAACTCATGAATTTCACTAAACAACACCCTTGTTATTGTTGGTATTTTTCCATGATAATAATAGAAAAATAGAAAAATAAATAAAATAGGAATGACAAAACAACCCTATTTTTATTTTTTTAATTAAAGAATGAAATATAGAATAGATTATGAAAAATGAATAGGTTACATAATGGATTCGAATGAACCAAAATCACTAGAACAAATTAGTAACATGAATAAATAACTATTAGGACTCGCCGAAATAAGATTAATCTTCAAAAAATAAAGAACAAACGACAAGGAAGGCAATCTGAGTCCTGTGTTTCACACAGTTTCCTAAACAGATTCACTTTCTCACCTGTAGTGTTGTAGGTCTGTTAGCGTCTGTCTCCTAGGATAAAATTGTTGAATGTGTGCTATAGTAGCACTCACTGAAGCAACTCCAACGAACTTGAACATTGGTAATACTCTCTCTCCAACAAGAACCAAAGGAAATGACTAGCAAAAAGAAGATGAAAAATTCTAGAATTATTTTGATGTAAAATCATCTCCATCTTTTTATCTCAGAACACCATCTCCATTTTTCATCTCTAAAACTCTCTAAAAATTGGAGGGGAAGGCCTCTATCAAATGCCATTAACAAAGGTCATCAACTCTAGCCATTAGGGCTAGAGTTACAAAGGTCCAAAACTCCTATATGCTTACTATATACAAATAAATTTGTATATAATGATATTTGAATAATTCAAACAGATGAGTCGCAAAACAGATACGAATGTTGGGCCACAACCCAATCCAAGTCAAATCTCAAACACATGCATTAGCTAAGTCCAACAAAGCAAAGCACAACCCAACCCAAGCTTAAGACTAAGTCCAAATCTAAATCCAAATCCAAACCCAGCATATGCACAAGCCTAGGCCTAGTCCAGATCAAGACTAAAAGTCCAAGCCCAATTTATTGATACCTACTTTATGAGACAATTTTCATTTACAACATAATAGGTTCGGCTCATTCTTTGTGTTGTAACATTCTCACTTAAGAGAATATAAAACCACTTAGACCCATCTCAATCGGCAGTTAAATCCCACTTTAATTGAGAATTAAAATTGCCGAAAAATCATTATTTTCCAACAGTTATGGTCCTCTAACTCAACATCAACATCAACATGTTGAAGTGTTCAAAAGCACTGCAGTCATATCATGGGCATGGCCAGAAGAAGATAACATGTTGATGAAATTATTTTTAAATTTTTTTTTTTGATCAGCAAAGAAAAATTTCATAACAGCATGAAATTAAAAGTACAGAAAGATGATGTGCATCGAGAGAGATTCGGAAATGTCAAACTACCCCTATTACTGCTACTCACACTCATACAACAAATCCCTCAACCTCATGATTTTTTGTTTTTTAAACAAGAAAATAATAACAGAGGTTAAGAAGAACTTAACTCAACAAGTAAAACACATGAAACCCCACAAAATTACCCCACAAAACCCAATACAAAGACATGCATGCTGCACACCGCACCTTGTTTCCACCATTTGGAAAGTATAAATTATTTTTTAATAACGAAATATTTTAGTTGTTATAGTTATTATTGTATTTTTAGTAATAAAATTGGACATTTTAGTAATGAATTATTTTTTTTTTGGAACCAAAATTGCCTAAAAAAGTAAACCTTGGAACCAAATTATTTTATCTCTAAAGGTACATTTATTAGTAAGATTTTCCAAATTTGCCGCTAAAAGTCACTTTTTTAAAAATAATAATAATAATAATTTCAGGAGGATCTTTCAGGAGGACTATCCCACAATAAAAATTAGTCTCTAAATATTTTTTACAATAAAATTTTTACTTTTAACCTGTGCTTAGATCATGGATTTGTTTAGAAAAAGGAAAGCGAAAGAAAAAAATTATATGAAATGTAATTATATTTTATTCATATTTTACCCATCTTTTAATATTCCTTTTTAAATTCTTACCCAAATTTATAAACCAAATACATCCTTAAAAATGAAACAATTTAATTTCTAAAACTCTTATACATATTGTAATATTTTAAAAAAATTCAGCATGTTGGGCAAACAGTGTACCAATTTGTTTGCTGTTGCTCTTAGCTGCCAGCAAGGGCAACACGTCCTATGACTCCTATCTCATTCGGTGAAGGACTTTCGGTCCCAAATTTTCTTATTATATATTAACAAAAAATCAGAAATTGTTTTTTACCTTCAAAAAAAAAAAAAAAAAAAAAAAACCAGTTACTTTGTCAAATTTCAGTTAATCATTTTCATGTTAGAGTTTCCATTTTTGGCAAGTTACACCGATAATGCCTGTATTTTGTTTATTGTATTATTTTGATCTTTTTAGTTTCAATTAGCTCGATTTTGACACTTAATTTTAGATTTTTTTGTTAATTTGATCAAATTAATTACAACTATTAACGTTACTTTGGAAAATGCACACATGGGTAACATGTGCTATGTTTTTAGATGAAAAATTATAAATTTACTGAACTAAATGAATTAACCTTAATCAACTCAGTAATTTATAACCAGATTTATCAATTGGACCAATTTGACACAAAATCTGAAATAAAAGATCAAAATCGAGCCAATTAAAAGTATAGGAACCAAAATGATATGGGAACTACACTTAT
This sequence comes from Camellia japonica, assembly GCA_030407325.1. Lineage (NCBI taxonomy): Eukaryota > Viridiplantae > Streptophyta > Magnoliopsida > Ericales > Theaceae > Camellia > Camellia japonica. The sequence goes on from JAPPVO010000029.1 coordinate 53,959,642, forward strand.
TTGATTATTGGTGCTTTCATTATTGCTTACCTTCTCTAGATGTAACTTATGCATTTATCTCAGACTTGCTCTATTGTCGAATTTTTGTGATCGATTTCTGCTTCGCAGTATGAGTTTTGCGTCCTGATATATTCATAGCTTTTTCTTGATACTTTTTTCGAGAATTTTTTTTTTATCTGGTGTAAACTTTTACTTTGTTGGAATGAATTTCTTCATAAGTGTTGCTTGGTTTCCAATCTTAATAGAAATTTTTTTGCTCATGTATAAAAAAAATTTACATTTTTTTTATAGTATGTTTCTCCATCATGATTTTCTTGCAATTTTTTGAACTTTTGAATTTTCTGAATTCAATTTTTAAAAAACTGATTTTGAAAAAAATTACTTAAAATATTAAAAAATTCACTAAAAACAAAAAAAATATGAAAAAAAAAAACATAATTTTTAGAAAATTGAATTAAGGAAATTGGAACCAAACAATATTATTATTATTATTATTATTATTATTATTATTATTATTATTATAACAAGATCCATAAAAAATTATAACAGTTTAAATTAATAGTAAAGTAAAATGATATTTATGGATAAGTTGTTTATGGGACTCAAATTTGTGCCAACAGAAAAAACAAACCACAAAGATCCATAAAAAATTATAACAGTTTAAATTAATAGTAAAGTAAAATGATATTTATGGATAAGTTGTTTATGGGACTCAAATTTGTGCCAACAAAAAAAACAAACCACAAACCTTACAGTTGGTCTAAAGTTTACCCATTTCATTTCTAATGGAATGTTTTGTGCTAATGATAGATGTGGCCAAGCTACAACCTAAAAAGGCCATTTGAAGAGAACAATGTGTCCATTCCAAAGTCTAATGATGAAATACTAAAGCCAATTACTCAATTGTGGCACTTGAATGGAGATTGCCCGTAAGCAACTATTCCACTTAGAACAAAAAAGGAGGATGTGCTCAGAGCTAGATCTATCAAGAGTTTTGGAAAGAAGAAGCATAGAACAATCCCTAAACCACCAAGGTCTGCTGAACCTGACCTCGACAAACAAGGTGGTGGTGGTCAACTAGTACAACCACTAGCATATACAATTTGGGCTGTGCATGAATATGCATGTATATATGTCTGTAGTTACATATTTCAGAAAGGAGGTAGATCGCTTCCAGTATAAAATCTGGACTCGATGATGCTGTTTGGGCATACTACAAGTAACGCCCCCGAAATAATACAATAAACCTATCTATCATGCGGAAGAATATAACAAAAATACAATACTTTCATTCATCAGAGTTTACTGTTTAACAACCAGTTAAATGTCATGTAGGCTTATATCTTCCCAAGTCATTGCTTGGTTGCACAAAGTGAGTCTCGCTCATTACATCTTAAGCCCTTGGCTTTACAAATAACAAACATACACACAACAAGACATAATTAAGAAGCTCTTGCTTCCCGACAGTTCATCCCCGCCATTGCCTTGGAGGAAACATCTCACCTGCACCTGAAAATGGTATTCCCGTATAGGGTGAGCCAACAGCCCAATAGAAATAATCTAACACAATATATGAGGTTCAGCAAAGGTATAAATACTACGTACATAAACAATACAGATACTAAAACATCCACAAGGCCTCCATATTCATATGCCACTAAGACCAAACCTCATTTCCATTTTCCTTCAATTCATTTCAAGTTCATATATGCTACTCAATTCATGAGTTAAATTCATTATCTTTCAACAACCAAAATGAGACTACAACTCAATGGTTTCCAACTATGCAAAACACACATAAACACTTCAAATCTGCCATTTTACGGATATTTCATTCGAAGGAATCGGCACCCATGTATATTTTCTCAAATATGCCATTTTACGGATATTTCGTCTGCGGGAATCGGCACCCATGTATGTTTTCTCAAATATGCCATTTTACGGATATTTCGTCCGCGGGAATCGGCACCCATATATATATATATTTGATTTCGGGTCTTTCACCCAGGACACTCCGGCCAGCCTGCTTTCAGCGGAGTCCATATCTTTTCTCCTCCCAAATAAACATACATATACAATGTATTTATAAACATAGTCATATGCAATGACAACCAACATTTGAATAGCATTAAATCGCCTAATCCTCATACAATTTCTACAACAATCATAGCTATCCTCCACCGATAGCCCAATACAATTATCTCTAAACAGATATTCAATCTCAAGATAAAAAGTTTATTCAAAACTTCCAAAAATGTAAAATAATACATATCTAATTTCACCATCTATAACCATAACCTTCCAATTTCACATTTTCAATGTTAATCCCAATTATTTATACAAAATAATAATTAAATCAAAATTAGGGCAAAATCTCCCTTTCACCAAATATCAACCCAAACACCAAAATCAACTATTTTGGCACAACATGATCTTATATTCAAGCTTCATACTCGTTTACCTCATATTCATCAAATACCCCTCTTTTCATTTCACACCCAAATCCTAGATTTGTCCAAGCCACAACCAAATCTCATCATCTATACACAATAGCAAATAACTAAGCTAAAAATCATATTAGAGTGTAGAAAATCCCTACCTCAAGCTTAGAAGAGAAGATGAGCAAAACAAGGTTGAAAATCCAAAGATGTTGAAACCAACTTCTACTTGGATCAAAACGAAGATCTTGACAAGATCTACACTTAATCTCAAAGGAGCAGGGCAAGAAGATGCTTCCAAGTGTGTAGATCTAAAGATCTTTGAGCAAAAAGTGATTTTGGAGAGGATGGAAGAGCCTCACGGCTTGGAGAAGGAAAAAGAGAAGAAAAGGTAAAAAATAGGTTAAGTGAGGGACATATTTATAGTGCTAGGTCATAATGAAATAAAGTCCCAAAGTCAACCCAAAAGATCAAGTCAAAATCTCCAAAAGTAGGCCCAAAAACCGGGCTGAAATCTGGAAAAAATGTCTGCAGGTGTCGACCCTTATGAAGAAAGGCTGGAACACTAAGCTTGACAGCATAGCAGGTGTCGACCCTTCCCAAGGCTGGTGTCGACACCAAAATGCAGTGAGCAATTTCAGAACAAGGGTCGACCCTTCCTAGATTGGTGTCGACCCTTGCGGCTAACTCAAAAAGAAGGTGTCGACCCCACCAAGACCGGTGTCGACCCCAGAACATGATTTTCAAGTTTCCAAACAACTTTTCAACGTGAACAAGCGTGAACGAGCAATCCCAACAAGTTTAAATCAATTTGTACACCTCCAAAACTAAGGTACAATAACACCAAAGATTCCCAAAACAAAATAAAGGATTCAAATACACTTCCCATAAGCTTTGAAGGACACAAGTGTTACAACCTCCCCACCTTAGGAAATTTCGTCCCCGAAATTACAAATCAAGCTCCAAAACCTAATTGAACTATTCACAACCATGTTATTCCCACAAGTTGAAAACCATGACCCATTCTCCGGTCATCTATTCACACCGACTCGATTCACAAGTCCCAAATTAAAATGAAATTTTCAATTTCCCAAAACATTTACAATGTTTAACCAAAGTCCAAATTTTTCAAAATCGTGCATAGCATATACAATACTTCCAAAAAATGATACAACATCATCAATATTCCATATTCTCAAAACATAAGCAATGTTTATATTGAATCTATGTTCTTCCCAAACAACCATAACATATACAATGTTTTCATAAGTTAAAACATATACAATGCTTAGACTTTTCATTAATACAATAAATTCTCAATACATGCTCATGCATCAATAAACAATTCCGGATATTTCTCTCGGACTTCTAATTCACGTTCCCAAGTCGCTTCCTCGACTCCGTGATATTTCCACAATACTTTTACCAAGGGAATTGTCTTGCCTTGCAAGACTTGGTCCCGTCTATCCAAGACTCGCATCGGTCTCTCCTCATACGAGGTATTCTCATCTACCTCTAAGTTAGTCCAATCCAACACATGTGATGGATCCAGCTCATATTTTCGAAGCATACTAATATGAAACATGTCATGAACCCCGGAAAACTGTGGCGGTAACGCCAAACGATAAGCAACTTCCCCAATCCGCTCAAGGATCTCAAAAGGGCCAATAAACCGAGGGGACAACTTCCCACTCTTCCCAAACCTCATCAAACCTCGTTTAGGTGATATCTTCAAAAAGACATGATCTTCCACCTCAAAAGACAAAGGTCTCCTCCTACGGTCGGCATAACTTTTCTGGCGACTCTGAGTCGTAGCTAGCCTCTTACGAATAAGTGCCACTTTCTTTGTCCTTTCTCATACCAACTCTGGACCTAACAAAGGTGCATCACCCACCTCGGCCCAACACATAGAGGATCTACATGGTCGACCATACAAGGCCTCAAATGGTGCCATGCCAATACTTGATTGGAAACTATTGTTATAGGCAAATTCCACTAAGGGCAAATGCCTCTGCCATGAACCCCTAAAGTCAAGGACATAGCCTCGAAGCATATCCTCAAGGATTTGAATAGTACGCTCGGACTGCCCGTCAGTCTGAGGATGATACACAGTACTAATAGTCAATCTAGTGCGCAAGGCACTTTGCAAACTTTGCCACAACCGAGCAGTGAAACGCGGATCTTTATCCAAAACAATTGTTACAAGGACCCTGTGCAACCTCACTATGTCCCTAATATATAAGTCGGCTCGATAATCTATCGAGTCACTTGCGCGCATAGAAATAAAATGCGCCGACTTGGTCAATCGGTCAACGACCACCCAAATGGTATTACTACCCCGTTGAGTCCTCGGAAGGCCCAAAACGAAGTCCATCATAACATGGTCCTACTTCCACTCAGCTATAGGCAAGGGTTGCAACAAACCCACTGGCCTCTGATGCTCGGCCTTCACTTGTTGACAAGTAAGGCACTTTGATACAAACACAGCCATATCCTTTTTCATACCGCTCCACCAAAATTGGCAACTAAGATCTTGATACATCTTTGTGCCTCCCGGATGCACTGTAGGGCGCGAATGATGAAACTCTCGGAATACTTCCTCTCGGCAAGACTCCGGTACAAACAAACGGTCACGGTATCTCACACTTTGGTCGGGATACACAGTCAAACCTCTTTCTACTTTCCCATTAGAAATCTTCTCTCGAAAGGATTCCACCGCAAGGTTACCCCTCTGCGCTTCCAACACTCGGATCACAAGTACAGGTTGTGCAACTACCAAAAACAAAGCTGTGAATTCAACAGACTCGCCCAGTTGCAAGTCAAACTCATTAAGAGTACCCAACATTTCCCATTCTCAGATGGCGATAGAAGCTACACTGCTAACTAGCTTTTTACTCAAAGCATCGGCCACAACATTGGCCTTCCTGGGATGATAATGCAACTCAAAATCACAATCATCTATGAATTCCATCCACCTCCTCTCTCTCAAATTTAAGTCTTTCTGTGTAAATAGATATTTCAGACTCGTGTGATCAGAGAACACTTCAAATTTCTCACCATATAAATAGTGCCTCCAAATCTTCAAGGCAAATATCACTGCTGCTAACTCTAAGTCATGGGTAGGATAATTCCTCTCATGTGTTTTCAATTGTCGTGAGCCAAAGGCTACCACTTTACCTTCTTGCATCAATACACAACCCAAACCTTCTCGTAAAGCATCACAATATAATGAATAACTCAAACTCCTCTCCGGTATAATCAATACTGGAGCAGTGGTGAGTCTAATCTTGAGCTCTTGGAACGACCTTTCACAAGTCTCACTCCACACAAACTTGATTTCCTTTCTAGTCAACTTAGTCAAAGGTGAAGCTAGTCTAGAGAAATCCTTCACAAACCGACGATAATACCCGGCCAACCCCAAGAAACTAAGAATCTCGAAAGCATTCTTAGGTTGTGCCCAATCTTGCACTACTTCTACCTTGGATGAATCTACAGTCACCCCTTCCCTTGACACTACATGCCCTAGGAATTTAACCTCTTCCAGCCAAAAGTCACATTTTTCAAACTTAGCATACAGCTTATGGGCTCTAAGTAGCTCAAGTACTACTTGTAAATGTTCCTCGTGTTCCTCCTCAGAAGGTGAATAAATCAAAATGTCATCCACAAAGACAACCACAAAACGATCTAACAATTCACAGAACATCCGATTCATTAAATCCATAAACATAGCTGGAGCATTAGTTAGCCCAAAAGGCATCACAAGAAACTCATAATGGCCATACCGCGTACGGAATGCCGTCTTCGGGATATCCTCCTCCCTTACCCTCAACTGATGATAACCCGATCTTAGGTCTATCTTAGAGAAACAACAAGACCCCTTCAACTGATCAAACAGATCATCTATACGAGGCATTGGGCACTTATTCTTAATAGTAGCCCGGTTCAACTTTCGATAATCAATATAAAGCCGTAATGCTCCATCTTTCTTTTTAGTAAAGAGAGCTGGCACTCCCCAAAGTGAAGTACTAGGGCGAATAAAACCCTTATCTAACAATTCCTGGAGTTAAATCTTCAAGTCACTCAATTCAGTAGGTGCAAATCTATATGGAGCCATAGAAATCAGTGCCGTGCCAGGCACTAAATCAATAGAGAACTCGATCTCTCGGTGAGACGGTAAACTAACAAGATCCTCGGGAAAAACATCCGACTATTCACAAACTACCCTCGGCAATTCAACCCAAATTTCATCACCCTCACTACTCAAAAAGCTACCAAGGAGACAACTAAGTTCACTCCGCCCACGCGGATCATATACCGGTGATAAGACTCTATCTACCTGGTCCCCTAAGAAATAAAAGCAATCACCACTCAAGGTACATACAGTAACCTTTTGACGGTAGCAATCTATGACAGCCCGGTATGACGATAACCAGTCCATACCCAATATGACATCAAAACTAAGCATGCCAATCAATACAAATGAAAAAGGTAATCGACGACTAGCAACCTCGATGTCACAACCTCGACATCCCTGTCTCAAGACAGTCTGACCACCAATAGGTGACTCTACACAAATAGGAGATGCTAACTATGCCAACTCTAAACCCAAAACTGATGCAAACGCATACGAAATAAAAGGATGGGATGCATCCGTATTAATCAACAAATTAGTAACTGAATTGCAAAACAAAAACGTACCTCACACTATAGAAGGAGCAGGTACAAGATCTGGCCCTACAACTGTATACATACGTCCAGTAGGCCTCTGCTCAACCTGCTCACCTCTCGGAGCATAAGCCTGGTGCGCTAACTGAGCCGAAGAGACTCCCTGATTAACCCTCGATGCCTGTGTTGAAAGTGCTGGCTGGTGACTCTATGTCTATCTCGAACCAGACGCACCAGATGTGCTACGCAACCGTGGGCAAAACCTCTTCAGGTGCCCTGCCTGTCTACACTAATAACAAGTGAGACCCCTTTGCATACCCTTCTCCGAACCCAAACTCGACACTGGAAAGGTAGATCTAGACTGTACTCCTTGAGACTGTTGTGGGTTGAAACCCCTTTACCTCTTAAAAGGCCTACCAACACCCCGAGTTACAGGAGTCGCCGAAATGGCCTCCTCCATACTCCATCCCATGGTTAATACCGCTGCCTCTATATGAGCTGCCGCTTCAACAAGCACACTATAACTCCTATGCCAAGACCTGGCAATCCTTTCTCAGATGTCGTCATACAACTTACTCTCAAACTCCGAACAACGAAGTTCCTCAGTCTCCACCAACTCCGGAGCAAATCTCAATAGGTTAGTAAACCATGCTTCAAATTGTACCAAAGGTGTAGTACCTTGGCGCAATTCCACGAATTGTTTCCGTAATCCTTCCCGTGTGGAAGGAGGGAAATCGTCACTTCCTCGTTTAGGCATCCTAATAAAGATAACCATAGGTATTAGCACTTTTACAAATGTGCCGAAGCTAACTCACTTGTATCCAAATACATTGGACAACAATAAATCACTCCACATAGGCATGTAATCACATAAACACATACGAATTTCCTTCCTAGATAATGACCGTCCCACGGCGTTGCTAGAGTTCCAATTAGAAATAACAGTGATCAAGTGCTCTTTTAATAGGACTTCCAAAAATCCGTAGACTCGATCAACATCTTAGGAACTAAATTCCATACCCACATAAGCACATAAGCATGTTATCACATAAGCATACAATACATGCTAACGTCTCAATCAAGCGAGACAAACCCATTGTGGTGCTAACCACTTCCCACGTACCCAAAGCATTCAAACCCGGTACGCTTTGATACGAAGTTGTAACGCCCCCGAAATAACACAATAAACCTATCTATCATGAGGAAGAATATAACAGAAATACAAAACTTTCATTCATCAGAGTTTACTGTTTAATAACCAGTTAAATGCCATGTAGGCTTACATCTTCCCAAGTCGTTGCTTGGTTGCACAAAGTGAGTCTCGCTCATTATATCTTAAGCCCTTGGCTTTACAAAGAAACATACACACAACAAGACATAATTAAGAAGCTCTTGCTTCTCGACAGTCCATCCCCGCTATTGCCTTAGAGGAAACATCTCACCGACACCTAAAAATGGTATTCCCGTATAAGGTGAGCCAACAGCCCAGTAGAAATAATCTAACACAATATATGAGCTTTAGCAAAGGTATCAATACTACGTGCATAAACTATACCGATACTAAAACATCCACAATGCCTGCATATTCATATGCCACTAAGACTAAACCTCATTTCCATTTTCCTTCAATTCATTTCAAGTTCATATATGTTACTCAATTCATGAGTTAAATTCATTATCTTTCAACAACCAAAATGAGACTACAACTCAATGGTTTCTAACTATGCAAAACACACATAAACACTTCAAATCTACCATTTTATAGATATTTCATTCGAAGGAATCGGCACCCATGTATATTTTCTCAAATATGCCATTTTACGGATATTTCGTCCGCGGGAATCGGCACCCACGTATGTTTTCTCAAATATGCCATTTTACGGATATTTCATCTGCGGGAATCGGCACCCATGTATGTTTTCTCAAATATCCCATTTTGCAAATATTTCATCCGCAGGAATCGGCACCCATATATATATTTGATTTCTGGTCTTTCACCCAGGACACTCCAGCCAGCTTGCTTTCAGCGGAGTCCATATCCTTTCTTCTCCCAAATAAACATACATATACAATGTATTTATAAACAAAGTCATATGCAATGACAACCAACATTTGAATAGCATTAAATCGCCTAATCCTCATGCAATTTCTACAATAATCATAGCTATCCTCCACCGATAGCCCAATACAATTATCTCTAAACAGATATTTAATCTCAAGATAAAAAGTTTAGTCAAAACTTCCAAAGGTGTAAGATAATACATATCTAATTTCACCATCTATAACCATAACCTTCTAATTTCACATTTTCAATGTTAATCCCAATTATTTATACAAAATAATAATCAAATCAAAATTAGGGAAAAATCTCCCTTTCACCAAATATCAACCCAAACACCAAAATCAACTATTTTGGCACAACATGATCTCATATTCAAGCCTCATACTCGTTTATCTCATATTCATCAAATACCTCTCTTTTCATTTCACACCCAAATCCTAGATTTGTCCACGCCACAACCACATCTCATCATTTATACACAATAGCAAATAACTAAGCTAAAAATCATATTAGAGTGTAGAAAATCCCTACCTCAAGCTTAGAAGAGAAGATGAGCAAAACAAGGTTGAAAATCCAAAGATGTCGAAACCAACTTTTACTTGGATCAAAACGAAGATCTTGACAAGATCTACACTTAACCTCAAAGGAGCAAGGCAAGAAGATGCTTCCAAGTGTGTAGATCTAAAGATCTTTGAGCAAAAAGTAATTTTGGAGAGGATGAAAGAGCCTCACGGCTTGGAGAAGGAAAAAGAGAAGAAAAGGTAAAAAATAGGTTAAGTGAGGGACCTGTTTATAGTGCTAGGTCATAATGAAATAAAGTCCCAAAGTCAACCCAAAAGATCAAGTCAAAATCTCCAAAAGTAGGCCCAAAAACCGGGTTGAAATCTGGAAAAAATGTCTGCAGGTGTCGACCCTTATGAAGAAAGGCTGGAACACTAAGCATGACAGCATAGCAGGTGTCGACCCTTCCCAAGGCTGGTGTCGACACCAAAATGCAGTGAGCAATTTCAGAACAAGGGTCGACCCTTCCCAGATTGTTGTCGACCCTTGCGGCTAACTCAAAGAGAAGGTGTCGACACCACCAAGACCGGTGTCGACCCCAGAACATGATTTTCAAGTTTCCAAACAACTTTTCAACGTGAACAAGCGTGAACGAGCAATCCCAACAAGTTTAAATCAATTTGTACACCTCCAAAACTAAGGTACAACAACACCAAAGATTCCCAAAACAAAATAAAGGATTCAAATACACTTCCCAGAAGCTTTGAAGGACACAAGTGTTACACTCCGGATCCCGTTTCGGTGATTCAGACCATTCATTTTGTTGCGTATTTTCGTATATTGCTTCCATAAAAAAAATTAGATCGATTCGATAATTATAACTTGTTCAATTTATCGTGTTTTTCACTAAAAGAATTGGTGACAATTGTGTTTTTTATTTATTTTTTATTTTTTATTTTTTATGACAAACGTAATTGATGGAATAAGTTATAGTTATCAAATCGACTTAATTTTGTTGGAGTGACAAGGTATATTTGATAAGAACTTGGGCAAGCTAGGAAGGGAATTATAGAAGAAGATAAGGTTGAAATGTAAATATAAGAAAACTTCTTCTTATTACGTTGAGCACAAGTCAAGATTCTTGCATACATCCATTTACAATTAGCTCATGACTTTATATAGAGAACATCATCATCTTAACCTCTTCTAGAAAGGTTCTAGAAAGGTTTGTTATTTTCCAACATCATTATTATACATTTCTAGATATTTCTATCATTATTAAATATCTAGATAGATTATTTCAATCTACTAGATATTTCTAGAGAAATATCTTCATAAATTATTCATTAACTACTCTAGATTTTTCTAGATTACAAATTATATTTTAACACCCCCACTTAATTTGTAATCTTCATGCATTCTTGAAACTGTAAGAATTTTTCTGTTGGCATTGCTTTTGTCATGATATCTGCTAATTGCTCCTTTGTGTTGACGAACTCCAATTGGATTTCACCTTTCTGTACACTGTCTCGAATAAAATGATGTCGTAGTTCAATGTGCTTTGTTCTGCCATGGAATACTGGATTTTTGCTCATTGCAATGGGTGACATGCTATCACAAAAAATTGTAGTGGAACCTTTCTCTTTGTGCTCCATATCCGAGAGAATTCTTCTAAGCCAGACTGCTTCACAAGTTGCATCTGTAGCTGCAATATATTATGCTTCTGCTGATGATAGAGCTACAGTCTTCTGCTTCTTGGAACTCCAAGAGATAATTTTTGAGCCAATATAAAATACATAACCTGATGTACTCTTTCGATCATCCAATGGTCCTGCCCAATCACTAGCAGTGTAGCCAATGAGTTTGCTGTTATTTTCTTTCACATACCTGATGCCGAGATTCTTCGTCACTTGAAGATACCGAAGAATTCACTTTGCTGCTGTATAGTGTAGCTTGCCCGACTCATGCATAAATCTGGAAATAAGATTTACATAGAAAATAATGTCTGGCCTTGTATTAGTGAGATAATTTAGTGAACCAACCAATTTTCTATATGCGGTAGCATCGACCTTCTCTGCTCCATCATTTACTTGCAACTTCTCATTTAAAGAGATTGGAGTAGAAACTGATTTGCAGTCAGACATATGAAATTTCTTCAATAAATCTTCAAGATATTTTCCTTGAGAGATAAATATTTCTCCCTCTGACTGCTTCACTTGAATACTGAGAAAATATCTCATAAGTCCCAAATCAATCATCTCGTACTCCTTCATCATGGCTCTTTTAAATTCTTCGACCATTGATGGTTTAGTTCCTGTATAGATTAAATCATCAACATATAGACAAACTATGAGAAAGTTTTGCGTAACTCCTTCTTGATGTATAGTGATGGTTCATTTTGGCTTCTTTGAAAACCATTTTGACAAAAATACTTGTCAATGTTGCTGTGCCAGGCTCGGGGTGCTTGGTTTAGTCCATACAGAGCCTTCCGAAGTCGGTAAACCTTATCTTCTTTTCCTTTGATTATGTACCCTTGCGGTTGTTCAACATAAACTTCTTCTTCAAGTTCTCCATTGAGAAAAGCTGATTTGACATCTAGCTGATATACTGGTAGCTCATTTTGTGCAACCAAGGCAAGAACGGTTCTTATTGTCTCCATGCAAGCAACGGGAGCAAATGTTTCATTGAAGTCTACTCCAGGTTGTTGTGAGTAGCCTTTTGCAACTAAACGAGCCTTATGCTTCTGGATGGAGCCATCTTCTTTATATTTGGTCTTGTAGACCCATTTAAGTCTGATCACATCTTTGTCTTTTGGTAGGTCAACAAGATCCCAAGTGTAATTCTTTTCAATAGTTTCAAATTCTTCATCCATTTCCTTTCTCCAAATTTCTTCTTTCACAGCTTCTTCAAAAAGCTATGGCTCACAAGCAAAAAATGCTACATCACAAGTTTCATATATTTCTCTTAAGGAACATACCTTTCTTGGTATTATTTTAGATTTTTCAGATGAAGAGCTTCTTGTAGAGTCATTTCTTGGCCTTGGGCTTGGAGTGTTATATGGGCTTTGGTTTGGGCTTGCTTGGTGAGTTGAAGATCCTTATTCTTCTATTGTTTCATTAAATTTAATTTCCTTCTGCTCTAGAATGGAGTTATCATCCCACTCCCATGCTGTCATTTCATCAAATATGACATCTCTAGAGATTACCAAATCATTTTTCATTAGATTGAACAGACGATATCCTTTTGATTCGTTGCTATATCCAATGAATATATATTTTTCTCATTTCTCAACAAAATTTTCCCTTTTTTGGGAAGGAATTAAGGCATAAGCAAGACAACCGAATACTTTGAAAAGATTTACCTGGGGCTTTTGTTTGTGCCATGTCTCATATGGTGTTTTGTTTTGGACAGCCTTCATGGGAGATCGGTTTAGAATATAAACAGCAGTATTGACAGCTTCAGCCCAAAATTTGTTAGAAAGACCTTTGCCTTTTAGCATGCTTCGTGCCATCTCCACAATTGTCCGATTCTTCCGTTTTGCAACTCCATTTTGTTGAGGAGAGTGTCGAATTGTGAGCTGTCTTTTAATCCCATTTTCTTTACAGTAATTCATGAATGGAGTATAAATGAATTCTCCGCCACGATCTCCCTTTGTATGGACGGAGATGACTCCATTTCCTTCAACATTTTGTAGTTTTCCATCACCAAGCTTTATGTCACGCCCTAAAATAATACAATAAAGATAACTCATATGCAGAATAAATATGAGAAACAACATATTTTCATATATCAGAGTTCACTGTTTAACAACCAGTTAAATGCCATGTAGGCTTACATGTTTCCAAGTCATTGCTTGGTTACACAAATTGAGTCTCGCTCATTACATCTTAAGCCCTTGGCTTTAGAAATAACAAACATACACACATAAAGCATAATTAAGAAGCTCTTGCTTCCCAAAACTCCATCCACGCTATTGCCTTGGAGGAAGCATCTCACCTGTACCTGAAAATGGTATTCCCATATAGGGTGAGCCAACAGCCCAATAGAAATAATCTAACACAATTTATGAGGTTTAGCAAAGGTATAAATACCACGTACATAAACAATACCGATCCTGAAACATCCACAAGACCTGCATATCCATATGCCACTAAGACCAACCTTATTCCATTTTCCTTTAGTTTCATTTCCAGTTCATATATGCTACTCAATTCATGAGTTAAATTTGTTATCTTTCAACAATCAAAATGAGACTACAACTCAATGATTTTCCAATTATGCAAAACTCACATAAACACTTCAAACCTGTCATTTTACGAATATTTCATCCAAGGAATAGGCACCCATTTATATATAAAATTTCGGGTCTTTCACCAGGACACTCCGGCCAGCTTGCTTTAAATAGAGTCCATCTCATTTCTCCTCCCAAACAAATATACATATGCAATGTATTTATAAACATAATCACATATGGAGTACATCCCCTTTCTCCTCCCAATAAACATACATATACAATGTATTTATAACATGGTCATATTCAATGACACCAACTATGGATTAGCATTAAATCACCTAATCCTCATGTAATTTCTACAACAATCATAGCTATCCTCTACCGATAGCCCAATGCAATTATTTCTAAAGAGATGTTCAATATCAAAATAAATAGTTTATTCAAAACTTCCATAGGTGAGATAATACATATCCAATATCACCATTTACAACCACAACCTTCCAATTCCACATTTTAAATGTTAATCCCAATTATTTATGCAAAATAATAATTTAATCAAAATTAGGGCAAAATCCCCCTTTCACCAAGTATCAACCCAAACACCAAAATCAACTATTTTGGCACAACATGATCTTATATTCAAGCCTCATACTCGTTTACCTCATATTCATCCAAACCCCTCTTTTCATTTTACACCCAAATCCTAGATTTGTCCAAACCACAACCAAATCTCATCATCTATACAAAATAGCAAATAACTAAGCGAAAAACAATATTAGAGTGTAGAAAATCCCTATCTCAAGTTTGAAAAAGAAACGAGTTGAAACCCCAAAATCAACGATGCCTAAACTCGATCTCCACCGCACACAACGTAGCCCTCGCATAGATAACCAACTTTGATGAAGGACTTGGATCTAAATCCCAATGGATTTGGAGAAATCAAAGATCTTGTGAGGTTTTTGGTAGGAAATGTAGAGAGAAGGGAGATGAAATGTTTTTAGAGAGAGAGATATATATAAAAAGTAACATTCAATCAGCCTAAAGAGAGAAGAAAAGGAAAAATTTCGGATCTACCTAACTTCCCGCCCCTCCAGCCGCACTTGCCTTTTTAGCAGTGTGCTTCAGCCCCTGCCCTATTTTTTGCATGTACGGCCTCATTCCCCGCACGTGTGGCCCTCTCCCGCACTCTAGACCGAGCGATCAGACAAGCAACTTTGGGCAGCTGACCGGGTAGCTGGAACCCTGCCAGGGCGCTGCCTTTGGACCCAACAAGGGCGCTGCCCCCTAGACCCCCGCGAAGGGACGTTGCCCCCTCGACCCCCGACCGGCCCAGTCGAAGTGGAAAAACATAAAAGAAGGATCGAAACCGGGATCCCTACACTTTACTTGCGAAGAGACTTTTTCATCTAGTTGCACAAAAATCTTGCGATTGCCTGTCATATGATTACTGTATCCTCTATCCAAACACCAAATATTTTATGACTCTCGTTGGGCATTCATGCAAGAAAATAATTGTTCTGCTTCATTTTCTTCATAAAAATTAGCTGTCTTTATCATTGTTGAACCAGCAATCACGTTGTGAATGATTTGAATTTTTGCATCTCTTGCACCTAAATCTGCAATCTTTAGATGCCTGATTAAATTTCCTGCAAATAGTGCATTGAGAGTTAGAGTTACCGCTGGAATTTCTTTGACGGTTGTAGTCTCTTCCTTTGTTTTGGGCTTGAAATGAGATTCGGCCTCCTCGTCCTTTTTCGGCCGTGCTTCTTCTTTGAAATGAATCCCTTCCTTGATTTTCTTACTTCTTGTCTCCAATATTGACTTTGGATTGAAATGCTTGCTCCATTGACTGATTTGTAAATCTGCTCATTCTTTGTTTATGTGCCTCAAGAGAACTCATTAGCTCATGTCTAGTAAGTTTAGATAAATCTTTGGATTTCTCGATGGTAGCAACAATATGCTTGAATTTTTGAGGAAAACTTCTTAAAACTTTTTCAACAATTCTCTTGTCATCAAGGTTGTCTCCATAACTTCTAATTTGGTTGACAATTCCAGCAACTCAGGAAAAAAACTCATTAATATATTTAGTATCCTTCATTGCTAGATTGTCAAAATCTCCCCATAATGTTTGTAGTTTAATGAAGATGACCTTATCAAAACCTTGGTAGTCACACTTTAATATATCCCAAGTTTCTTTAGATGTTTTTGCACCCATGATTCTAGGAAAGATAGATTTGCTTACCCCTCGTTGTATGTTGAGAAGAGCACTTGTATCCTTTTTCTTGTTCTTCTTGTACTGCTTCCAACGTGCTTTTGTCCAAGTTTCAAGTTCTTCATCATTTGCTGGTGCCTCATAACCATCTTCAACTAGTTCCCACAAGTCTTGTGAGACAAATAAGTTTTCATTTGGATGCTCCAATATTCATAGTTCTCTCCCTCAAATATAGGGATGAGAGTTTGTGCATAGTTGAAAGTGGAAGAGCTTGCTTGCATGCTAGAATGGTATTTGAAGGAAGAGGTTTGGAGGTTTTAGAATAGGTGAGGGGAACCTTGCTCTGATACCAAAATTGTTGGGGTGACAAGGCACATTTGATAAGAACTTAGGCAAGCTAGGAAGGGAATTATAGAAGAAGATAAGGTAGAAATGCAAATATAAGAAAACTTCTTCTTATTATGTTAAGTGCAAGTCAAGATTCTTGCATACATCCATTTACAATTAGCTCGTGACTTTATATAGAGAACATCATCATCTTTACCTCTTCTAGAAAGGTTCTAGAAATGTTTGTTATTTTCTAACATCATTATTATACATTTCTAGATATTTCCATCATATTAAAGGGTGATTATTCAGTACTCCCAGAGTATAGACATGTGGTGCTCCATAAGGCTTTGATTGGTGGAGAGGCCTAAGGGCCCACAATTCATGTTGGAGATGTGGGAACAACATGGGGCTAAGTAATTAGTGATTGGCTTGGAGTATGGCCACGTGGTACTCCGGGAGTATTGAATAATTTCCCCATATTAAATATCTAGATAGATTATTTCAATCTATTAGATATTTCTAGATAAATATCTTCATAAATTATTCATTAACTACTCTAGATTCTTCTAGATAAATATCTTCATAAATTATTCATTAACTACTCTAGATTTTTCTAGATTACAAATTATATTTTAACAAATTTTTTGTGTGGATAAAATACACGAAATGCCCGACAAAATAAACGGTTTAGATCATCGAAACAAGACTTGTGGTGGACTTCACCAGTCTAAACATTGCCATTCTCCTCCTTTGAAAAATACTATGATACACATCATATGCAATATATGCCATTTCTAAGCTTGATTATCACACATGACATAACTCAATATTATGAGAGTCATAATAAAATAAAACAAAAAATTATTGAGTAATAACTAAACAATATGTGAGGTATATAAACAACTTTTAAATCATAACTAAAATTTTGTCATAATCAACATCATAATATGTCATAACTAATAACACAGTATGTCCTAATCATTGACTTAAAAATTGTAACTAAAGGTGCATATGGTACATACCCTAAATGAGGGTGCATTATAGAATTTCCCTAAATATTTTAGTTAGGAAGGGTTTCTGCTATTATAACAGGATTAGATATATAGTCTTATAGTATGTGATGAGATGGATTATGTGATTTGACACATGACGTTCAAATTACAATAGAATAACAGGAAGCATTTGAATGGGTAAGGTGCATACCACATGGACTTGCATAAATTCTCACAAATATGTATTAGTTACCTCACAAAATCGTTTAAATTTTCACAAATATACATAAATTTGAGAAATCACAACTTATGTATATTTGTGAGAATTTACGCGATTTTATGAGATAATTTGTGAGAATTTATGTAAATACATATGATATGCACTTGAATTATCCTACAATAAGCTTATCATTGAACCAAAAAAAACCTTACACATTTTATTCAAAAAAAAAAAAAAAAGAAAAAGAAAAAAAAAAGGAAAAAAGGGAAGATGGAAAAGGAATTATTTTTGGAAGGTAATTATCTCCTGTTGGTACCAACTCGAGCATGCTCTTTGTGGGCCTGTCAGGAGACTCACCTCCGTTTAAATAATCAATGTAAAATATCAAATTGATAACATACACTACTAGAAAACAGACTTTTAGTGGTGTTTAAAAAACGCCGCTAATTCCTTTTGCGATGTTTAGTACCAAACGTCAAAGATGCAGCCGTCACTGTATCTTTACGATGTTTTAAAAACGTCGTTATATTAGTATAGACGGCGTTTTAGAAACGCCGCGAAATGTCCCTACCATGATGTCACTATGATTTTAGCGACATTTTCAAAACGCTGTCATATCTTTTTTAAAAAACTAACCGTTAGCTTATTAGAGTTTAGGTGGCGTTTTAAAAACTCGGTGAAATCCTCTTTTCTTTTCTTTTTTTCTTTTTTAATTGTGCTAATTTTATGTGATTGAACCAAAAAAATACCTATAATAAAACTTGATAGCCTTAATATGAAATAATAACTCCCATTCAAATAGTAGATGCAACATTAATTCACTTTCTCATTCAATTTAATGTCCAATCATCATTACCCACAAAATAACATATCCAAAAATTAAATTCACAATTCTCAACCAAAAAATCAGCCTTGTTCTTATCAACACCAGCAGTCCTATGGTAGCAAAAATCAACACCAGCCAAAAGTCACATAGCCTTGCTCACAACTCAAAAGCAATAGTAGCATAAAAATGTAACTTAGAAGCATAAAAATGTAACTCAGAAGTACAGATGGTAGCTGCAAACACACAAAGCATTTAAGCATGTGTATTCCATAAGCAATGTTCTAAAAGTAGTAATTCGTTTTCAATATAACACCACAAAATAAAGCCTCCCAAAAGAACTTGTTCAAGTCTCAAATGAGCAAGAGAAGACATCTAGTAGAATGTAATAAACTGTGAGGCATCAGCAACAACTGTGAGGCATCTAATAAACTGTGAGGCATCAGCAATAATCCAAAACCCGAATACCATGCACCAACAAGCCCTACAAGCAAGGAAAAAAGCGGAACAATCAAAATCTATAAAATAAAGCCAACAAGCAAAGTAGTAATGCCCTAAAGGTAATATTACATCAGAGAGCTTGAATTCAAATACACAGATGACCAGAGTAATACTATGATGTTTATTCTTGAACTCTGAAAATTAGCTGCTAAGGAGGAACCTTTTATATACTATACTTTCAGTTTGACAAATCTTGCAAAATTATAGTTAGTGTGTGAAGTCTAAGTAGAGTAATATTAAATTTCAGGAGCCGCCTTCTAAAATAGCTTTTGAGGGCTTTTTTATACACTAATATCAAGTTTAAATACTTGTGTCTTGGGCATAATGTAGCTTGTCCATGTCAACTGAGCACAGATCCTTAATTTCGACCTAAGTCTTAAAAATGTGACCCAATTTCACAGTGCTGAAAAGACTACTTTTTTTGAGTCTCAAACCAAGATCAATAGCAGGAACACATAAACAATTCCATCAAACATAACTACAAAACCATTTGGGTACCATTTGAATATACACTAATATTCAATTTCATTACTCATGTTCCCTTTAATGTTCTTTGAACAGTCTGTGTGCATAAAAAATGAGTTTTGAAGGCTATTTGCTTAGCTGTTTGATGATTTCTACCATGGATGAAGCTTTGATTTATGAATATTATTATCAGCTTAAATAAGCACCATGTTCAGATTTGGTTGGTGTGAATGTTAGAATTGGTGAACACTTTGCAAGTTGAGGAGTTGCCATTAAATTGTTACACCTACGGCTACGTCAATGTCACAATTGAGTTAAGAAAAAGAAAAGAGATGAACTTAACTTTTCCCCAATTGAGTCAAGTGCTCGCCCATTTTCCAGACTTGCCAATGTAAGTTCATGAATTATGAGATTTTTCTTCTGTCATAACATTTTATGAATTTTTCTTACTTTAGAGAAGGTTATGTGAGGATGGATCTACTTTAGCCACATTATAGATTGTTTCTACAAATTCAATAACTACAGTGTTCAAACAAAATCATCTAAGAGAGAACCATAAACTAATTAGGTGATTTGCCTATGTTATTAATGTGTATTAACGGTGCCATCAAAATTGCATTTCAATGTTTTTCTTTAAGGTCTTTCAGCCTTCAAGGTCCTTGAGCTTTCAAGGAATTTCCATACAGTTAGAACATAGAACTACGCAACCCTATTCTAGTCCCAATAATCAAATACATAGACAAAACAAAATTTATATTACAAATAAAATGGATAAACACTCTTACACAGCTAACATGTGAAACCCCCACAATCCACTGCACTGAATGGGAACAAGCATCTAGCAATATTTTATTATTTCCAAGTTTGTTCAGAGAGACAATAAACAATAATATCCAACAGCTAAATAATATAGACAAATTGAAGCAAGTTTCAAACAAAATCCTAAAAGAGACAGATAAGCAAGTTTTAAATTGTTACACCTATGGCTACGTCAATGTCACAATTGAGTTAATTATTTGTAGATTATTAGAAAACTAGTGATGTTAGTACTTTTACCTTGTTAGTTCTTCTTCTTCTTCTTCTTCTCTTTCTTTGAAAGGTGAACCTATATTTAATCAGAACAAGTATTTCAATTAATAAGATATTGTATTGTCAAAAAAGCTTTGATTAAATGGTTGCTCACCTCTTGGGATGAAAATACATGAGATTGTTGTTGATGTGACATTGGCCGAACAGTGGAATGACTACTAAGTGAATCAACAACCTATCATTCAATAAGAGGCTTAAGTTCTATAGTAGCTCTGGGCAATTTAAAGTAATAACTAGTAAAAATAATGAAAATACCTGCTGCCTATGTAATGGGTTCGAGGGTGCAACAACTGGTGCAACGGGCACGCCCGCAGCTTGCAATTGAGATTCCAAAATCTCAATTCGTGACTAAAAATCTACGCATATAGCCTGAATTTGTTTCTCCATTACGTCATTCATCTTCAACTCTAACTACATTTGATACCGTTGAAGTTACTCTTCAACTTGTTCTTGAACTCGAGTTTGGAAGATATGATTTTGCTCTTGTGGCTGCCTATATCTACCTCCAAAAACATCAGTGGGGGATGGTTCCCATCCAAACGTCCGAACACGACCAGGTTGCTCCGGCCCCATAACTTGTGTGAAAATCTGTTCATGTAATGCAGCAGGGTTCGAAGAAGATCCCTCCATGTGCTCCATTAGCTCATTCATTTGAGTCTGCAATTTTGAATTCAATAATAAGCATCCAATATAAATGATATTAAAAGTCCAATAAAGTAGTATCACATACCATAACTTCATTAACTGAATCACTATTGGAAGTACCAGCGTTCATGTATGCGACCATCCACACCTGTGGCCGACTAGCAGGAACCCCATTGTTCTTTTTTGTCTCCTGTAAATAAAAGATAGATAAAACAAAACATGTATGACAAAGATGAGAAGATGAATTTTAAAGATAATAAATTTCAATTTTCAATCTTATACATATTAAACTTGATTTAGTTTAGTTATAAGTTGAGCTAGCTAAGTTATAAGTTGTTTAACTTAAAAACTTAAAAAATTTCAAAATATGTCCAAGATGTAATGTCTAATTATACCTCCACTCGAACTACTGAGAAAGTCTTTTGGCCTGTTCTATGATGTAGTGTGTTCTTCTTCCGGATTTTTCTATTCTTCTTGCTTGATTTCTGTTAAATATGAAATTCAATTGAGATATTATAAAAAATTATCATATATAAACATTTTTTCACATAAATAAAATTATACCGATGCACTCTGAGTGCCCCAATAGTAGACCAAGGCCCGCCACTGATCCTCATGTACTCTATCTGGTCGATAAGCCAACCTTTCTGCATCATTCTTGAAGGATGTATATCCCATATTTTTCACTCGACTTTTCCAATCTCTCAATTTCTTCCCAAATGAAGTCATTATTGTTCTCTTCATGGAATCATCTGCTTTTGTATGAGCCTGCATTACAATTATACACACTTGTAATATGCAATGTCAACTACACTTGTAATATGCATTTCATATGGAATCCAATTGTAATATGCATTTCAACTTATTTCATATTAAATATCTGTATTACCTTTATCTCCCTCCATATGTTATCTTTATTTTGTTGTGGGACATAATGCCAAGTCGTAAAAGTGAGTGGTGCAAGACTCCCATCTCGTGCCAAAACGCCCAAATGTGAAGCAAGGGGTGTGTATCCTTTAACTACTTGATTCAACTCATTTGAAACAAGTTTTAAAACACCATCGTCTGAAGTACCCCATTGACCCCTTGTAAGACAGATTGATCTATTCTTTTGAAACCATGAAAATGACTCTATCTATCTCAAGTGTTTTAGTAGAAATCTCATGTAGTAAATTTGTCTAGATCAAACCCGGTCAATTATTAAGCCTGCCTGAACCCATCCATTCATTTATCACCCTTACGTTGTCTCATTGAAATGAAGTTGTTTTATGAAACAATAAAGCAAAAGATAATAGTTCAGCAAAAATGCTAGTTTAATTTTGTAGACTTGTTTAGCCCACTGAAACCTTTTTGCTGCAACTCTAATGGGCCATCTCCAAAACCAGTGATTAAAACAAAGGATTCTTGGTGGGTCTAGCATAGTTGAAGACCAGAAGGAATTATGAAGAAAACTTGTTTGATTTAATTCACAATATTATTTTACTAATTAGAAAATGCTGAGAGATCTATTTTCTAAGATAAGCCAATGCTACATTCTGCTATCCTAGCTGTTGGTAAGTCACTAAAATTTATCTCAGAACTGCATCCTTAAGAATGCAAGAGGAGCAGGCATTACCTCTTAAATGCAAAGATGAGTACTTGCAAGGTTAGATTCAAAGTCTGCCACTCAAGTAGAAGCTGGTGTTAGTCCTCTTGCAATTTATGGATTACCTGAGGATAAAATGAAAGTACCTATAGTTAATGCAAAAAATAAATAATAAAATAGTTTGGCTAAACCACTATTTTTACCTCAAGATAATACTTCAGCAAAAATGCTAGTTTAATTTGAGCCTGTCCTGGAGTTGGTGCAGCTATACCTGAGGAAACCAAGGAACTAACTTAAATAGGTCCACATATGCTGGTTGAGAATGTTCCTAGTTCTCAGCCTAGCTTTGTCACTACTCTTGTGATTCCATATGTTATTATTGCAAAGCTTCGAATCTCATATCATTGAAGTTAGATGATGCGATCAATGTTTGACAGATGATTCCAATCACAAACAAAAGGGATTCATATATATGATATATAGCATTAAACATATGCAAATGAATGTGAGCTGGAAATTTGCCAACAGAGAGTAATATCATCAAAATTGAATTGACTAATAGAAAAATAGAATTAATATCTCATTCTCCATAGTTTCTTCTTCTAAAAAAAGTAATGAAATAACTAGTGCCTGATGCCAATACAGTAATTCTTCATTTTTCCCAAAGACCACAAATAGAGCGAGAGAGAGAGAGAGAGAGAGAGAGAGAGAGAGAGAGAGAGAGAGAGAGAGTACCGATTAAAGTTCAGCAACAAAGTAGACTATTCGCCGCCATCGAAGCTTGAAATGCGAGTAATCGAGGGGTCAGAGTTCAGATCTGAGCTTTTGGAAATCACTGAATCTCTGAATCTTTGCAAATGAGACGGTGGAGCTCGCTACCTCGCCGATGCAGCTTCGAAATCGCTTCGATGGAGCTTCGATCTGAATCTTCGATGAAGCTTCGAACTGAATCTTCGATGGAGCTTTGAAATCGCTTCGATCTAAATCTTCGATGGAGCTTAGAGAGTGTTGAGAGGGAGAGAGAGATTTGTGTGTATAAGGGTTGAGAGAGAGAGAGAGAAAGAGAGAGAGAGAGAGAGTTGTGAATCTTCGATCGAAATCGTTTTGTGTAATAGGCTTAGAGAGGGTTCTGATTCAAAATAAGGTTTCACAAAAGGAGGACCGTGTGGCTACCGCATTCGGAGGCGTTTTTGAACGCCTCCCATTATAAAACGGTGTCGTTTTGTTTAATACAATACACGGCGTTTATAAAACGCCGTTAAATACTAATAACAGTGACGTTTAAAAAAATGTCGTTAAAAAAACGCCACTATATCCCTTTTTTCAGTTGTAGCTACAACATCGAATCACATTTGTTTTTAACAAAATAAATAAGAAATATATGTGATCTCTAAATTTTTTGAAAATAATATGATTCATTTATGTAGTTATAATTATCAGATCAATTTAATTTTTTTCTATAAATATTATACGTAGAACACCCAACATGATAAAAGATTCAAATTATCAAGATCAGTCCCATGGTGGGCCCATCAAAGGCCAATAACTCGTATTTCCCAACTAGAAAGAATCCTAATTATTTTTCAACTATGTTTCTTATTTTTTTGGTATTATTTTTTTTAAATGGATAATTTCTATTTATGTTTTTTTTGTGGTTATTTTGATTTATTTATTTATTTATTTTAGCATGCAATAGTTTATCTTGGAGGAGACGAGTATTATGGAGTAAGTGTAACCATGACTGTTTGGGAACCCAGAGTCCAGCAAGATGATGAATTTAGCCTGTCTCAGTTCTGGATCTTTGGAGGTTCTTTTGGTACAGATCTCAACACCATTGAAGTTGGTTGGACGATACTTTCACATTAATTATGATTATAATGTAGATTTTCTTGTCATTCTTGCCTTTTGTTTTTATTATGAAAATTTTAATATATAATTTCAAGTCTTTATTGTACTATTTCAAGGCACAAGAAGTGAGTCTCGTTGTCTTTTGTCTAGAAAGGAGAAAAGTTAGTAATAAATTAGATTGCGTAAAATATTGATTTTTATAATAGAATTAAGAGATTTTTATTGATAAGTCCAATTTAGAAGTGTTTTAACTTAAGAAGTCCACGAAGGAATTTTTTAACCCATTTAGTCCCATGTATGTATAGTTTTATTCCATAAAGTCCATTTTCTTGATTTACACTATTTTCTTGGACACTTATACCCTTATATTCAATTTTGATACCCTTATAAATATTTTTTGAACGATTAGCAATTTAATGATGTGAACATTCATATTTTAAAATTCACATTGGTAGAAATGTAAAATTGGCCCGTGGGCGGCCCGAAACCCGCCTGCGAGCCGGGGCGGGCCCGGCCCGTTGTCAATGTGAATATTCACATTGACATGTTAACATTCACATTAATAGGAGTGTAAAATTGGCCCGCGTCCCGTGGCGGCGCGAAACCCGCTCGCGGCCCATAGGCGGCCCGGGGCGGGCCCGGTCCGGCCCATTGACAATGTGAATATTCACATTGACATGTTAACATTCACATTGATAAGAGTATAAAATTGGCCCACGGCCCATGGGCGGCCAAAAGCCCGCCCGCGGCCCGGCCCAGCCCGTTGACAATGTGAATATTCACATTGACATGTTAACATTCACATTGACATGTTAACATTCACATTGATCGGAGTGTAAAATTAGCCCGCGCCTCGTGGCTGCCCGAAACCCGCCCACGGCCCGTGGGCGGCCCGGGGCGGGCCCGGCCCGGCCTGTTAACAATGTGAATATTCACATTGACATGTTAACATTCACATTGATAAGAGTATAAAATTGGCCAGCAGCCTAGGACGGGCCCGACCCGGCCCGGTCCGTTGACAATGTGAATGTTCACATTGACATGTTAACATTCACATTAATAGGAGTGTAAAATTGGCCCCCGTCCCGTGGTGGCGTGAAACCCGCCCGTGACCCATGGGCGGCCCAAGGCGGGCCCGGTCCGGCCCGTTGACAATGTGAATATTCACATTGATATGTTAACATTCACATTGATAAGAGTATAAAATTCGCCTGCGGCCCATGGACGGCCAAAAGCCCGCCCGCGACCCGGGACGGGCCCGGTCCGTTGTCAATGTGAATATTCACATTGACATGTTAACATTTACATTGATAAGAGTGTAAAATTGGCTCGCAACTCGTGGGCGGCCCGAAGCCCGAGGCGGGCTTGGCCCGACTCGTGACAATGTGAATATTCACATTGACATGTTAACATTCACATTGATAGGAGTGTAAAATTAGCCCGCGCCCCGTGGCTGCCCGAAACCCGCCCACAGCCCGTGGGCGGCCCAGCCTGTTGACAATGTGAATATTCACATTGACATGTTAACATTCACATTGATAAGAGTGTAAAATTGGCCCGTGACCCGTGGGCAGCCCGAAGCCCGACCTCGGGCCGGGGCGGGCCTGGCCCGTTGGCAATGTGAATATTCACATTGACATGTTCACATTCACATTGATAGGAGTGTAAAATTGGCCCGCAGCCCGTGGGCGGCCCGAAACCAGACCGTAGCCCGAGGCAGGCTTGGCCCGACCCGTGACAATGTGAATATTCACATTGACATGTTAACATTAACATTGATAGGAGTGTAATATTTGTCCTCTACCCGAAGCTCGCCCGCGGCCCGGGGTAGGCCCGGACCCAAACCCGGGCCGCCCATGGGACGCGAGTCAATTTTATACTCTTATCAATGTGGATGTTAACATGTCAATGTGAATATTCACATTGTCAACAGGCCGGGCCGGGGCCGCCTCGGGCCGCTCACGGGCCGTGGGCGAGTTTCGGGCAGCCACGGGGCACGAGTTAATGTTACACTCTTATCAATGTGAATATTCACGTTGTCAACGGGCCGGGCCCGCCCCGGCCCGGGGCCGGGCTTCGGGCTGCCCACAGGTCACGGGCCAATTTTACACTGTTATCAATGTTAATGTTAATATGTCAATGTGAATATTCACATTGTCAACAGGCCGGGCCGAGCCCGCCTTGGGCAGCAGGCGGCCTTCGGGCCACCCACGGGCCATGGGCCAATTTTACACTCCTATCAATGTGAATGTTAATATGTCAATGTGAATATTCACATTGTCAACGGGCCGCCCATGGGACACGAGTCAATTTTACACTCTTATCAATGTGAATGTTAACATGTCAATGTGAATATTCACATTGTCAACAGGCCGGGCCAGGCCTGCCCTGGGCCGCCTACGGGCCGTGGGCTAGTTTCGGACAGCCACGGGGCGCGGGCTAATTTTACACTCTTATCAATGTGAATGTTAACATGTCAATGTGAATATTCACATTATCAACGGGTCGGGCCGGGCCCGCCTAGGGCAGCCCATGAGCCGCGGGCGGGTTTCGGGCCGGCCACAGGCCGCGGGCTAATTTTACACTCCTATCAACGTGAATGTTAACATGTCAATGTGAATATTCATATTGCCAACGGGCCAGGCACGCCCCGGGCTTGGGCTTCGGGCTGCCCACGGGTCACAGGCTAATTTTACACTCTTATCAATGTTAATGTTAATATGTCAATGTGAATATTCACATTATGAACGGGCCGGCCCGGGCGGCGGGCTGGCTTGGGGCGTCCACAGGCCGTGGGCCAATTTTACAGTCCTATCAATGTGAATTTTAACTTGTCAATGTGAATATTCACATTATCAACGGGCCGGGCCGGGCCTATTTTTTTGGCCTGTGGGCCGGCCCGGCCCGACTCGAATTTTTCCGGGCACTCACAAAGATCGACATGGGCCGGACCCTTACACATTGACGGTGTGAACATTCACATTAGGGGTATTTTGGTAATTATGTCACCTATAGGACTTATTGAAATATAAGAAAATAATGTGAACTAAATGGAACATAGGTAGATGAAAAGGGTATTTTGGTCTTCTTATCTCAAATTGGACCTAATGGAATAGTCAAAAAGAATATGGGTTGGATGGAATAAAGCTCTTAGAAAATAGATTTATCAAAAAAGCTCCCTAGAATTAATTACACTTGCCATCTTTATATTTTTGCCAACATTTTATTTTGATCATTTTATTTTTAATTGTGGCGACCGCTTAGAATTTGTCAAGTTGTAATATCACATTCCCATTCAATTGACGTTAAATAAAAGTAAATGAAATTGACACGTGATATTTTCTCATCTGATTATCACCTCTACACTCCGTACAAAATTTTAAAAATCTCTTAGGTGAATTTACTTTTCACCAAAATTCTACTTTTAATTGTGGCCTTAGAGATATGTCACATGTAACAAACATATCAATTTCCTTTATCCTCATTTATATCAAATAGAAAGAATAATCACATTATAATTTAATTAAAAATGTAAAGAATTAATTATTACAATTAAATAATAAAGCCAAAATGATACACCTGCCGTTCCATTTTGTTAGGCTTTCTTTCTATTTTGGGGTGTTTTAAAAATTAGTCCTTTTTGAAAAATCAAAGAAAAATGTTTTTAGTTTTCCAAAATTATCTCTCAAAAAGTAGCTACAACTATACTAAAAGTTGAAAACAAAAGGGTATTCTTGAAATAAATGTTTTTAAAAACTGAATTCAAATGTAATATTTATATGCTCCCTAAAAAAGTTAAAATTCCTGAAAAAAAGAACAAAATGAGATAGAGGAAGTATGCTGGTGAAAGTGTACAAATGCTAAATATTATTTAGGCTTAGAAAATGTTACATATAATCTTATTTCTTATCTTTTTATTTTTATTTTTATTTTTATTTTTCACATAGACACAGGTGAATGGACCTCATATGCATTTATTGATGTGGCCCCATATATGGCTTTGAGTCCTGGAATGAGAAAATAGGATAAGAAATGAGATTATGTGTGGCATCACTCAAAACAATAATATATTACATAGATTTATGGCGATTTTAAAGTTAAGAGCATTGCTATTCAAGATGAAAAATTAGATTCAATTTTTAAGCACAGTGATATAGCAATATTAAAAGTAACACTCTCTCATATCTTCTCTAATAATCAATCAATCATATTGTTTATACATCATTAAGTCTATAAAATAATTGTAAAAGATAGGCTTGTATATTACTTTCCTAAAGTTAAATATCAACCATACACTTTTATTTTTCTTTCGACATTATTTATATTTATATTTTTTCCCTTTCTTTCATTTTATTTCTCTCATTTGGTGAGAAAAAAACAAGTTAACCTAGGTTTGTATGGAGATAACAATACCAGACTTTTCAACTACTGGACTCTGAGTCTTGATTATTTATTTATGAGAAAATTTAAAAAAAAATATTATAGTGTTTGACCATTGTAACAAAATAAATCATGAATTTTTAATTATCAATTTAAATTCTAATATTTTAATTTGTTTTCAATCTATACCATCATGCAATTTTTGTTATATAAAATTGATTGAAAAATAATATTTTAATCGTTAAACTCAATATAGGTGTACATAAAATATATAAAAATACCTTCTTTCGTTGAGTTTAATAGCTAAAATATATATTTTTTTTGTCAGTTCTACTTAACTGAAATAGACAAATGGTTTAGATAGAAAATAAATAAAAAGTTTAAGATTTAAACTAATATAATTAAAAATTAAAAATTTATTTTGCTATAAGAGTCAAACCCTCATATATATATATATATATACTTTGGTAACTTTCCCTTTATTTATTTATCCTTGAAAAATTTACTTATAAATCCTATTTGCGAAATGGTGATTCATTTAATCTCAAGAATTTTCTTAAAGGTGATCCATTTAATCCCAAAATTTTCTTATTGTCCATTTAGTCCTATCAATTTTTGAGAGGTAGATTTAATATATTTTTTAAAAATTAGATTTACGGTTATACCCTTATTTCTATTATTTTTATTTTATTTTATTTTTGGTGCTAGAAAGGTAAGATATACAACATATAGGAATCAAATTTGTGATGAATTTTTATATAGGAATCTTGTTTTATTTGGAATGACTTGAAATGTGAGATTTTTCGAACATTTCAAAAAGAGTACCAAAATGACTTGAAATATGAGATTTTTCAAACATTCCAAAATGATGTAGGATTTTTCAAATATTTCAAAAGGAATACAAAATTTCCTTAATAATTTTGAGCAAATATATAATTTCAAATTATAACATTCCAATCTAACACTCTAAAAAAACTCTTTGTGTACTTTTTCTGAACTTAGCACTTCAAAAAAGCTCCTTAGTATAACATTTCAATGTAACACACAAAAATTCTTAATGCACTTTTTTCATAACATTTGTAACACTCTAAAAAAAAGTATGTGAGATTCTTCAAACCATTCCAAAAGGATGTAGGATTTTTCAAACCATTCCAAAATGAGTACAAAAATTTCTTAGTAAGTTTTGGACAGATGTTTAATTTCAAACTGTGAGTGTTACGTTTGGAAAAAGCACACTAAAGAGTGTTTTTAGTATTTTTATGTGTTACATTGGAGTGTGTTACATTAATTGGAGTGTTACGTTTGGAAAAATTACACTAATGCTATGTTTGGTTGGGGGATTTGGGAAGGGAGTTGAAAAATGAAAGAGAAAATGTGTGCGAAATTAGGTGAAATGTACGTATATTTTAATCATATTTCACATACCTTTTCTCTTTCCTTTCCAAATCCCCCAACAAAACACAGTGTAAGGAGTTTTTTTTGGAGTGTAACGTTGTTATGTTTGGAAAAAGTGCACTACGAAATTTTTTAGTGTATTACATTGGAGTGTTACGTTATTAGAGTGTTACATTGAAGTGTTACGTTGTTACTCGTAATGTTGGATTTGTTCCAAAAGGAGGGAATTCAAAACTTTTATAGTGTAGATTGCCCAAATATGTAATTTCAAATTTGGAGAAACCCATTTTTATTTCTAAAAAATTAAACCCAAACGTGTAAGTCACCTTTTTGTGTAATTTCTACTTTAATGAGACTTTTGGATTCATAAGAAAAAAAAAGAAAGATTAAACAGTTTATAAGATCATATTTTTTGATTTATTAGTGCTTTATCCTTTACATTTTCAATAATGTTTTAATATTTTTAGGGTTAAAAAAGTGTGGTAAAAGTCTCCTGGGTGTTGCACCTACTTTAGTTGATGATTTGGTTGATAGGCTAGTATGGTCAGCAGCATCAACATAGGTATTCTCATTGTCTTTTGTATATAATGGGGCTTTTGCTCCTGCAAGTCCTCCTTTGAGAATAAGTAAACTAGTGTGGGTAAAATACATGCCTCCAAAAGTCCAATTTTTTGGGTGGCTAGCATGGACAAGTAGATTAAAGACAACAGTTTTTCTCCAAAGAATTGGTGTGCTCAAAAGCAATGCATTAACTCTGTGTTTGTTCTGCAAAGCTGAGATTGAAACAGTGAACCATGTCATGCTGTCTTGCTTTTTTGTATCGAATGTGTGGGCTGAAATGCTAAATTGGTGGGATGTTCAAGGGGCCTTACCTGGATCTGTTGAAGGGATACTTCTATGGTGGGATAAGGAGAGGCTTAGCAGTAAGAAGAGAAAGATTTGGTGGGGCATACCTCTAGTTGTGTTGTGGTCCTTGTGGAATCTTAGAAATGATGTTGTGTTCAATGCATTAGTCCCTAATGTGGCTAAGTTATGTGAAGTGATAAAAGTTAGAGTTGCATTATGGTTGAGACCATATTACTCAGAGCATAGTTTTACAGTTCAGGATTTTGTGTTAAATCTTAGGCAAGTGAGAAGATACATTAAAGGAAAAAGGGTGTAAGGTGTTTGTACTATATTTTTGTCTTTATTTCTGTATAATTTCTAGCTGTTGTTATCTCTTGTAAATGTGTATGATCATCAATAAGGTTTTTTCATTGTTTCAAAAAAAAGTGCGATAAATTGACAGAGTGATGATTATAAAAACATTGGGATGATACAACCTCCGCTATTCCGGCTTTATTCAAGTCGGCAAGAAAGTAGAATTGGGGGCCACCATGTTTCCTGCTTCTCGTTATAATTGTTCCCAAGGTGAACTTAACTTACTTGTGTGGAAGGTAACACTTTATCTATTAGGTTAAATTACATTCACATCGAGTGCTAGTTGACTGGAAATGCAATTAAGAGCTAGATAAAAAAAAATTAAACCCTATGGCCATGGTGGTAAATATATGTTGGCCATCAAGCTGGCGCATTGATTTGTTTATTCATAGTTGTGTTTAATCTTGATTGACCCTAACTTTTTCTATGAGGTATTTTTAAGAGAGAATTACGTCTTAGTGGGATAGAAAATTACAAACACTTGCACCCTCACAATTTTTTACTTACATCCCATTATAGATTCACTTACTCCCCACAAGTTTTTGTTATTTTTTTCTTCTATTCCACTATGTTATAATTCTCTCTTTTTTCATTGTAGGATGATGTTGTCGAGTATATGATGGGGATTATTATTGTTATTTATGTTGGAACAATCTTTTGTGTACAATAAATAAATTGAAACTAAATCAAACAAATAAAATAAATAATGTACTGAATTTATTTTACCGAACCAAAAGAAAAATAAAAAGATCAAGTCGAGTGTGTGACACTCTATCCTTAAGACAAATTCATCCTGCTATGGTGCTTACGGACAAAAGGCATCTATTTTCCAGGATACAATGATTTTCACAAATTGTTGTAGCACTCCAAACAATTTGTTCGGCGAACAAAACCTATGTTCTAAACTCTCTGATTTTTTCCTAAAATAATATAAAGAATAATGAAAACGGAAGTAAAAAAGTAATTTTCAGACTGTTTTTTCGGATGTGAAAAAATCTACTGGAATGTCAAGGAATTTATAGGACTGAACATGTTTAATTATTCAAACTGAACATGTGGAATTTGAATCCAACAGGTGCATAACAGTTTAAACAGATAATTGCTAGGTAGTTTATATCTGTTGGAAAAACTGCTGGCAGATTTGAATCTGTCTGGCAATTTTAAATTTGTTCGGGTTCCAACAAATCTGAAAACTATTTGGATTGATTGAACTGTTGTGGAATTTGAATTTGAAAAAAGGCACACATTATGGACAAAAAGTTTTGAATTTCAAATTCAAATTACATTGGCGCAAAATTTAAATTAATTTTTCCCGCAAGAAATTTGAAAAAAATTCAAATAAATTTTGTCTAAAAAATTAATACTAGAACTGACCCAACCCACAACCGCGCCCCGGCATGGCTTGGCGGTGGCTCATGCGCGTGTGTGATGGTTTGGGCTAAGGTTCACTTTGTCCATAACTCCTTCCTTCTACAAACTTGGGGTGCCCCCTGGGGCCCAACCCAAGTGTTGTCACCTAGAACTTATACACACATAAGTTCTCTCAAGTTTTCAATGTGGGATAACCATTTCAAGGAAACCCACATTTTACTTCTTTAAATGTCAATTCCACAAACACGAAAACGACGTCAAGTTCCCATTCACTCATAAATGATTTTAACTAACCGTCTTCACCGTGTGACTTGCCACGCGGCAAGGAATACGTCACCTCTTCGGACCCACACCAAAAGACGTTTGGGGTCCACTCAATTTTGGGCTCAAAGTTGGCCCAAAATAAGCCTATAAAACCAAATTTTCCAACAATCCCCCACATGAAATGGAATTTGATAGAGAGAAAATGCAACAACATGATTTAATTACAGAGAGTACAGAAATTGAAAATATTCTGCAAAGGATAGTAGGGGTGGGCGCGGGTCGGTTGCGGCCACGAAACTTCCAATCCGCCATCCGTCCGCCAGATTGGCGGATTGAAAAAAATCAATCCGCATCCGTCTGCCAATCCGGCGGGTGTGGATTGAGCGGATTGGCGGTTTGGCGGATGGATGCGAATCGGTTTGGCGGTTTAAAATTTTATAAATTTTCAACATAATTCAACTTGTGCACTTCCTCAAAAAAAAAAAAATTACAGTCAATGACTTAAAAAAGTATTACAATCACTGTATGTCTTATCTAAAGAAAGAAAGTTTAAAACTTTAGAATATTACGATCACTGCATGCCTCATCCACATATTATAATCACAGCATGATTCATCCACATAAAGTATTACAATCTGTGATTCTTAAAATATAATAATAATTCAAACCACCAAAACTATGAACAGAGCAGTAGTAGAGATTGTATGTCTCTATATTGTTACATCTATATATGTTTTTGAAAACAAAAACCAACCAGCATATATCATATTTTATATTTATTATTTTTAGAGCTAGATTTAAAAACCAAAAAATATAGATAAATAATATGTTTTTTTTTCAATTCAAAAAATATTCAAGTTGAAACTTTTTTTCAACAGAATATTTAAACTCTTTTTCAATTGAAAACACAAACATAATATTTAAACAAATTGAAAATACAAAATCTTATAAATTACTAAGGGTGCTCGCGATTTGGCGGTTTGGCGGTTCGGTTGCGGCCAAAGAAATCTCAAATCCGCCATCCGTCCGCCAATTGGCGGATTGGAGAAAATCAATCTGCAACCGTCCGCTCATCATCACGCATCCGTCCAAAATACGGTGGATCGGTTCGGTTCGGTCGGTTTTGGCGGATCGGTATATCCGCTGCTCACCCCTAAAGGATAGGTAGCTTTTGGTTTTTAACCTTCCTTTATGAGACATTATCGGATTTACTAGCTAACCAGTGAACATGATGTCTTGAATTGTTCAGCCGTTTGTGTAAACCAAGACAATAGAACTCACACAGTATATCCCCAGACATAGTTTAGTTCTCACTATTGTGTTCATTTTGGCCCTGAACAATCTGGTCTTTCGTGAGTGCTCTAAAGACTTGTAGCCCTTCGCAAATCTCATAGAACCGGTCCAGTTCACACTCACATAGGTGATTCTTATGAAGAGTGTCCTGCCATACTCCACTAGGTTTAGCTAGATATAAGAATCATTAAAATTTTACTTAACCTAAAACGCTGCAGACATCACTATTTTATCCTAGAAATGGGTAGGAATTTGACTCCCCAGTGATTCTTCTGAGTCATACACAACTCGGTTGTCCCTTTGAACCTAGATCTTGGGATCTCCAGTCAACTAGGTTGGGTTGTCGTTGTGGTAACACTTATTTAATAGGCTTAAGTCCCATTCCCCATGATGAATTCTCAACTAGCTCTCTTGCTAACCCTTTGGTTGGTGGATCCGCTATGTTATCTTTAGACTTCACATATTCAATGGAAATAATTCCATTAGAGAGTAGTTGTCTCACGGTGTTATGTCGGCGACGAATGTGACGTGACTTACCGTTATACATATGATTCTGTGCTCTACCAATTGCTGATTGACTATCACAATATATGCATATAGCAGGCATCGGTTTTGGCCACATTGGAATATTTTCAAGAAAGTGGCGAAGCCATTCTGCTTCTTCCGCAGCTTTATCTAAAGCTATGAATTCTGATTCCATAGTAGACCTAGCAATGTAAGTCTGTTTGAAAGATTTCCAAGATACAATCACACCACAAAGAGTAAAGACATACCCACGGGTGGACTTTGAGTCTCTAATATCCGATATACAATTTGCATAACAGTATCTTTCAAGTACTGCTGGATATCTAGTATAATTTTTCCCAATGTTACGAGTGCATCTAAGGTATCTAAGAACCCTTATAATTGCTTTCCAGTGTTCAACTCCTGGGTTACTCGCATATCTACTTAATTAGGGCTGGTTTGGGGTGTCCTAAAAAAGTGCACTTTTTGTCTTTTTAGACTAAAAAAGACAAAAAAAAAATATGGAAGTTTGGGTTAACTTTTTGACTTTTTATGAAAAAATGTGTATTAAAAAATTGTATAAAAAAGATGGGTAGGAGATGATTAGATAGGGGTGGGCCCCAGCCGTATAACCGGCTGGAGTTGAATGGGAGTTGAAAATTATTGGCTACTTTTTGTACAAAGAACTGGACAGTTTTGTTTGGCCCGTGGGGGTCATCACGGGTCCCATTTTAATAATATGAACCGTTCAATGTGTATAACTCGTCGAACACTATGTACCTATAAAAAATCACGTTAATCGGATATCGATAGCTATCTGATCAGATTTATTTATTTTTTAATCATTAATTATAACACCATCCATTTGTTGTACATAACTGATTTGATCATATAGTTATTGATATCCGATTAATGTGATTTTTTGCAGACATATAGTACTCGACGATTTCTACACATTGAACGGTTCAGATTATCAAAACGGGACCTGTGATAGCCCCATGAGACGAACAACAGTGTGTAAAAATCACCCAATCATTTCTTTTGTTTGAAAATGCCGCACACAGCAGCATGCAGGAGTCATTTCGGTGTGTACGGAAGGTTTGAAAAAAATTGATTTTTTTTTTTTTTGGGTGAATAGTGATATCTTTTTGGATTTTGGAGTAACTTTTTGGCTTTTTGGCTTATATAGCTTAAGCCAAACCAGTCCTTACTTATTGCATAAGCTATATCCGGCTGAGTGCAGTTCATCAAGTACATTAAGCTTCCTATAATTTGGGCATACTCTAATTGAGAAATATTTTCCTGTACATTCTTAGAAAGAAACAAATTAACATCCACAGGTATTCTAGCAAGATGATCATCATCTTTGCTGAATTTGTCAAGTATTTTCTCAATGTAATGAGATTGTGACAAAGTATAACCTTTTGATATTTTGGTAATTTTCATACCAATAATTACATCAGCAATGCCCATATCCTTCACGTCAAAATGTTTATTCAACATTTTCTTAGTAGTTTTAATCATGTCATTATTACTACCTATGATGAGCATATCATCCACATAAAGACATACTATAACATAATTGTTGCTAGTGT
Source organism: Camellia japonica (assembly GCA_030407325.1). Lineage (NCBI taxonomy): Eukaryota > Viridiplantae > Streptophyta > Magnoliopsida > Ericales > Theaceae > Camellia > Camellia japonica. The sequence continues at coordinate 53,996,254 of JAPPVO010000029.1, forward strand.
TTTTAATATAAACACATTTGTCACACTCATTAATTTTAAATCCATTTGACATCATTGCCTTGTTAAATTTCTCATGCCATTGCTTTGGCGCTTGTTTTAAACCATATAATGATTTAACTAATTTACACACTTTCTTTTCTTTCCCTGGAACAAAAAATCCTTTTGGTTGTTCTATGTAAATTTCTTCATCTACTTCACCATTTAAGAAAGCGGTTTTTACATCCATTTGATGAATTTCTAGATTGTACAAAGACACAATAGCAATTAGCATTCTAGTGGATGTTATGTTGGGTATACCTCCTTATTGGAGTGTGGGACCCAATTGGTTTTGAAAAAAGAGTTTAATTTGGTTTAGTATTAATTATAATATATTTTTATATATTATATTTAATTTGTGGAGACCCAATCCAATTTGGAAACAACTAAGGTTTGATAAAAAAAAAAACCCTAGATTCACAATATAATTTTGGTGTATTGTTTTTCCCCAGAGAAACGTGCTGCTACTACAAGTTGTATTTATTAAAAAATCAATTTGGTGGGTTAACAAAAGTCCTTGTGGAAACATCAATTCAGTCTCTGTTTCGGCTTGGTAATCAATTAGTGGCAGCAAATTGGTTCGGTTAGTTGCTCTGTTTCGGCTGATTTGGGTTCGTTATTTTGGGTCTTCTTCAACTCTGATTCTGAAGATTTTGGTTCATCTATTTGGTGAGGTCTTTCCTCTTGTTTATTTGTGATTATTTGGAATTCACCTAAGGGTGGTTTTGTGAGACCATTAGTGTCTCGTTTGTAATCGTTTGGAACTTATTTGGTTGATAGTGGAATCGGATTTCGATCCCGTGGACGTACCTCACATTGAGGGAACCACGTAAAAATTCTTGTGTTGCTTCTGATTTAATTTTTCCGCATTAGTTTTTATTCCCATTGATTGATTTACTTGTGGGGAATCACATCGATTTTCCCTAACAACTGGTATCAGAGCTTACGGTTTATTTGGGTTTATTTATTTGTGTAAATCAATGGAGGGGAATGTGGGTCGTATGTCTAGCTTCAATGGAAGCAATTGGGTAACTTGGAAAACTAAAATGGAGGACCTATTATTTTGTAAAGACTTGTATGGACCCATTGAGGGTGATAGTGGCAAACCGAAGGTATGAAAGATGGTGAGGGAAGAGGCTTAATCGAAAAGCCGTTGGTGTTATCCGTCAATGGATTGATGACAGTGTGTTTCATCATGTTGCTACTGAAACTTTAGCACATGATTTATGGAAAAAATTAGAGAGTCTTTATGATAGAAAATCAGCCACAAATAAAGCTTTTCTGTTTCGTAAGTTGGTTAATTTAAAATATAAAGAGGGCAGCCCTATTCCGGAACATCTGAATGAAATAAAGAGTATTGTTAACCAACTTGCTTCTATGAAAATTGTTTTTGATGATGAGTTGCAGGCTTTGATGCTACTTAGTTCTTGCCCGAAAGTTGGGAGACTTTGGTTGTGACAGTTAGTAATTCGGCACCCGATGGAGTTGTCACAATGGGCCAAGTCACTAGTAGCTTGTTGAATGAAGAAACTAGAAGAAAATCAGCGGGTTCCTCTCATTCGGAAGCATTTGTTGTGAGAGGCCGAAGCAAAACAAGGGGGAGGAGTAAGACTCCTCATGGTCGTGATCAAAGCCGTGACAAATCAAGAGATGGTTCTTTTTCAAAGAAAGACATTGAGTGTTATTATTGCCATGAGAAAGGGCACATGAAGCGGGAATGCCGAAAGCTCAAGAACAAGGAGAAAAGGCGTGACAAAAGTGTAGATAAGAAGCAAGAAGACACAACGGCAGTTACTACCGATGATCTCATGGTCGTTTGTGAAGATGATTGTATCAATTTTGTGGGCCAAGAGAGCAATTGGGTGATTGATTCTGGTGCTTCTTTTCATGTGACTTCTCGAGTTGATTTCTTCACTACCTACACTGCAGGAGATTATGGTTCTGTTCGAATGGGTAATGAAGGTTTGTCCAAGATTATTGGCATGGGTGATGTTTGCTTGGAAACAAATTTGGGCTGCAAGTTGTTGCTTAAAGATGTGAGGCATGTTCCCGACATTCGCCTCAATTTGATCTCTACTGGGAAGCTAGATGATGAAGGCTTCAACAACAAATTTGGTGATGGAATATGGAAGCTCACAAAGGGTTCTTTGGTGGTGGCTAAGTGCAAGAAGACTCATACACTTTATTCGATGCAAGGAAAAATTTGTAAAGGTGTTGTCAATGCACTTGAAGATGATACTTCTACCGAATTGTGGCACAAGCGGCTTGGCCATATGAGTGAAAAGGGGCTACAAGTTTTGTTCAAGAAAGAGCTTCTACCCGGTTTGAAAGGTACACATCTTAAAACTTGTGTTCATTGTTTGGCGGGTAAACAACATAGAGTTTCTTTTCATAAAAATGTTGCTTCTAGAAAAGAAAATGTTTTGGAGTTGATTCATTCGGATGTTTGTGGTCCTTTAAAAGTTAGAACACATGGTGGTGCACTTTATTTTGTTACTTTCATTGATGATTATTCAAGGAAAGTTTGGGCTTTTCTACTAAAAACTAAAGATCAAGTTCTAGAAGTATTTAAGCATTTTCAGGCCATGGTTGAAAGAGAAACAGGGCAGAAATTGAAGTGCATCCGAACAGACAATGGTGGTGAATACATTGGGCCATTTGATGAGTATTGTCGCAGCCAAGGTATTCGGCACCAAAAGACAGTTAAGAAGACTCCTCAACAAAATGGCGTTGCCGAGAGGATGAACCGCACCATTGTGGAAAGAACAAGGTGTTTGCTTTCACAAGCTAAATTGCCAAGATCCTTTTGGGGTGAGGCAATGAGTACAGCGGTTGACGTGATCAATTTGTCTCCTTGCTATCCTTTGAATGGTGATGTTCCTGAAAGAGTTTGGACTGGCAAAGATGTGTCTTATGAGCACTTGAGAGTGTTTGGTTGCCGAGCTTTTGTTCACATTCCAAAGGATGAGAGGTCCAAGCTTGATAGTAAGTCAAGACAATGTATTTTTCTTGGCTATAGGCGTGATGAATTCGGGTATAGATTGTGGGATCCGGTCGACAAGAAAGTCATTCGAAGCCGTGATGTTGTGTTTCTTGAAGACCAAACAATTGAAGACTTTGGCAAAGGTGATCAACCGGAGCCAAAAACTAGTGATCTCATTGACATGGATCCATCTCCTTCATCTTCAGTTGATGATGAAAATGGGGGAGATGTGCAGCCACCTATTGAAGATGTGGAGGATGATGCTAATCCTAATGAAGTTGAGCCAGAAATTGAGGAAGAGCATCCAACTCAAGAACCGCCACCACAACTTGAGTTGAGAAAATCTACAAGGGACCGACAACCTTCAAGAAAGTATCCTCCCAATGAATTTGTGTTGATTTCGATCAAGGGGAGCCGGAGAGCTACCAAGAAGCAATTGAGCATGCAAAGAAAGGTGATTGGAAAAAGGCCATGGAAGAGGAGATGAATTCCTTACTTGAAAATCACACTTATGATTTAGTGAAGTTGCCTAAGGGGAGGAAAATTCTGAAAAATAAGTGGGTTTTCAAATTGAAGAATGATAGGAAGAATCTGAGGTACAAAGCACGTCTTGTTGTGAAAGGCTTTGGGCAAAAGAAAGGTATTGACTTTGACGAGATTTTCTCACCGGTTGTAAAGATGTATTCTATTCGGGTTGTACTTGGCATGGCTGCAAGTATGAACCTTGAAGTTGAGCAACTTGATGTGAAGACCGCATTTCTTCATGGTGATCTTGAAGAAGAAATTTACATGGAGCAACCGAAGGTTTTGTAGAGAAAGGGAAAGAGAAATTTGTTTGCAAATTGAAGAAAAGTTTGTATGGCCTCAAGCAAGCTCCACGGCAATGGTACAAAAAATTTGACTCTTTCATGATGAATAATGGTTTTTCTAAAACCACTTCGGACCATTGTGTGTTTGTGAAAAATTTTCCGGATGGCAAATTTATTATTCTTTTGCTTTATGTTGATGACATGTTAATTGTGGGTCAAGATTCTACCATGATTAACAGGTTGAAATTGGAGTTGAGCAAGTCTTTTGCTATGAAAGATTTGGGACCGGCAAAGCAAATACTTGGTATGAAAATTGTTCGTGATCGCAAAAAGGGGCTGATTTGGTTGTCTCAAGAAAGCTACATTGAGAAAGTTCTTGAGAGGTTCAACATGGATAAAGCAAAGCCGGTTGGTTGTCCACTTGCGGGTCACTTCAAACTTAGTTCGAATCAATGTCCTACAAGTGAGAAAGACAAAGAAGAGATGTTGAAAGTTCCTTATGCTTCAGCAGTTGGTTCTTTGATGTACGCCATGGTTTGTACAAGGCCGGATATTGCTCACGCCGTTGGTGTGGTGAGTCGACTTCTCTCTAATCCGGGTAAAGAACATTGGGCAACGGTAAAATGGATTCTAAAGTATCTTCGAGGGACTTCGAAGGTGTGTTTGTGTTTTGGGGATGGTAAGCCGATGCTTGATGGGTTCACAGATTCTGACATGGCCGGTGATGTTGATTCTAGGAAATCTACTTCGGGGTATTTGATGACTTTTGCAGGGGGAGCTGTGGCATGGCAATCTAAATTACAAAAATGTGTTGCTCTCTCAACTACCGAAGCTGAATTTATCGCCATTACAAAAGCTTGCAAGGAAGAGTTATGGTTGAAGAAATTTTTGCAAAAGTTGGGTTTGAAACAAGAAAGGTTGTACTTTATTGTGATAGTCAAAATTCTACTTTTCATTTGAGATCGAAATACATTGATGTGAGATACCATTGGATTTGTGATGTGTTAGATTCGAAATTGTTACAACTTGAAAAGGTTCACACAGATGATAATATTTCAGATATGTTGACTAAGACTTTGTCGAGGGACAAACATGTGAAGTGTCGAACTTTGGAGGGTATGGTTGATGTCTCCACCTAAGTCGGTAGGGGAGAATTGTTGGGTATACCTCCTTATTGGAGTGTGGGACCCAATTGGTTTTGGAAAAAGAGTTTAATTTGGTTTAGTATTAATTATAATATATTTTTATATATTATATTAAATTTGTGGAGACCCAATCCAATTTGGAAACAACTAAGGTTTTGATAATAAAAAAAACCCTAGATTCACAATATAATTTTTGGTGTATTGTTTTTCCCCAAGAGAAATGTGTGGCTACTACAAGTTGTATTGATTAAAAAATCAATTTGGTGGGTTAACAAAAGTCCTTGTGGAAATATCAATTCAGTGCTCTGTTTCGGCTTGGGTAATCAATTTAGTGGCAGCAAATTGGTTCGGTTAGTTGCTCTGTTTCGGCTGATTTGGGTTCGTTATTTTGGGTCTTCTTCAACTCTGATTCTGAAGATTTTGGTTCATCTATTTAGTGAGGTCTTTCCTCTTGTTTATTTGTGATTATTTAGAATTCACTTAAGGGTTGTTTTGTGAGACCATTAGTGTCTCATTTGTAATCGTTTAGAACTTATTTGGTTGATAGTGGAATTGGATTTCGATCCCGTGGACGTATCTCACATTGAGGGAACCACGTAAAAATTCTTGTGTTGCTTCTGATTTAATTTTTCCGCATTAGTTTTTATTCCCATTGATTGATTACTTGTGGGGAATCACATCAATTTTCTCTAACATGTTATTCTAGTAACCATTGAGTATGTGTCAAAGTAATCAAGACCTTTTTTTTTTTGTCTAAAACCTTTGACCACAAGTCTTGCTTTGTATTTGTCAATTGATCCATCTGCTTTCATTTTTCTTTTGAAAATTCACTTGTACTCGAGAGGTTTACAACCTGGTAGCAAATCTACCAATTCCCAAGTGTGATTTTACAAGATGGATTCAATTTCACTATTGATAGCCTCTTTCCATAAAGGAGCTTCAAGACTAGACATAACCTCTTTAAAAGTTAATGGCTCATTTTCTAACAAAAATGTTAGAAAATTTGGACCAAAAGATTTTGAGGTTCTAGCACGTTTACTACGCCTAGGTTTCTCTTCCTCAATTTGATCTAACTCGTGGTCTTGTTCTTGATCTTGACTAGTAATAGCATCAAAAGATATTTTATTATTACTAGTCTCTTGTCCAATTTTATTAGGAAACACATGTTCAAAGAAATTAGCATTCCGAGATTCAATAATAGTATTTACATGCATTTCGAAATGTTCTGAATTATGAATCAAAAACCGATATGCACTACTATTCTTGGCATAACCAATGAAAATGCAATCAACGGTTTTAGGACCTATCTTAGTCTTTTTAGGGCTAGGAATAGCCACTTTAGCCAAACATCCCCACACTTTTAAGTATTTGTAGGATGATACTCTCCCATGCCACAATTCATAATGTGTTTGATTCACTTTCTTTCGGGGTACTTTATTATGTATATAATTAGGAGAAAGTATTGCTTCCCCCCACAAGTTCTGAGGTAATCTAGAACTTATTAACATGGCATTTATCATTTCTTTTAAAGTCCTATTTTTCCTTTCAGCAATATCATTTTGCTGAGGTGAGTAAGGAGCGGTGGTTTGATGAATTATTCCACGTTCTTTACAAAATTCACCAAAAGGTGATTCATATTCACCACCTCTATCACTTCTAAGGTTCTTAATTTTCTTACTAAGTTGATTTTCAACTTCATTCTTATATTGATTGAAAGTTTCCAAAACTTCATCATTGGTTCGAATTAAATAAATATAACTATATCTAGTATAGTCATCTATAAAAGTGATAAAATACTTTTTCCCACATCTAGTTTGAATTGATTTAAAATCACAAATGTCACTATGAATTAATTCAAGTGGTTTCGTACTTCTTTCAATTGAATGGAAAGGAGTTTTGGATAATTTTGCCTCAACGCAAATTTCACATTTATGATTTGAATCAATGTCAAATTTAGGTAAACATTCTATATTAATTAATCTACGCAAAGATCCATAATTAACATGTCCAAGTCTACCATGCCATAAATTTGAAGACTCAAGTAAGTAAGAAGAAGATGTATTTTTATTAATAACAGAGGGTACAACAGTCATTACATTCATTTTGAAAAGGCCATCAGACATGTAACCTTTTCCTACATACATCCCATTTTTGGTAAGTACAAACTTGTCACTTTCAAAAACTAGCCTAAACCCATTTTTACTCAACAAAGATCCGGAAACAAGATTCTTGCGAATGTCCGGTACATGTAGCACATTCTTGAGAGTGAGTTCCTTTCCAGATGTCATCTTCAGAACAATCTTCCCTTGTTATTCAACTTTGGAAGTTGAGGAGTTGCCCATAAAAAGTTGTTCACCATTGTCCACTACTGAATAAGATGTGAACATCTTTTTGTCGGCATAGATGTGGCGAGTAGCACTAGTGTCCACCCGCCATTCTTTAGGGTTTCCGACAAGATTTGCCTCGGAAACAACTGCAGAAAGATTTATGTCATCTACACCATTGGAAATATTGTCCACTTCGGTCATATGGGCTTGAGCAGGCTTCTTGCTTGTTCTTCTTTTGCTTTTACCTTTGCTACGGTAATCTTTGGCCCGATGTCCCTATTTGTCACAGATGTAACACTTGCCATTAAACTTGTACTTTTTATCCCCCCCCCCCTTAGAGCTTTGTGCGGAACTTTCTCCAGAAAACTTTTGTTTCTTTGCTTTTGGAGCATGTTCCACCACATTTGCCTTAGACTGCATTGGATGCTTACCAGCCCACTTCTCTAAATTGCGGTTGTCCTCCTCAATCCTCAAATGGACAATTAATTCCTCTAAAGACATTTCTTTGCACTTGTGTTTGAGGTAGTTCTTGAATTCCTTCCAGCCTTGTGGTAATTTCTCAATTAAGGCAGCAACTTGAAAGGATTCACTGAGAGACATGCCTTCTGCTTGAATGTCATGCAGAATGCGTTGGAGATCTTGAACTTGGCTGATCACAGTCTTAGAATCAACCATCACAAAGTCTAGGAATTTGCCAACCACAAATTTCTTTGAGCCAGCATCCTCTGTTTTGTACTTTTTCTCCAAAAACTTCCAAAGTTCCTTTCTGTTTTGATAGGACTATAGACATTGTATAACGTGTTGTCAAGTCTGTTCAAGATGTAGTTCTGGCAAAGGAAATCAACATGTTTCCAGGCATCGACCGCAGCAATCACTTGCTGGTCAGTTTCATCCTCGTTCAGAGTAGGAGCATTCTCATGGAGAAAACGAGCCAGGTTCAGAATTGTAAGATAGAACAACATTTTCTGCTGCCATCTTTTAAAACTTCTCTAGCTTCTCACCATGATTTACCGGTACTGTCACAACAGGAGAGGGGGTTGGCGCAATTGTAGCCACCATACCAATACTCGTTTGAGCATTTGTTTCAGTAGCCATAAATTCTAAATTATAAAACAAAATTATAATTAGAATTTTATACTGCACAAAAATTAATACAAATTCATAGAATTAAATTATGTAAAAATAAAAGAAACAATATTGTAACTTTTATTTCCAATTAATTTGAAAATAAATAAAATTTATTTAACTAAATTAATTCCACACAAAAAATTAAATTTCTGTAACACTTCAATAATTAAAATACTAAAACAGAATGTTAATTAATGAATACTCAGAAATTATTTATGAAAACCAAAATTAATTTCTGACAAAATTCCACAAATAAATATTCTGAATCGTTAATGACACCAGTATATTACTACTAGTTGTCAAAGAAAATAGACAGTATATTACTACTATCTGTCAAACAGTATATTACTACTATTGTTTTCCAACCAGAATATTATTTTGTAAAAACACAAAAAATAATTTCTGTAAGAAAAAGAAAGAAGAAAGGAAACAAACGAAAAATTCTGTATAAACAGAATAATTTAAATCTGTTTTAAGATTGTTGGAACAATCTTCTGTGTACAATAAACAAATTGAAATTAAATCAAACAAATAAAATAAATAACGTACCAAATTTATTTTACCGAACCAAAAGAAAAATAAAAAGATCAAGTCGAGCGTGTGACTCTCTATCCTTAAGTCAAATTCGCATTGCTACGGTGCTTACAGCCAAAAGATGTCTATCTCCCAAGATATAATGATCTTCACAAATTGTTGTAGCACTCCAAACAATTTGTTCGGCAAACAAAACCAGTGTTCTAAACTCTCTGAATTTTTTCCTAAAATAATATAAAGAATAATGCAAACAGAAAAAAAAAAAAACTGGACAGCAAAAAAGTAATTTTCAGACTGTTTTTTGGATGTGAAAAAAATCTGCTGGAATGTCAAGGAATTTATAGGACTGAACATGTTTAATTATTCAAACTGAATAGGTGGAATTTGAATCCAACAGTTACAGAACAGTTTAAACAGATAACTGTTGGGCAGTTTATATCCGTTGGAAAAATTATTGGCAGATTTGAATCTGTCTGGCAGTTTTAAATCTGTTTGGGTTCCAATAGATCTAGAAACTATTTGGACTGATTGAACTGTTGTGGAATTCGAATCTGAAAAGAGGCACACATTATGGACAAAAAGTTTTGAATTTCAAATTCAAATTACATTGATGCAAAATTTAAATTAATTTTTTCTGCAAGAAATTTGAAAAAAAATCAAATAAATCTTGTCTAAAAAATTAATACTAGAACTGACCCGACCCACACCCGCGCCCGGCACGGCTCGACCGGACGGATAGTGGCGGCGGCATGTGTGTGTGTGGTGGTTTGGGCTAAGGTTCACTTTGTCCATAACTCCTCCCTTCTACAAACTTGGGGTGCCCCGTGGGGCCTAACCCAAGTGTTTCCACCTAGAACTTATATACACACATAAGTTCTCTCAAGTTTTCAATGTGGGATAACCATTTTAAAGAAACCTACATTTTACTTCTTTAAATGTCCATTCCACGAAGCCGAAAACGACGTCAAGTTCCCATTCACTCATAAATGGTTTTGACGAACCGTCTTCACCGTGTGGCTTGCCACGCGGCAAGGAATACGTCACCTCTTCGGACCCACCCCAAAAGACGTTTGGGGCCCACTCAATTTTGGGCTCAAAGTTGGCCCAAAATAAGCCAATAAAACCAAATTTTCCAACAATTTAAAAGGTCCGCTACCAGTCTAGCATCCATTTCTACTTCAATGTTTCTTAAGTTAAGGTTGAGGACGATGTTTTTTTTTAGGTACATCAGAAATAGGTTGATGACGATGTTAAGCCCATTGCATAAGGCTTAAAATTCAGCAATGATACCAGTGTAAGGATGTTTGTACAAAACTTAGCTCCCCAAAATTCATTATGGTCATTGATCAACCCACCATTATTGGTCCAACCCAATTTTCCCTTTGTGGCCCTATAAGTTTTAAGCCTGAGTTGTCCCAATGCTTGTTGGTTTACAACCCACCAACATGGTTGCCTTATGACGAGGGAGGAGGAGAGGCTTCACCCTAAAACAAACACACAAAGGCAAGACTGATAGAGGTGGGCAAGTTCAGTACTTTATGACAATTAGAAAGGAGCTTAAAACAATCTTGTTTGGACAAATTATACTATTTGGTCACTATATTTTATCTGTTGTGCTATTTTGGTCACTACACTTTTAATTGGCTCAATTTTAACCTTTAATTTTAGATTTTGTATCAATTTGATCCAATTGATAATATCGTTAGTTTTTTTTTTTTTTAAAGAAATCATCATTAAATTGGTTGAGGTTAACTCACTGAGTTAAGCAAATTTATAATTTTACCCTTAAAAATATGACACATGACACTTATTTGCGCGTTTTTCACAAAGAAATGCTAAGAGTTATAATCAATTGGACTAAAATAAGATAAAATCATAAATTCAGGGATAAAATCATAAATTCAAGGTTAAAATCAAGCCAATTGAAATTACGGGAACTGAAATGATACAATGATCGAAGTATAGGGACCACTATCATAATTTTCCCATCTTGTTTTTAAGAAGCCAAATATACAAGCAAGCCATCCTCCTTTCATCCCCTTTAGGGCTGGACTTGACTTTGGAAGGTTTCTATAAGCCCTGGGATCAACCACGTCCTCTAGCTTGCACTCCAAGAGAGCCTTAGTACTAAGGCCACTTTAGCTTCACCAGAGTTATCCTTAATTCTCTTTGCCCCATTGGCTACTTTGTATTTGAAGATGCTAATCATGTTCTACAAGAATTCATGGCCAAGTCCATTTGGTCTATTTTTAATTACGCTTCTCCTACCCGCTAGAGATTTTCTTTTTCTATATCTATCTTTGTTTTTTTATTTTATTTATTTATTTATTTTTATCGGCAAAATAAAATTTTATTGATAAATTATGTAGCACAAGTAGTACAACAAAACACATCGAGAAGTTTGGAAAAAACCAAATTGCTTAAGAAGATGAATTGTGTTTATATCTATGTTTACTAAATTACTATCATGTACATGTATATATGTCTAGTCGGCAATGATGCATTGTTGTCACCTTGGACTTTTGATGTATTGTTACTCTTTGTAATATTTCCTTATCAATAAAATATATATTTTTTTTTTGAAAAAAAAATGAGGTGGAAAAAAAAAAGAAAAGGAAAAATAAAATGATGAAACCTGTTGTACATAGAACCATAACTACAAAGTTAGAACAAAAAACTTTGTCAAAGAGCACCAAATAACAAGAATCTCCTCTTCTAAGATGCTAACTTCTTTTTAAACTTCTCCACCACTGGTTGCCAAGTACTTCTTCTCCTTGGATTTGCCCCTTAGGTAATCCAAGATATGAAAGAGGTCATTTCTGATTGAGGCAATTAAGTTTTTTTTAGCAAACTCCTTAACTAACCCCTCTTCCACACCAATTCCACAAACAATACTTTTATGAAAATTAATCTTAAGGCCTGACATGACACAATGATTTCATCCCATTTGGCTTCATAAAAAATAATAGTGTCATCTGGAAATTGTAAATGAGAAATTTTTAGCTCTTGACGACCAACTGAAACTCCTCTAATCAGCCCATTTTCTTTGGCTCTCTCCAATAGAATATTTGAACATTTAGCCACTATATTAAAGAGGAAAGGCGATAGTGGATCACCTTGTCTTAACCCCTTTTGAGGAGAAAATTCTGCTTTGGGTGACCCATTTACAAGCACTGAAATCCTTGACGTAGAAATGCAGGACCTAATCCACCCCACCCATTTTTGACCAACCCAAAGTTTTCCATCATTGACAGCAAAAACTCCAGTTAACTGAGTCATAGGCCTTCTCAAAATCCAATTTAAGAATGATTCCTTTTTTCTTGGACTTTTTCCACCAATCCACCACTTTATTAGCGATTAAAACCCCATCAAGGATGCATCTGCCACCAAGGAAAGTAGTTTGAACTTCTCCTACGAGTTTAGGGAGCACTTGCCTTATTTTTCTAGACAACACTTTAGCCAACACTTTGTAAATTGAGCTAACCAAGCTAATAGGTCTATACTCACTCAAATTTGTGGGGTTCTCCGTTTTAGGAATCAAAGTGATGAAACAGCTGTTTACCCCTTTAGCCAGCTTCTCATTACTGTGAAACTCTTGGAACAACTGAATGAACTCAGCTTTCATTATAGACCAGCACTTTTGAATGCAATACGGATTGAAACCATCACGCCTAGGGGCCTTATTTCCATCACAATCTTGGATGGTTACCCAAATTTTTGCTTCACTAAAATCTGACTCCAGCACATCCTTTGAATCAGCAGGACTAATAGATAGGATTCAATCTTTAAAATGTCAAGTCTACCAGTGTATTTTCTATCCAGTGTATTGTCAAGTCTACCAGTGTATTTTCTATCCATCTTTAAAATGCCTATTAGTGTTTCTAAAATAATTGATAGGATTTAATCTAACTTATTGTGGAAAGGTTTTGAAATTAAAAGGAAAATTCATTTAGTTAAGTGGAAGGAGGTGTGTAAAAGTAAAGCTCAAGGGGGGTTGGGTGTGAGAACTGTCAGCAATGTTAGTGTGTGTCTAATGCTAAAATGGTGGTGGAGGTATGGTAGAGAGCATCAGTCATTATGGAAATTGGTGGTCTGTAGCAGATATGGTGGTCTTGGGGGCAGGTGGACACCAACACCAGTGCCAAATGCAATGGTATCTACAGTGTGGTAGGATATTGTATCAGTAGTCTCATCAAATATTGTTGTGATTGAGTTTTTCTCACAAAATTTCAGGATTATCATGGGAAATGGGGAGAGGATACATTTTTGGATGGATAGGTGGTTTAATAATACAAGTCCCAGGAATGAGTTTCCCAGATTGTTTAGTTTATCAGTGGAGAAAGAAGGCTCCTCGTAGTTTTTCTATCAATTGAAAGGGTAGGACAGTGATTGGAAGCTGGCATTTAGAAGACCACTCTTAGCTTGGGAGGAAGAGGAGGTTCAAAGGCTAAATGTATTATTGTCAGAGGTACCTAATCTAAATCCTATGACTGAGGATACCTGTTCTTGGATGGCTAATAATTCAAGTGTGTTCTCTGTGGCTTTAATGTGGAAAATGTTGGAGTCAATTAATAGGCCCATTATTAGCATTTCAAAGTTCCTGTGAATAAATGCAACACCTCCAAGGGCTCATTTTTTCAGTTGGTTAGCTTGGAAAGGGAGAATAAAGACTGTAGAATTTATGCATAGGATTGGAGCTCTATCTTTCAATGTCAGCTCCCTATGTGTGTTTTGAAGAGGTAGAAACAATTAATCATGTGATGCTTTTATGTCCATTGGTATGTAAGTTATGGTTTGAGTTGGTAAATTGGTGGAAGGTACAGTGGGTAACACCAGGTTCTATGTGTGTTTTGTTATAATGGTAGTCTAGTATGAAATTTAAAAAGGAGTTAAATATTTAGAAGGTTGTCCCTTTGGCCATGTTATGGTCCTTGTGGAAACTTAGGAATGATTGCTTATTTAATAATGGCAATGTTGCTTTTGCAGAGATGGTGGAGCTATTGAAAGTTAGAATGGCTCTATGGGTTAAGTCTAATGTTAAGGGAGTGAATTACTCAGTGCATGATATTGTGGCAAACTTGAAGCAGGTGAGAGGTTGTATGGTATAGAAGGCCTATTGTTGTATGCTGTTGTTCTGAGATTGTAAACCTGTATGCTGTTGTTAGGTCTGATGCTATATGCTGCTGCTATATGATGCCGTTTTGGCCTACTACATGCTGCTATTCAGAGGCCTGCTGATGTATGCTGCTGGTTAGCCTACTACTGTATGAGGCTAGTCTAGTCTGTACAGCTACTATGAGGGGAGTTGAAATGATGACACTGCTGGTTTGTTGCTCTGCTGCTGCTAGTTTTGGTGTTTTGTTTTTGTTTCTTCTTTCTTTCTTTCTTTTGGTTCCTTTTGATTGGTTTCTCACCAATCTTGGGTCAAGTGCTTGCAAATGATTATACTTCTTTAGCGGTGCCAACCTAGTTAGGATTGTTAAGGTCAGCGTTGATGCTCTTTGCACTTCCCTCTTTGTTAATGTAAGTTTTTGCATGTATTGCTTTCTTCATCAATAAAGTTTAATTTTGCTGATCAAAAAGAAAAAAAAAGAGCACCAAATAACTTATTCACTTTTTGATCTATTCTATCGAGACCCACTTTTTCTATCTTGAACATCATTTTGATTTTGTTAATGGGTGTTGTAATTTGATAGAACCAAAAATGTGGTGATTAGTGGATGCAATACGGGAATGACAATTTAGTAGGTTACTGGCCAGGCACCTTATTTTCACACCTTTCTGACAGTGCATCAATAATTGAATGTGGAGAACAGGTGATGAACTTAGCATCTGATGGGAAACATAACACCACTCAAATGGCAATTTCTTTGAAGAAGCGTATGGCAAAGCTAGTGTAGCTCGATTTTTTTCGCGCCCCCTTTCGGGAACTCGAAAAGAAGCCCTATAGTTCGGACTCCTGTGGTTCTAAATCTAATTTCACATGTGTAATGTGAAACTGATAATCACCAAAGAGTCCAAATCCGGCAAGCTTTTGGAAAATCGATTTTCAATCAAATAATGCCAAAAATGGACTGCTTTGCCAGATACAGAGTCTCCACCTAAATATTTTATTTTTAGGAAAATTTAGGAAACCTTGACTCGTGCCAAAGGCCACGTGTCCGTCATCACCAAAGTTGCCTCGGCTCGAGAACTTTGGTACAAAGGGGGAAGGTCATGAATTGAGCACCCCCGCTCACCCGACCAAAGATCGGCCTCTACTAATCATGATATGTTCTTTTATAAACATTATGTGCTCTTATTCCGGTTATTAAACTAGCTTTACTATGTGACGCACACAAGTAAGTATAGACTAGTCGTAAGACATGGAACAATTCAACTGGTGCTTGTTTTTGAAAATGATTTGAATTTGCCACCCTGAAGTGGGCTTCAAAGATGCGGATTTGCCACCAAACACAATGGGCTTAAAACATGATTTGCCACAACAAAGTGGGCTTAAAACGCACATTTGTTGAATCGTTCCAATTCAAATTACAAGCCTTCATCCACAGGCATTCATGCAATTTAGCATTTAAGCACATAGTCTCTTGGCAAGCATGCTAATCATGGCATCATGGCAATCACACTCATGCAAGTATGCTAAAGCATAAAACTCACCGAGTACTCCAAGCCAAAACAGAAACTAGTTAGAGAAATGCATGATCTTACCTATACAAGATGCCTAATGCAACACATGCGATAATGCAATTAATAGGCTCGTCTACTAATATGGCACATGGATCGATTTGAATAACATGTGATTAAAACACATATTCAAATAAGATATTGAAACTGCAATGCAGTTTGAATGATGAGCCGAGCCTCGGTGCATGCAATACGAGATGAATGGATGTAAGCATGCAACATGCTAATCGAAACATGTCCCTAATCTAACCATCGAAAGTGTTTAAATAAAAGGGAGAAAAACGTGGGGTTGGAAGATATGCACACATGCACGCACGCACGCACACTTATTACAACATTACACCTTCGCGAAGGAGGGTCCAAATGAATAAGCTAAGCTAACTAAGCTAATTAGTTATTACAACACAAAATTTAACTAACTATTCTAAGCTAATTAAATATTACAAACCAAATTAATTAGCTAAATACTTACCTAATTAATTACAAAGTGATTAAGCTAATTAATTACAACATTAATTAACTAACTAATCTACTTAAATAATTACAACGTTTGCATGAATTAGCTACCACTAATTTAACTAAGCAAAGCAATTAAAAGGCCTCGGGAAGTGAGGAATGCATGCATGCTCGATATTCCACCCGAATGGCCACTGTTTTGCTGCTGCAAGCCTCTGTTGCATAGAAGCACTTACACTTTCCTCTTCTCCAGATCACATCTGCTCTGTCTCAGGAACAATCTGCTGAATTTCATTAGTGGCCGACAGGGGGGCCGGTCGGCCACTACTGATGGTTGATCGGCCAACAAAGGTGGCCGGTCGGCTACTGATGGTGGCTAGTCGGCCACTAGTGGTGGCTATCGGCCACCACTAGTTTGGACTTCCCTACTGTAACAGAGAGCACAACAGAGCAAAACAGTGTACTTTTGCAGGTTTGTTTGTATTGTTTACACCTTATCATCATACAAGCTCACAAGAGTGAAACTCTTAGCTCTCAAACCACCAATCAAGCAATTTCCATGCATGATGGCCAAAGAACCAAGTTTGTAAAAGTTTAATGAGTGCAAAACAAGACTCAAAAGACCACCACCCTATCATGCATGATCAAGGGTGATGGTGACCAAGGAAAGTGGCACATTTCATCACTTTTGAGTATGAAATGTCTCATTTTCCTTATGTTCGAATTAACGTCGGATTCGAACACATGCAATGCAACACGAAACATGCTTATCTTGCCTCTTTTACTTGTTTATTTTGTTTACTCTTTTTACATTACCAATTCATTCTTTAATCGATTAAGTTGAAAAGTGAGTGTCCTCTAATGGAAAGAGGGCTCAAACCACAAGTTACTTTGGGCATGAAAGAGGCATTACACTGTTGGTAATGAACCCTCTAAGGGATTAAACCATTAGGTGCAAAACCTCAATTCCACACTTAGGCAAACAAGTGGTTTGAAACCACTTTCAAAGCAAACAAAAGAGTGAAGAATGTAGGGAGGTTGTAGAGGTTAAAGTGCTGAAATGAAGTGCAAAACAACACTAAAGCATGCTTTCAACTCAAAACAATGATGGTCAAAGCATTAAAACACTAAGTTAGTGAAGGAATTAACCCTACAACTATGCAATACAACCCTCAACTGAATTGACCAGCCCAAAACAGAGCCAAACAGGTCAAAACAAAGGCAAAAACATGCTGGTCTTTAGCTAAAGTAAGATAGAAAACAAGCTAACACATGAAGCTAACTAGTCATACAAACAAAACACAAGGAGGGTAGGCTAACCCCTCCAATTTTGGAATTCAAAACAAGGTTTTTACCACTGAAAAACCTCTGAGATTCAGTGGTTAAAAGGCCCAAAAAAGTTGTTTTGAAAGTGGTAAAAAGATGGCACAAAAGCTTAACAAGCTATGAAGTAAAAAGGGTGGACAACCCCCTAACTCAAAAGGGCTAAAACCACCACTTTTATGACTCAAAAATAGAACTTTTTACATGCCAAAACCAGCCCCAACATAGTACAAAAAGATGGCAAAGCAAGTATTTAAAGCAAGCTTAAATAACAAGTGTTATACCTCTTGAAGTTAAGGCACAAAATAGGCAACAAATCAAGTTCAAACTTCCTTCTAGAGCTCAGACAAAGCTCCAAGTGATCTCAGCCCAAAGGTGAGAGTGTTCGGTTAAGGGTTGATGTGCAAAAGCTAAGAGAAACTAAGCAAGTGTATGCAAAATAGCAAGAGAGAGAGAGAGAGAATTCTAGAGAGAGAGAGAAGATTTTATGTGCAAAAGCTAAGAGAAACTAAGCAAGTGTATGCAAAATAGCAAGAGAGAGAGAGAGAGAGAATTCTAGAGAGAGAGAGAAGATTTTTGGTCCAAAAATGCTGACCTTCAAAAATGGGGGAGGACACCCCCTATATATAGAAAAACAAGTCTTGAGCTTAGATACATCTCACCATACACGTGTATGAAGATGCAGCTCAGTGAGCAACAGTTGGCACAGCTGGCAACAAATATCTGAAAATATCTAGAAAAAGAGGCTGGTGGCCGTCGGCCACCACTGATAGCCGACCGGCCACCACTGGTGGCCGACCGGCCACACACATGCCTCCCATAGTCGACAGCGTTGGGGGGTGGCTGACAGGTCACCAATAGGTCCAGACACCAGGTTTTGGTCCAAAACAAGGCACAGAAAGAACAAGGTTCAAAGGCTCAAAGACATGACATTCCGTCGAGGACTTTGAGCACTCAAAAAGAACACAAATAAGCACAATCATCGAGTGCACAAACGATGACGTCCAAGTCTTGAGGACGGTCAAAAATGGAGTGTCTACAACTAGTTACTTCAACATATAAATTATAGATGGGTCAAACAACCTAACGGCTCCAAAAGATGTTAGCACTTTAGTTGAGGAATCCAATTGCTATGATATTGAAAATGGAAAAGATGATATTTGGGCCAACTACTTTTACTATGGCGATCTTGGTAGAAACCCTAATAGCCCATGATAAATTTGAAAAAATAAAAAAGAAGTAGCTCTCTTCTTATTAATCTCCCTTCTTTGTTGTGTGAACTGCATGGACGGGGCAATTTGAACTTTTAATTACTGTAATAAAGGCCTTGTATATCTTAAATAATTATTATAACAAAGGTCACTAAGAAGTCTTTTCGCTTCAATTAGAATCGTAGATGGTAAATTTTTCTGTAAAATTGATCATCTTGATTTACTTGTATCGAGGCCTAATTCGCTTTTTGATTTGAGAGATAGACTCTCTGAGCCTAGTAGATGATATTTCTATGTTTATATTATATTTTTTAATATTTTAGTATTAATCTGGAGAAAAGGTAAATTAATTGTGCAAAAAAAAAAAAAAAAAAAAAAACAAAAAACAAAAGAAAAAAAGAGTATTGAAACTATATTATTTATACACAAAAATTGGGCAGCAATTCTATGGTCCTAGAAATGGAACCAAGAAAAAAAAGAAAAAAGAGGAAAAGCAATTTTATGATTGAAATTTGGGTCAAAATGTAATTTTTTTTAAAACTTTTTTTGTTTCAGATTTGACCGTAGGGGCAAAATTAATACGATTTTAAAAACTTTAAGATTAAAATTGAAATTATTCAAAGTTTGAGGGCATAATTAATAATTGAGACAAAATATAAGAATAAAAATGAAATTTTTTCCGAATTTGGGATAGAGGATCTGAAACCTACAACCAGTAATACTATACTGCATTCATCATTGCTAAAAATACCTTTGTTATTTATATAAATACTAGCGTATGCCCGTGCCTAAAGGCACGGTGTAATTTTTTTTTTCTTTTCAAAGAGTAGGGAGTGAATTTTTTAAAATGTTTCGACACTGGAAAGATATGAATGAAGTGCGTGTAATAAAAAATTTAAAACATGGAGAGAAAGCCATTGCTTGAAGTAAGCAAAGAGAAATGTGAGACTATGGAGAAGAGCACTGTGAAGGAGAAGTTGAGAAGGAAGAAGTAAGTCCCTCTCTCATTTCAACAATAGCACAATTCATGATGCATTTAAAACTTGCAACACACACACACCCCTACAATTTGAAGACTGTTTTAGTCCTTTAACCAAAATATGTTCAATTTCCACAAATGAATGAAGGTTGATAAAATTGATGGTTATGATGTACATTTTGTTTAATTTGGAGTGGGGTACATCTTGGGAAGAAACTTGTAATTGAAGACCGACAAATAGAAGGCTCTTGACTATTATC
The DNA here is from genome assembly GCA_030407325.1 of Camellia japonica. NCBI lineage: Eukaryota > Viridiplantae > Streptophyta > Magnoliopsida > Ericales > Theaceae > Camellia > Camellia japonica. Next base: position 54,016,129 of record JAPPVO010000029.1, read on the forward strand.
TGATTGATCACATTCCAGAGTATTTTGTAAAGTCAATGAGAAATGAATGGCTGTTTGATGATTTTAATCACAATACTTTAGACTTAGAGCTTTCATCGGTTTATCTCCATCTGCATGATCTTGAATAATTATAATGGAACTCACTTGGAAAACACTAAGCCCTATATTCAGGCAGTTTAAATGATAGAAAAAATTCAATTCATCTGCACAAATGTATATGATGTATATATTGTTGTTGCATGGAGATCCTAATAGGAAGAAGAGGAGCCATTGGGGGGTACACATTATTTTCAATCTGTGCAAGCAGTCATGATTATCTTGTGTGTCTCGCAATAGTCTTTTACAATGTGCCCCTTGGAGGGGAGGGAAACCTGCACATCGCCCTACTTAAACAAAGATAATAGCTAGTAACTACCAATTGAGGATCGCTTTTCTTTCTCTCTTTCTTGTAGGTGATTGAATTTTTTAGTATGTTGTGCAGGAGAGCTGATGAGACAGAAAACATTCCAATCTCCGTGGATTTGAAGAATGTAAAGTGAAAAGAGGGGGAGAATTTGTTGCAAATTCGAACCTGTCCCCCCTCTCCTCAATGTTTTTCGGCTACTCGTGGACCCGGCAAAGCTGTCCCTCTCAAAGCTTCCAGACCCAGGCCTCTGCCGGTATGCAGTGAATAGGCTCCCTCTTTTGTTTTGTTATTCTTTGTTGTGTGCTTGTGTCAAAGGAGGATAGGAAAGGAAGATTGAATAATTGACAGAGCAAGAAATGACATAGTTACACAAAATATTGTTTGGTATGGGATTTGTTGTCCAAAAACATAGAAAATACCTAGTTTTTATGAAACACCAAACAGTTTTCAAAATGATTGGTGTTTTCAAACTTTATATTGTTCTTGTTTCTGAAAACACACACACAAAAACAAAAACAAAAATAAAAATAAAAATGAAGATAACAAAAATAATACAGAACAGGCCCAACTATTCATTTGTTTGAACTTTCACATCCTGTTATGGCAACAATTGAAATCATCAGTCATTTTAGCAATTCCACAGATACATGACATAGCAAAGTAATTTATCCCCAAGATCAAAATGTTGTACATCTATGAGATATAACTGAGTATAGGAGAAAGAGAGAAGAAAAACACATCACCGAGGGGTTCTATCTGTCAATGTCAAAGCTGTTGATAGCACATGGTTCAGCCAAGAGTTCAATGGGTTCTGTCTGTCAATCTCTCATGTGCTAGGAAGTAGTTAGGGAGAGAGATAACTTCAATTAGATACTTAGTTATGATATACCATTATTCTGCCCGTTATCATAATTGAGACTCCATCATTCTGATAGACCCATCCAGATAACGGGCAGAATATACTTTTTGATATATCAGAATATTATTTGTACAATATTACTTTGCATTATATCCAAATGCATCAACGTTATGTAGTATACTTTGTATCTCAATCAGTTATTCTCAATACCATGGGTTATGATTTACTTAGTCTCAAGTATGGGTATAACCATCCATTATTACTTTGCATTATTCTGATAATTGAGTCTCAATTATCCAATAATGGGTATATCTATACTTAGTTACTTAGTTACAATTATACTTTTTTTCAACATAATATATCCTACTCCAATATTCTGATATACCCATATTCTGATGTACCCATTAGTCTGATATACCCATATTCTGAAAATAAAAAACGGAATTTTACCCAGAAACAGCAGGAACTGGAACCTACAGATCACTACGTACCACACTTTCAGAATTATGGCGACATCTCCCAGAGCAGAAATCAAAAACACTCAAATAGGTCCCTGCCAAAAGAACGATGGAAATTCATCATCCTTGCAAAATTTATAAAATGAGGAGGGAAAATATAAATCATGTCAGGCCTAACCATAACAACAAAACATCAACATTTTCGTCCCAGTTTTTTTCCATATCACTTGCAGAACTGTTACGTATTCACTGGTCAGACCAGAGAACAGAAACAATTTAATCTGGTTGATAGTTGACCTCAAGTATTCTCCTAAACAGGATCTATCAAGTGGTAGCTATCCCAAATATTGAATACCGAAATCTTATCAATACATGTATATATGTATATGCAACACACCCAAAACTCCTATCCTCCTCAAAATGAGTAGAATTTCACCTGCAGTTGCTGGCTTAGATATCTTCACCTTCAGCGCTAATTCCTTCTGCATCTGTTGAAAGTATTTCATGGTGAAAAGGCAGTGACATATTGCTTTAAAACAAAAACAAAATCATTATGCTGTGTAGTTTTAAAAACGCTATTATCATAATATCATTCTTGTATAAAATCAAGTTTTTACATCATTTTAGTGGGCTTTTTTCTCTCTAAAATTTTAGTTTTCAAATCATATTTTTTCTCCATGACAAACACATTACACAACTTTCAGTAATTAAACTTGATAGATAAAAAAAAGCACTATATATTGAGTCTCTTGCACCTGCTTAAGGCTCCTTCTTCACCTGATCAACATTGCCACCGCCATAACCCAGAGCTCCCATGCTGAGATCTTGATTCTCTCCGTCGACAATTCGCTTGTTTCGTAGATTCAATCCTAGAAAATCACAGCCATTGATCGGAGGAGATAACCCAAAGTTTTCGCCATTAACGCGCTTCTTCTGCAACGAATCCCAAAAAGATTAGGAAAAAAAAAATATAAAAAAAAATGATTAAATTGAAGACCCAGAAGCAAAGTGTTTAAAAATATATGTAAAAACTTGATTTTATTGAAAAACAGGGAAGAAAAATTGAAGACCCAGAAGCAATTTAAATTTGAACATTCTGAAACCAAAGAAGATAAAATATAAAAAAAAAAAAAAAAAAAAAAGCAAAGGGTTGCGAATTTTTTTTATATATAAAATCACATAATTATAATTACTAAATTAATATAATTCTGTTTATGAATAATTTACAAATAACAAATAAACAAATTAAATCATTTTATGGTATATCTACACCCCCACAAAGCCTTCAACTCACACAGTAGATTGGGAAGAATTCTCGAGAAAATTGGAAAAAGAAAAGCTGTGTTGCATTTAAAAGCATATGAAAGGAAAGGATAAAGGGAGGATCAGGATAGTAGCTTTGGTTTTGACTTCTAATTCTAAATTATAGAGTTTTTATTTGTGTCTTTCTTTTTCCCCTTTTTCTTCCAAATTTCTCAGCAACCAAACTTATACACGCAAAAGAAATAGAATCTGAACTACTAAGCAGTAGATGATGAAATCAATTATTCTGTACAATTTTCTCACACTTACATACAAATACATATATACATCAATCGAGAGAGAGAGAGAGAGAGAGAGAGAGAGGCATACATCGAGAGAGCAACCGACTGTGATAACAATTGCAGCAGTGAGATAAGAACGGGTGATGATTGGCATCTGCTTGTACCATTCTTCGACAGCTTGAGCCATATCACTCTTCGATTTCTGAATCAATCCTCAAAAACCAAAACCCTAATTTCAATTTCAACCCAAACCCAGCTAGTCTTCGGAGATAAAAACCAATACAAATGGTATGGCTATCAACAACTTCGAATCGACATAGTCACAAAATAATTTTTACATAGATTTCAGAAAAAACAAAGAAGAGGAACAAAGAGGGATTGAGATAAACAGAAATGAGAATCTCACCTGAAATATTTTTCTGCAGTCGGAGAGAAGAAGAAAATTGCAATTCAAAGCAAAGGGTTGCGAATTGAAATCTGAAACTGAAGTGGAACAAAGAGGGAGATACAGTCGGAGAGAAGGGAGATGATGATAAACATAAATGAGAATCTCACCTGAAATATTTTTTCTTCGCAAGCCTTTGAAGGCAAAATCTGAAACTGAAATATTTTTCTGCAGTCTGAGAGAAGGAAGAGATAAAGAAGAGGAACAAAGAGGGAGATAGAGATAAGGATGAAATGGGAGGAGAGTGCAACAGAAAGGGAGAGAGATAAAGATGGAAGGGGGAGGAGACGTGGGAGAGAGAGAGAAAGAGAGAGGGGGTAGAGTGTGTTTGGGCGGGAAATAAATTAGAAATAAATTAAGGAGGTCATCTCAGCCATCTATTTAAATAGGTAAATGAATCATGACTCTTAAAATGTCATAGTAGGACAAATGTGTCTAACACATTTTCAAAATCTGTTTTGTTTTATTATATAGATATGTGGAATTTGTATGCGATAGAGATAGGGATAAAATTTGCATGTGATAGAGATAGGGGTAAGTATCCGTCCAGTCATTTTTTATTTTTTCCGTAAAATTTGCCTAGTCAAATTGCGCTCACATTAAATAGTAAGTAATTTTAAACCTGATTTAAATTTAAATAAATTATTCAATACTTTGTCGCCTAGCAGTCTAACCCAAAAAATGATAAATTTGATAATTTAGACCAATAATTATTATTTTTAGAACACCATCTATATTCATTCCATGAATATTAAGTAAATTCTCATTAATTTGATATCGGTCCTAATCTAGTTACTTTAAATTGCCTACTTAGCTTGATATATATAACCTATTAAATTGTTTTTGATCTTAAAGTATATTAAACGAGTTTGAGTTTTTTTTAATAATTATTTGAATATTTGGACAATATTTTGACCTTTTAACTTATGTTTCAATTTCACGTTAAAAAATAAAAATAAAAAAATCTTACATTTGAATATAAGCTCTCAACAAAACATTTATATATTTCTTATTTTTTTTAATTTTTATTTTTTATTATTAGTTCTAGAGTTTATTCAATTTGTGTACACAATTTTTCTCCCCCTTAATTGTAAAGGGTGAGAAGGTTTTACCAACTCAATTTTACTTAAACTTGTTAATTAAATTTTAGGTAAGCGTTTAGTGTTAATATTTATTTCAAGAAAAATGATATAAAAGTGTATTTTTTAGGCTCGTTTTATAAACCTAGTGATATGTCAAGAAAATAATTGGTTGATAATTAGAAAATATTAATTCAATCAAACATTTTCTTGACACATCACCGAGCCTACAAAGCATGTCTAATTTTTGGATCTGAATAGCAATACTCTTATTTCAATTATAGAATGTGGATTCAAGTAAAGCTGATGTAACATTGCTATATCAACTTTATGTTAATATTTCCCCCATCAAAAAAATAAATAAATAAACTTTATGCTAATATTTATTTCAGTTATAGAATGTGGATTCAAGTAAGCCAATGTACCCTTGCTATATCAACTTTTGTAATATTGTTCTGATGTAACATTGCTATATCAATTTTATGTCAATATTTCCCCCATAAAAAAAAAAAAAACAAAAAAAAAACAAAAAACAAAAACAAAAAACTTTATGCTAATATTTATTTCAATTATAGAATGTGGATTCAAGTAAGCTGATGTAAACTTTGCCATATCAACTTTACGTAATATTGTTAATAGACTTTTAAGTACTTACACAAAAATATCATATATTCAATTTTAGTAACACATTTTTATTTTATTTTTTATTTTAATTGTAAAGGGTGAGTACCACAAGTTGATATAGCTTTGCTACCAGAGTCGGCTTGAGGTGAGGCGAGAAAAGTGGTCATTTTCGGCCTCTAAATTTGAACAAAATTTAGGGGTAGGTATGTTGGACAATCTTCATTGTAATTAATTAATTCAGTTTGTATATTTAACAACAAACAGAATTTAAAATAAATAAAGGAAAGGAGAGAATTTGTTTGATTATAAAAATCAAACTCGAAATTAAAAAAAAAAACAAAAACAGATTTTATTTTGTTACAAAAACAAAATTAAAATCTGATTAAATAAACAAATAAAACAGAATAATAAATTAAAAACTTACTTGATTAATTTCTTTGAATAATTATCTGATCAAGTCCAGTGTTTGACACTGTGTGCCTGTTTGGCAGAAATTATAATCAGCTTATTTCAGCTTTCAGCTTAATTTAAGTTATTTTGATGTGTTTGGTTTAGCTTATAGTTTATAGCTTATAGCTTTTTGGAAGTCAGAAATCAGCTTATTCTTTGAGTGGGGCAGGAGATACTTTAAGAATAAGCTGGAAATCAGCTTATGTTCATAGTTATAAGTTATAAGCTGTTTAGGCATAAGCTATAAGCACTTTCCCACAGCTCTACCAAACAGGGCCTGTGTCCTTAAGACAGATTTGTCCTCTCCACAGTGCTTTCAGAATTTGGACTTCTATCTCCCAGGATAAAATGATCTAAACAATAGCAGCACTACAAATTGTTTGCCTAACGAACACACTAAGTGTTTATACTCTCTCACAGAAGAAAATAATGCAGCAATATTAAAAGAATATTTGCAGAATTATGAAGGACGAAATTAGAGTTACAAAATCCAAATGAGGGCTGACCTATTTATAGATGAATTGGTGGCTGTAGATTTAGAATTGAACAGGTATGAAACCTCTTGGTTTTGAATTCAAACAGATTTTGAATCTGTTGGGTTGATAATTTAAACAGATAAAAAAGGGAAGGGCCCTGTTTAGATGTACAGTAAAACTAGACCAGTTTATTTCCGATTTAATTTGAAAACGGGAAGGGCCCTGTTTGGATGTACAGTAAAACCAAGCCAGTTTATTTTGAATTATGGATTTTATTTTACCAAAAATAAAATTAAATTCAAATATTTTTAGCCCAAAAAGATTAGTATTGGGTTGAACAAGCCCAACCCAACCACACACCACGCACAGCCCGCCCGACCGGCCGGACAGCGCGCGCGTGTGTAGTGATTTTTGGGTCCAATGGGTCTAACCCATTTTGCCCATAACCTCTCCCTCTAAAACACTTGGGTACCCCTTGGGGCACACCCCAAGTACCAAACCCATGCCTTATAAACCCATTCAAAACTTCCTACCAAATCAATGTGGGACAAACCTTATTCAAACCTTTAAGGATTTTTCACCAAAAACTCCATTTTCATGGAGCATACTTTGGCTTCAATTTCCCATTCACTCGGTAGTGGTTTTGAGCAACCAAATATACCACGTGAATCACAACGCGGCATAGAACGCGTTACCACTTTGACCTGCGACAAACGATGCTTGGGGCCCACCTAAAAAATAGACCAAACTTAGGAAAAAATTTTGGTTTTACCCAGAATTTTATAACCATTTCCAACATTATTGTGTGTTATTTCAAAAATTATCTCAATACTAATCAATTACATTTATTTCATGTTATTGTATGGTGTCATTTCGGTTCATGTCCATTTGCTTTGTCATTAATTCACTAATTTTGTGTATTATTATAGTTTTGTTGAAAATTCTCATTCTTACCCAAAATTAATTTTAGCTCTTATAGCATTGGTAGACTGGAAAAAAAAGGATTTGATTTAACTAATTTAAGTTCACAATTTAAATTAAAGGCCCCTTATAAATTATAAATGCTTAATTAGTAATTTTGAATCTAAAAATACAATAAAAACAACATGGGTAAATTACACTGACACCCCCTGAGATTTTTTGTTTAATACAGATTCCTCCTCACGTTTGAAAGAATTCATTCCCCTCCCTGAGAATTATAATCTCATTACAAATTGTCCCTTGGATAGCTGATGTCATGCCCTAAAATTTTTTAAATGACTATTTTGGGTGTAGTCCTTTTCCTCGGTGAGGATTGACTGAGGGTCCTTGGTTGGGAGTGTGGTCTTCTTTTGGTGTTCAAGTGTTGAGCACTCGGTTGCTGTTTGGTCGTATGTCCACGGTTAGAATGCAGTTGTTATTTGGGGTGTGAGTAGCTCTGCAGTTGTTTTTAGTCTCACAGACTCCAATAGGTATGTGGGTCAAAGAGACATTGATGAGCCCTTTCTTGTTATGCTGTGTACTCGGGAGTCTTTGGGGCACCGAGGTGTTGGATTTAGATCCGATAAGGTATTTTGCGTATTGATCTAGTTTTAAGTTAGGCGTTGTGTTTTCGTGTGTGTTTGGATTGGCTTTTGTGTATGTTCTTTTCTAATTTTGAGGATGAAATTTCTTAAGGTGGGGAGGTTGTAGCACTCTGGAAAAAAATTCTCTTTTTCTCATCACTCGAGTGACGGATTGATCCCTCGAGCGGTCTTGCGAAGCTTCCAGTACACTTTTGTAGGTTTGGGATTCTAGGAGCTGTTGATGTTCGCTCGAGCACAGGGTTGATCACTCAAGCGGTGTGGTCTTTCTAACGTTCGAGCGCAAGAGTGGTCGCTCAGGCTGTCTGTTCGGGATCAGCAACTTAAAAAGCCATTTTTGGTCCATTGTTTTTAAACTCTTTCATATTCTTTCTCTCTCATCTTCCTCTATTTCATAATTTTTGAGGGTTTCAAGCCTTCAAACTTGATTTTCATTTCCTTCTACTCATTTTCTACCCAGTGTTCCTTTTATAAAAATGAAAAGCATGCCGAGGGCTGTAATGACCGGGTATGTTGTCTGTCTTGTTTTCTTGTTTAAACTTGGGTTTGCCTAATTAGAGTATCAGGTTTAACCGGGAACTTAGTTAACGGTTTGAGGTTTGTTGCATTTGAAAATTTTTTCTCAAAATCCTTGCCCTTGTTTATTTTTGTGTCAAGTTCTATATGTTTCGGAAGGTACAGGGTTGAATCCGGGGCGTTTCGAGTCGAGCCGAAGAGATTTTGGGCTGAGAGGTTGAGCCGCACATGCGAGGGCCTTGGGCCGCATGTGCGGAGAGTGAGGCCGCACGTGCGAGAAACAGGGGAATTCTGGGCTTGCTCACTGCATTATATACAAATGTGGGAGGAGGTACAGAATGGGAGAGTCGCACGTGCGGGAAGCATGCTCCACACGTGTAAGGGGAAGTGCCGCACGTGCGAGATGGGCTGAGTCCGAAAAATCCAGCTTTTCTCCCTTCTTGGACTGTATGTATATCAGTTTGTATGTCTCTCTCTCTCTCTCTCTCTCTCTCTCTCTCTAAACCCTTTTCTCCCCATTCTCTCTACATTTCCTACACCAAACTAGATCAAAACTTTGATTTCTCTTGATCCATTAGAGTTTTGCTCTTAGCCCCTTCATCAAAGTTGAAGAGCTCCTCGAGAGCTACATTGTGTAAGGTGATGATTGTGTTTCGTCACCATTGATTTTTGGGGATTTCATCTCTTTTCTCTCTAAGAACTTGAGGTAGGGACTTTCTTAGAGTTATATATATATATATATATATTTGCAAGGTTTATTATTGATTTTCGAATTTCTCTTGTAAATGTTGAATATTGATGGTTGGCTCAACAATGTGGGTAGTTTAATAGGGGATTTGCTGCTTGTTTCTCATAAAATATTTTTCTTGAGGGTTTTGAATTACATTGGCTAAGGAAGATTGTTTTTGAAGAAATTCTTTCAAAAGATTTGTGTGTGTAGTGTGATTGGGACAAAACGTAGAAATTAGGGGTTTTAAAAGAATATTGGGAACACTTGGTTGACATTGTTGATACATTATTTTGTGTGCCAAAATGAATGAAAGGTGGGGAAAATTTCTTGTTCATACATATATGTAAATGATGAGTTTTATGGAATGTGAAAAGTGGTGATTTTGGAGGTTGTTGTGCATGGATGGTAACGTAGTCTTGTAAGGACTAAATTGTTGGGAAAAAAACGAAGTATGGAAATGTTGTTTTTAATTGATAGAATTCATTGAATATGTGGCTATTTTGTGAAATAGCGTTGAAAAGAAGAACTGGGAATTTTTATTGTCATAGACTTATCATTGAAATATTTGAAGATGAAGAGATATTATATGGCATTGAAAATTATTGCATTGCATATTCATTCAATTGGTTAGTACACATTTTGACTTGAGTTTGGAAATTTTTGTATTGAGAAAAGAAGTTTGTGAATGAATCTTTTTATGGAATTGCTTTGGGGTAAATACGTTGGTAAAGTGGGGTATTGGTAGTGCTAGTTATGCCTACTTGCAGACACTAACCTAGGGATTACCTAAGTCGTATTTACCGTCCCTTGAATTAAATTGATAAACTTTAAACTTGTTGAAGATTTTATAATATCATTGAACATGATGTTTTTTTTTAAAAGATGAGAAGAATGTGATTTTCTTTCAATAGAGCATAACATGGCATATGTATTTCATTCCTTTGGACTTGTATAAAATGTATATACTTTGTTAAGAATTCTCTACTGGGCTTTCCTCACCCCTATGGGATTTTGGTGTAGGAAAAGACGTAGTGAATCTGCCAAATGAGGGCGTGGATGCATGTATTGAGAGCACGAGGCTCTATTTTGTAGTTACCATATTTTTGTAAGCCAAGGGCTATATGTGTGTGGGTTCGATAAACCATCTTTTGTGTAACCGGGTTTAAGCCTTGGGATTTGTAAGCCCCTGAAGGGAATTTATTTATTTTTGATTGAATGTTCAGCATGTTATAGATTCACGTATTAGGAATCATTGAATGTACACCTGCATGTGGAAATATTTTGTATGAACATCATGATCTTGTAATATAAAAGTTGGAGAAGTACTCTTTTCTGTCAATGGGAGTTGGTCGATGTATCTTTATGTTGTTTTAAATTTTTGGGGCGTTACAAGGGCTTTCTATCCATCAGAGCGGATCGTGTTTTCATCGAAGTTGAAATTTTGAATTTCTTCTCTTCTTGCTAGAGGTAGGGATTTCTTTGTTTCTCTATAATATTGTCTAACAGATAGATGGGTGGTAGATTTATATTGCATAAAAACCTCATTTTGAGGAAATTTTCATCAAATCATGTAAAGGAAGTTAGGGTTTTCTAATTATGGGGGTTGAACTTCTGATTGAAATGGAATATGAACAAATTGGAGTTACTAGAATGTAGTTTTGTGCCTTAGAGTAAAAAGCCCTAATTTTTGTTAAACCCTAGTTATGGTTTCTTTGTTATAAAGATGAAAGATTGTTTAATTGACCCTAAATTGTTGAAATTAAGTTTATGCTTGATTAAGATGAGTATAAATGATGATAATTAGTTGTTGTGAAAATGATTATGGTTTGTAAGGGTTATGTTGGAGAAATTAATATTGGAAATTGAATCAATAAATATTGGGTAGAGTAGGATAACAATTGTATTGTGTAATTGAGTGTACAAAGTTGATGTCAGTGTGAAGAAGTAAAGAATGAAATAGAACACAAATTGTAATTGTTTCTAAAGAAAAATCTTCATGCTTATGGTAGATGTGTTGTTGGGTTAATGTGTAATAGAAATAATGAACGATGTTGTTGGTTTTGTCTATGAATTGTAATAATGAATAACATGATGGTTTGATGGATGGTGTTATTGGAATAAGGGTTCATTTCCTTCCGGCTTGTGACTGGTAAATTGTGACGCTTAATAAAGGTTCTACCTTCCTTCCGGGGTAGCGCTCGGAAAAACATGTGGCCTGTTGAGAGATTTGGAGGTTCTGTGTTCCTTTCAGCTTGTGACAGGTAAAGTTTGGTGCTTGATAAAGGTTCCGCATTCTTTCCAGTGTAGCACTTGGGAAAGTGTGTGGTTCGTTGATATGGCTTGATAATGGAATCGGTTATTGTTTGTGGACTTGTACGAAATAATTATAATGGGATTGGTATGTGTGAATGTTATAAATGGAAATGAATTGATTTTTTTTTTTATATGGATTGGTTATTTGGTATATGAAATAAGTGTAGTTATATGTTTATAATGAAGTTATGCAAATGATGGTAGGGAAATGGCTAGTTGTGACGAAAAAGGTGGGGATATATGATCATTAGTAATGCATGGTTCATAGATCTAGCATCTTTATGTAATGTTAAAAAGGAACTTTTAAGAAGGAGTTTTCTTCGAAAAATTTAGTGGATTTTCATGAGGAATGTATTACCTATGTGTATTTTGTTTTGAATATAAAAGGCACATTATTTATTTATGTATCATCCATTAGCATTCATGATCGCATGTATCTATCGACCTTATTGTTGAGAATCATTCAAGATCCCTACTTGACATATTTGTTTATCCCACGTTATTTTACCATTTTCAAGAACGGAGCCGGAAACACCTGTTTGAAGATTTGAGAAGCCCATTTTCTTTCATGTGTGTTTGTAATACAAAGTGTAAATGATATATATATATACATATATATTGTGATGTGGGATTCATTAGTGTTTTCTCCTATAATTATTTATTTTGAGTAATTTCAATGTAAATCTTGGCATATATTATTGTTGTAATTATTCGAGAGAGAATATTCTCCATTTACATGAGTGTAACATTATTCCTATACATGTTATGGAATTGGACTTAAATTAAAGGTTTTGGTAAGGTATCTGGATAATAAAATTTGGGGCTTCACAACTTGGTATCAGAGCTAAATGGGTTTGAAAACCTTAAGCTTGTGGGAAGTGGTTTTTACTACAGTGGGTTGGCTTCGCTTGGTGAGGACATTTGCATGTAAGAAGCATGAGGTGTAAGAAATTATGTGTTGCATTTGTGTGAGCATGAGTTAAGTTTCAGGGATAGTGCTCGTAGTCGGCTAACTTGCTTTGAGATCTCATTGGAAATGCATCTGATCAACGTGGTTTCTGGTAAGAGTTTCTTGGAGTTCCAGGACAAGTGGTTATTCTTGTAGATTTGACTCGATTACGTGCTTAATGTTCAAAGTTGTTTATGTGCTGTATGATTATATGTTAAGTTGATTTCATGTCTTGGTAGGAAGAGTAAGTGTCTCGGGAAAGGGCTAGAATTTGGTTAATTTATGCTTCATGTTGTCATTGATAGGATGTTAGGGCGAGCTGGTAGAGGTCGTGTTGGGACTAGAAACGCTGGTAGGGGCACAACAGTTCCAGTAGTACATGTACCTACAGCACCAGTTGTGGGTGAAGAGATTGCACGCGAGATTGTAAGAGTCGTAAGGGAGGCGTTAACTCAAGATCACTAAGGAGTTCTTTCGCTTCAACCCACCGGAGTTCATATGAGAGGTAGAACCGTTAGAGGCAGAAAATTGGTTAGAGTAGGTCACTAAGACTTTTGATATGCTTAGAGTCACGAATGAGGGGTTCATAGTGGCATTCATGAGTTTTCTACTGAAAGGGGACGCTGGGTATTGGTGGAAGTTTGTAAGCCCTACCATAGACACCACTTGGGCTGCATTCACTGAGGCCTTTTGGGCCAAGTACTTTCCTTCTTCTACTCAGGAAAGATTGAGGAAACAATTTATGGAGTTGCGCCAAGGTACTACACCTTTGGCATAGTTTGGGGCGAGGTTCACTAGTTTGTCTAGATTTGCTCCAGAGTTGGTAGCAATGGAGGAGCGTCATTATATTGAGTTATATGATAATATCCGATGGAAGGAAGTGCGGTGCATGTATAGAAACTATTACACATTAGTGGAAGCGGTGGCTCATGTAGAAGCCACCAATCTTGGGATTGACCGAGATAAAGGAGAAAGGGCCATATTGGTGAGTTCTTTGGTTCAAGAGCACACTAGACCTAGTTGGAGGCAAAGGAGAGCAGAATCTCAATCACAATCCCAGTCTCAGCTTCAATCTAGTTTTACCTCATCGGGTTGTTTGTCGGGAGATCCAACCAGACTCAGGTTTCTCGAGTCGGTTATAAAGTAGAGGACCATCATTTTGTTTTAAGTGTAAACAGTTGGGCCATGTTTGGCACCATTACCCTTCGCGTGAACATGGTTTGTCTCAATAGTCCAGGCACGAATGATGGTGATGTTGTGTCTTAGTGGAGATTTTTTTATGCTTTGGTACAGTGATGTAATTTCCCGTTTATGTAGGGCTTTGTGCTTATGGAGGTTGTGTATGTATATGTATGTGTGTTTTCGGAACCCAACAGTGTGGATGTGTAATTAGTCTTGGAACTTGTTTATGTTGGAAAGTGTTACAAGAATTTGTAGTCTTAATTTTGTTGTGTAACTGTTCCTGTTTCCTAAATAAAGTATTTATTGGCTTATGAGCCTTAAATTGAATTAGAATGTTTGTTGGAAAGCGGGAGGTGTGTAGTCCTAATGGGGCATAGTTGGGACGAGATGGAACCTTCGGATTGTAAGGGGTCAATTGAGTTTCTTAAAACATTGTGAAAGTACTCGGAAGGGGTGTGAGAGTTGTGTCTTGTAATGATGAGGATAGCATTTGAGTAATGTTTCCCGAGAGTTGATGGTTATGCATGGATGCGAAGGGGTTGCGGAATTTAAAGTAGTGAATGACATTATCAAGGATTGTATGAGGTTTACGAACGTGAAAAGGAACTTAGTGGTGAGACGCTAGAAGTGTTTCTTAGGAGAAAGTATGGATTTTGTTCTAGATTAACGGGTGTTGTATGGGTGAAGATTATTTTGTTGAGTGCTAAAAAGGGAAGTTACCATATCAGCATAAGAGTGATGAGAATTATTGAGAATGGTGCTAATGCGGCGTATTTTTGAGGGATCTGGTGAGACTCTAGAAATGTGTGGAATAATATGTGGCGCCCCATCTCATAGTAAATGGGGCGGGGCAAAATGTAGGTATTTGAGTGTCGGGGACAGTCTCTTGAGTAGTTAGTTGATTGGTTGATATTAGAGTTGGGTGACAAATAGTTACTTTAGAATGGTTTAGATGTAAGTAGGGTGGTAAGTTGAGAAATGCCTTGGAGTGTTAAGTCTCCTGTATGTAGTGGTGAGGCTCGGGTGAAGTTTATCTTGAGTTAGTGAAAACTCCTCGAGTTGGGGGTGGTGCATTGTAGACTTTTTGCCTTGTTTGTGCCTCATGTCTTGTGTGAGTAATAATTGACAATGATGATTATAGGGAGATGGAATTATAATGTAGTGAATTATTCTTCATGCCTTATTGTGTTGTAGCATGATTGTCACCTCTACAATTTTTGAATTGTGTATGTGTTGTGGCATCACGGGGAGAGTGATGGGTATTGTGTTGGAATTCACCAAATGATTGTTGAGAATGAGTTGGAAAATGAAAATTTCTTTTCCTTGTGTTATGGCTTGGGATGGAACGATTAAACCAAATGTTAAAGATTTAATCTAAGTTGTGTTACTAAGTAGTTTGTTTGATTGAGTGAAAACTGTATATTAACGAGTCATGAGGGTGTGATTGGTTAAGTGTTCTGAGTAACACTTCCTGTTTCCAGAAAATGTTTATGAAAATTGTGGATTGCAAGAAAATGTGTTTTGGTGCTGAATGGGGGTAAGTTAGAACACCTTTCGGGAAAGAAGTTTAATACAAATTAACGTTATTTTAAAAAAAAAATTTAAAAAATTAACAAGAAGAGATTGTTCACTGTTGTATTTTTATATAGCAGGGTTGTATGGAGACTTGGTTTGTATTGCTAATTGTGTGTGCATACATGTACTGGTATGTTATTTTTAAGGAAATGTGACGCGATTGTGGTTGTTATATCGGGTTGTGCTTTGGTTGGCCTATCGATGTTTGAATTGTGAGAGCAGAGAATTAGTGAGTTGAATTAAGTTGCATAGAGAGGATGGATGCTTGTAGCCGATCCCTTTTGATGGGACTCAAGGTTTGGTTTGGTTTGGTTTGGAACCGATGGTTTGGATGAGTGCTATTTGAAGTTAATTGACACATAGTCATCTTGGAAATTGCTTCGATTAGAGTAAATAGTGATATGGTTGAGTAGTACCTTAGGTGGTAGTTAAGGACATTGAGCCTTGCTAGTGTATGTATGTTGTTGGTATGAAATTTGTGGAATCCCTTGAGTTAGGATAACGTGTTAGAATATATATTGTTGCAGGCGCACTTGTGCCAGTGTATATTATTGATTATTTGTGTTGATGTTCGTAATGGTTTGGAACATTCAACTTCTAGGAAGTCATGCATGTTGTATTACCTCTTGTAGCACTGTGATTGTTCCTAGTCATTGTTATTACGGATATGTGTGGTAGGTGTTGTGATATCAATGGGTGGGTGATGGAAGTTGTTTGGTGATGGTTGGGATTCACCGAATATTTGTTGAAAAAATGAATTGGAAGATGATTATTGGTTTTTATAACCTCGCACGACATTTATTTCAACTAAAAACTTTAGGGTGAAATTTTATGGTTTGTTTTGGGAAAACGTTTGCAAAACAATTGGTTTTACTTGGAGTTTATGAAACAATTCTTTTGTTGGAAAATGAACTGAGTGTAGAAAAACTTTGAGAAAATGTACAAGTAGGAAAAGAATTTTTTTTGATAATCAGAAAACTCTCGTTTCAACAAGTTACATGATTGTTTCTTTACCATATGTGGTTGAATTATGCAGTAGCTTAACTCATATTGTTAGTTAAGTATTTTGGTTTTGAGCAAGTTTGGTGTTGGTTATTTTTGGTTGTGACAGAGAGTTATCTCTAGGGACCATGGTTTTTTTTTTTTGGTGTAGTCCTTTTCCTCGGTGAGGATTGACTGAGGGTCCTTGGTTGGGAGTGTGGTCTTCTTTTGGTGTTCGAGTGTTGAGCACTTGGTTGTTGTTTGGTCGTATGTGCGCAGTTAGAATGCGGTTGGTGTTTGGGGTGTGAGTAGCTCGACCGTTGTTTTTAGTCTCACTACTCCAACGGGTATGTGGGTCAAAGAGACATTGATGAGCCCTTTCTTGTTATGGTGTGTGCTTAGGAGTCTTTGGGACACCGAGGTGTTGGATCGAGATCTGGGGAAGGTATTTTGCGTATGGATCTAGTTTTAAGTTAGGGGTTGTGTTTCCATGTGTGTTGGATTGCCTTTTGTTTATGTTATTTCTTAATTTAGAGAACGAAATTTCTTAAGGTGGGGAGGTTGTAGCACTCTGGAAATTTTTTTCTCTTCTTTTCATTGCTCAAGTGACGGATTGATTGCTTGAGCGGTCTTGCGAAGCTTCCAGTACTTTAGCAGGTCTGGGATTCTGGGAGTTATTGATGTTTGCTTGAGCGTAGGGTTGATCGCTTAAGCGGTGTGATGTTTCTGAAGCTCGAGCGCAGGAGTGGTCACTTGATTGTTCTGTTCGGGATCAACATCTTTAAAAGTCAATTTTCATCTATTTTTCTTCATTCATTCATTCATATCTCTCTCTCTCTCTCTCTCTCTCTCTCTCTCTCTCTCTATCTCCATTTCACCATTTTTGAGGGTTTCAAGCCTTCAAGCTTGATTTTCATCTCTTTCTACTCATTTTCTACCCTATGTTCCTTTTTTATAAAAACGAAGAGCACACCGAGTGCATTCTATCCATCCGAGTGGATTGCGTTTTCATCGAAGTTGGAATTTCGGGGTTTCTTCTCTTTTTGATAGAGGTAGGGATTTCTTTGGGGTTTTTTTTTTTTTTTTCTTTCAATATTTTCCATAGATAGATGAGTGGTCGATTTATATTGCATAAAAACCTCATTTTGAGGAATTTTTCATAAAATCATGTAAAGGAAGTTAGTGTTTTCAAATTATGGGTGTTGAACTTATGATTAAAGTGGAATATGAACAAATTGGAGTTACTAGAATGTAGTTTTGTGCCTTAGAGTAAAAAGCCCTAATTTTTGTTAAACCCTAGTTATGGTTTCTCTGTTACGAAGTTGAAAGATTGTTTAATTGACCCTAAATTCTTGAATTAAGTTTATGCTTGGGTAAGATGAGTATAAATAATGATAATTAGTCATTGTGAAAATGATTATGGTATATGAGGGTTATGTTAGAGAAATTAATATTGGAAATTGAATTAATAAATATTGGGTACAGTAGGATAACAATTGTGTTGTGTAATTGAGTATAAATAGTTGATGTTAATGTGGAGAAGCAAAGAATGATATGGAACACAAATTGTAATTGTTTCTAAAGACAAATCTTCATGCTTACGGTGGATGTGTTGTTGGGTTAATGTGTAATGGAAATAATGAATGATGTTTTTGGCTTTGTCTATGAATTATAATAATGAATAACATGATGAGTTGATGGATGGTGTTATTGGAATGGGGGTCCGTTTCCATCCCGTTTATGACTGGTGAAGCGTGACGCTAAATAAAGGGTTTCGCCTTTCTTCCAGAGTAATGCCTGGAAAAACGTGTGGTCTGTTGAGATATGTGGAGGTTTTGCATTCCTTCCGGCTTGTGATCAATAAAGTGTAACGCTTGATAGAGGTTCCACATTCCTTTTGGAGTAGCACCTGAAAAAGCTTGTGGTTCATTGATATGGCTTGGTAATGGAGCCGGTTGTTGTTTGTGGACTTGTACGAAATAATTATAACGGGACTGGTATTTGTGAATGTTATAAATGGAAATAAATTGATTTGTTTCTATGTTGATTGGTTATTTAGTATATGTTGAAATAAGTGTAGTTACATATTTATAATGAAGTTATGCAAATGATGGTGGGAAAATGGCTAGTTGTGACGAAAAAGGTGGGGATATATGATCATTAGTATAACGATTCTGGTTTAGACCCAACCCGTTTATTGCATTGGATTCAGGATATCTTGTCTTGTATCACTGTTCATGTCATTATATATCTTGTACTTCATTGAGTTTGGCTATTGGAGTGTCATTGTAGTGTTGGAACAGGTTGGCAGTTTGTTTTTCAAAGGAAAGTCTGCCCATATTTTGGCCTCTTCGCTCGAGCGGTTCTTTTGTTGCTCGAGCAGTCCTTGTGAACTCTCAATACTTTTGCAAGTCTGCAAAAGTATTGGGATGGTGGTGTTTTCGCTCGAGCAGTGTTTCTTGCGCTCAAGCGGTCTTGGCTCGAGTGGTCACTTTGTTCACTCGAGCAGTCTTTCTGGTTGTGTTTGGTCGCTCGAGCGACCATTTTTGCACTCGAGCAGTCTGCGTGTATATCAAGTCGTAAAGTTCACTTTTTGGATCACTTTTTCATCTCTTTCTCTCTCTAAATCTCAAATCTACACTTTGTCTCTTTAGAAACCATGTTTAACTTCAAATACACCGTGATTCATCCATTTCTACACCTTAGTCCCTTTGATAAAGAGAGAGAGAGCACGTCATGGGCTTTGTTGTAATCAGAGAAGTTCGTGTTTTTTGCTCCGTTGAGTTCTACCCATCTCTCATTTGAGTCTTCTTCTTTGAGGTAGGGATTACTTTGGCACTTTGTATGGTTTTTAACTTAGTTATATAATTTTCTAAGCTATGTTGGGATTTCGGGATTCTTAAACAAAAATCTAGGGTTTTGAGTTTAAGAATTCAAAAGAGGGGTTTTCAAAATGGATTCTTGTATATGATTGCAACTTCGTAAAAATGGTTGGGTGATGATGGATGGGGGATTTTATCCTTGGGAAGTGATTTTTTAAAGAAAATGGAGGGTTTTTTTTGTCTAAATGGTGAATATTTGATTTTCTAAAGAGATAATGAAATTGATGTTGATTTTATGGAATTGGAATGATGATGGTGCTAATGGTAAAGTTGGATATGTATTATCAGTCTCGTCTTGTGATTTTGAAAAGTATATTTGTACTGAAAATTATCTATCTGTTTAGAGATATCTATTTTAGGCTATCAGAGGAGGACAGCTATGAATGTTGTAGAAATTATATGAGAATTAGATGAATGAAACTAATTCCTCATTCATTTGCATTGAGCATTGTTATGCATTTACACATTGAAAATGTATACTATTATGAGAAAAAGGGTGAATACCTTGATGAATCTGGGTAGGAGTGTAGTTGTGATATTATGTTAGCCTATGTGTCCTTGGTGAAAGTCCAGAAACCCGCACGGTTAGGTGTCGAGCCTTCCGGTTAATACCGGTAGAAATGACAAATTGGTAGTACTTGTAGCCTACTTGTAGACACGTCCTAGAGATTCCCAATGTTGTATCCACTGCCCTGTTTTCTATTATAAATGAAATAGTTTCATGAATTGTGATAAAAACTTTACATTGCATGGTTTTGAAAAGAGAAATAAAATGTTTTGGTACGAACATTGCATATGCATTCACCTTATAACTCGGTTAAGATTCATACACTGTATTAGAGTATCTTTGCTGGGCTTTGGCTCACCCTATGTGGAAAACTATTTTCAAGTACTGATGATATGTCTCTACCAAGGCAATAGCTTAGGAGGACTTGGATCCAAGAGTTTGTATTTTTGTTAATAGTTGTAATTATTTTGTACAAGCCTAGGGCTTTAATTGTATTGAGTTGAAACTTACTTTTATTGTAACCAAGCATCGTCTTGGAAGTCATCAGGGCATTAATTTATCTGTTCTTATTTCAATTTCATATCTTTTTCTATTGATACATGCTGTGATTCAGAGTTAGGGCTTGTGAATGTATAGTTGCATGTGTTATCTTTTGTAATCATTAACTCATATGAAAAAGAAGAGAAATCTTATTCTGAATGTCTAGTTAATGGGTAATTATTATGGGATGGTTTTATTGTTATATTTTCGGGGTGTTACAACTAGTAATGCATGGTTCATAGGTCTAGGATCTTTATGAAATGTTAACAAATGACTTTTAAGAAAGAGTTTTCTTCAAAAAATTTAGTGGATTCTCATGAGGAATGTATTACCTATGTGTATTGTATTTTGAATATAAAAGGCACATTATTTATTTGTGTATCATCCGTTAGCATTCATGATCGCATGTATCTATCAACCTTATTATTGAGAATCATTGTAGATCCCTATTGGACATATTTGTCTATCCCATGTTATTTTACAATTTTTAGGAATGGAATCGAAAACACCTGTTTGAAGATTTGAGAAGTCCATTTTCTTTCAAGTGTGTTTGTAATACAAAGTGTAAATGAGATATATATATACATATATATTACGATATGGGATTCATGAGTGTTTTCTCCTGTAATTATTTTTTCTGAGTAATTTCATTGTAAATTTTGGCATGTATTAATGTTGTAATTATTCAAGAGAGAACATTATCTATTTACTTAAGTGTAACATTACTCATATAAATGTTAGGAAAAATTGATACGTGTAGCTCGGCTTTTTCACGCCCCCTTTCAGGAGTTTTGAAAGAAGCCCTACACTTCGGACTCCCGCGGTTTTGAATCTAATCTCACAAGTGCAATGTGAAATTGATAAACACCAAAGAGTCCAAATCCGACAAATCTTTTGGAAAATTGATTTTTGAATCAAAAAATGCCAAAATTGGACTGCTTTGCCAGATACAGAGTTGCCACCTAAATATTTTATTTTGGGCAAATTTAGGAAACCCATGACTCGTGCCAAAGGCCACGTGTCCGTCATCACCAAAGTTGCCTCAACTCAAGAACTTAGGTACGAGAGGGGAAGGTCATGAATTGAGCACCCCCGCTCGCCCGATCAGAGATCGGCCGCTACTAATCATGATATGATTTTTTTATCAACATTATGTGTTCTTGTTCCGGTTATTAGGCTAGCATTACTACGTGATGCGCGCAAGCAAGTATAGACTAGTTTCCTCAAGTTGGAACAATTCAAATTGATGTTTGTTTTGAAAAGGGTTTGATTTTGCCACCTCGAGTGGGCTTCAAGTTTAAGATTTACCCACTAAACATAGTGGGCTTAAAATCTATTTGCCACTCAATAAAGTGGGCTTAAAATATACATTCGTTGAATCGTTCCAATTCAAGCAACAAGCCTTCATCCACAGGCATTCAAGCAGTTAAACAAGTAAGCATTTAGCCTCATGGTAAACATACTAGACATGGCAATCACTTACACTCATGCAAGTATGCTAAAGCATTAAAACTCACGTAGTACTCCAAGCTAAGAAGATATGAGTTAGAAAAATATCCAAGATTCTTAACTATGCCAAATGTCTAATGCAACACATGCGAAGATTGCAATTAATAGGCTCGGCTACTAATATCGCATATGAAGCAATTTGATAACGTGTGGTTTAAACACGTATTCAAATAAGTATTTGAAATGACAATGCGGTTTGAATGATGTGTCGAGCCTCGGTGCATGCAATACAAGTGAATGGATGTAAGCATAAGGTATGCTAATTGAAACATGTCCCTAATCTAACCATCAAAAGCGATTAAATAAAAGGGAGAAAGACGTGGGATTGGAAGACATACATATTATTACAACACGCTCTCACAAAGGAGAGTCTAAATAAATAAATTAGCTAATCAAGCTAAGCTAAGCTAATTATTACAAAACTTAAATAAATAGCTAAACTAATTAACTAATTATTACAACACTTGAAATGAGTACTTAACTAACTATCTAAGCTAATTAATTAAAAGAAATTAACTAGGCTAAGCTAATTTAATATTACAACATCAACTAATTAGACTAATTAAATATTACAACACAATTCATTATGCTAATGAAACAATTAAATGATCAAACGCATTCGATATGAGCACCAAGGAAGATAGATGGAGGTTGCTTGTGCATCGCCTGAAAGCTACTCTGTCTGCCCAGACCGCCTCTGTTTCACTTTCAGCTACTGCCTCTGTTTCTGCAAAATTGCACTACTGGCCACACACCAAGGGCCGGTCGTGCATTACTGATGGTCGGCCGGGCCAACAGAGGGCCGGCCGTGCATTGATTTGGTGCAAAACTCTGTTTCTGTGCTCTGAGGTGAAATTAGTGCAGATAGAGCATTTTCAAGCTCTGTTTGTCGTTCCTTCCTTCTCTGTAATAGAAAAACCTCAAGAGAAGGTTGGGATTGACTCCAAAACCATTAATGAGCGATATGATTGCTTGATGATCTCGAATATCATTTTGTCTAAAAATCAATGAATGTAATGCAAATGGACCACCCCTCCCTTTTTGTCATGAACTCAAAAAAGGAAGTTGAGATGCTTCAAGGACATCAAAAACACCATGAATTGATGCTTGATGACCCTTGACACAAGAAACTTGGCATAACGTCAGGCCAAGTTCAAGCTATTTAAGCCATTTTCTTTAAATGTGTTGATCCAAGTTTTAAACCAATTGTTTTAGGTCGTGCTATTCATTAGTCCATTTGTCCAAATGTGATGTTAAAGTCCTCTAAACAAGAAGTGATGTCAAACAAGAGGTCCTTCTAAAACATGAGAATGAGACTACACCATTGACGATGAATCTTCGAAGAGATTAAGCCATTAAGTCTAGGTCTCTTTTACATGCATTAAACAACCTCAATTGGTTGAAACCATTCTCATGAATGAAAGATATGGATGGTTGATTGATTAGTAAACTTAGGCTCCAAACATGGAAAATGAGCTAAGAAACCATAATAAATAACAAGTATACCAACTTAATGAGACCACAAGTGTATTAAACAAGGCATGAACCAATTGAAAAGACCTAGACAACCTCAAAACAGTCCTAAATACATGAAAATCAGAGGTAAAACATGAATGAAAAGGGGTTGAAAAGCTAGACAATAAAGATATGAATTAAGGCTAGTAAACAAAGATAAGGAGGGGTGTCTAACCCCTCCATTTTTGAAGCTTCAAAACATGGTTTTTAGCCTTTCAAAACCTCTGAAAATCAGTGTAAATACCAAAGGAAAAGAGTGAAAAGAAGAAGGTTTGAGTTATGAATAAAGGTGTAAAAAGAGCAAGCTCTCTCTACCCTTTTGGTAACTCTTCAAAGCCAACTCCAACACTTCAAACAATCTCAAAACCAACCAAAACGGCAAGAATTATGAAGTAAATGATAGAAATGAAGGCAAGATAAGAGAAAACAAGCTTATATCTTTCAAAAAGTAAGCTTCTTGTTTGATGTTTCAAACTTGGTTTCAATGTATTCTCAAGCTTGAATTACACTTCTCCAAGATCAACCAAGGCTGTAGGATGGTAAGACAAGGTTGTATATGGTGTATAGAGGTGGTGTAAGCAAGCTAGGTTAGCTCAAAGATAACTTGCAATGGAAGAAGGAGGAGTCAAGAACTCTTAAGGTGTATATATCACTTCTAGAATTTTGTTCAACCCTCAAAACAATCCCAAAGCTTCGGTTTTATAGAATTCGAGCTCAAAAGGTGATAAATATCTTCAAAAATGGACAGCTGGCGGCCACCCGCTCAAAACAGTGTTTATCGCCATCGAAGGCCGGCCGGCCATTCATAGCCACGGCCGACCATCACTGATGCACGGCTGGGCCTTGATGGCCTCCCCTATTTTTTTTTTGGTTTAAACTTAGCTCAGGGTGAGAAATGGTCCAAAAATGAAACTCATGGCTTCAAACAAGGCAAATGTTGAAGATGTGAGGTTATTTTGGAAGCCTAATTGATTCCGAATCGCTGCGAATTCATAATTCAACTTTCATCATTGAGTGCATTAAACCAAGCGTCTGCCTCTTGCGGGCGGTCAAAAATTGGGTGTTTTCAATACAATATGAAAAAAATTAGGGATAAAATTCAAATTATTCAAAGTTTAAGGGTGTAATTGAAAATCGAGACAAAATATAAGAGTAAAAATGAAATTTTCTTGGAATTTGGGATAGAGGATCTGAAACCTACCACTAGTAATATTATACTATATTCAAAAGTAATAGTTAAAAAAAGTGTGATTATCATTGCTAAAATTAAATTTGTTATTTATATTGTAATGTCCCGATATAAATATAATAATCCATTCACAATATCAATAAACAACAACAATGATAAAGTATTATCTTCCATTAAGTCCAATTGAGTTTACAAAAGAGAAACATATACGGTATACATTCACAATGCCTCACCCTGAATCTATAGCATATGTTGCAAACTAAACAAAGAGAATGGAAGTTAAACATATAAGAAATGCCCTAAGGGTTTACAGCTTTCCATGACAACGCTTGGGTACAAAAAAAGTGGACTTAAGTCCAATACATTCAAAGCCCTTGGCTTGGACAAATGTAAATATAGCAAATACACAAAAAAAGCTCTCGCTCCAAGTCCTCCTAAGCTATTGCCTTGGCGGAGGCATATCATCAGCAACTGAAATGTTTTTCCCACGTAGAGTGAGCTAAAGCCTAATAGAAATAATCCAACACAGTATATGAAGTTTAATAAAGCTATAAGGTGAATGCATATGCAATGCTCGTGCCAAAACATTTTTATATCTCTTTCCAAAATTGTGCAATGCCATAATAATACCATAAATCATTTCCTTTGGATTAAAAAGATATGGCAGTGAATCACGCTCTGTGAAAATCAAAACAATACAACCTTTCTCGAAAATTTTGTCCGGAAGAAATCGTAAATCCAGACCCATGTAAACGTAGACTATACAAGCACTATTATTGCTATTTCACGAAAATTTCATCCATAGGATCAGCACCCATGTATACGCACGGTTTTTAGGAGTTTAACCATGGACACTCAGGCCAAAATCTATATAATAAAGCAGGACGGATTTTGAAAATGTCTCAGAGACAATTGTCCTACTAGGACATTTCAACGGCTGAGATGACTTTTAATAATAACATCCAACGCTTAAAAATGTATAAACTAATCTAAGAATTTTAGATTCCCGCCCATACCCACGTCCACGTGTTAAACCACGTCCACGCTCTCTCTCTCAAAGCCATCTCTCTCTCTCTGTCCCTCCCTCATCTACCCTTCTCACCCACGTACACGCTTCTCTCTCTCTCTCTCTCTCTCTCTCTCTCTCTCTCTCTCTCAAAGACCGAAACCCTAGCTCTGCACAAGTAACCCACGTTTCTCACCCACGTATATATTTATCTCTCTCAATATGTTTGTGTATATTCTGTACAACACCATCTTTGAAACAATCCGATGCTTACCAGACTCTCTTCACGATCTCGAACACTTGAAACTTCTGTACAACACCATTCTACGTGATTACCAGACTCTCTTCACGATCATCTTTGCACTCCTACTCTCTCTCATCAAGCCCTCACTCTCTCTCTAGGGTTTCCGATTCTGCACTCTGTCGGTGCCACAGCAACAACGATGACTCGGCCTTAGCTTCTCCATCGGATAACTCATCCTTAGTTAACCGTCGGTGGGACTCGGTGATTCAGGAGGTGTTGAGGAACGCGGTTAAGAAGTTCGATTTATCTCTTTTTGGGGGTTTTCCATCTCTCTCTCTCTAGAGAGTTCAGTCAGGTGGGTTCTATTTCTCTTCATTCTTAAATGGATCTGTATTAATGTTTCAACATTCTTTCATAGATTTAAAAAATTATTAGGGATTTTAAGTTAAAACCCATGTTTGTTTGGATGTGTTTTGAGATGGAAATTGAATTTTTTAGTGTAATTGAACTTTGGTTGGTGATTGGGAAGTGTTTAATTTAATATATAATTCAAAATTTAATGCAGAATTTGGGGAAAGGAATTGGTTTCCCCTATGTTTGGTTGTGAAGAAAATCTTCTTCTTTTTTAAAAAAAAAATCCCTACAGTTTAGTAAAAAAAAATCCCTTCTTTGGCCTCAAATTATGATTGGGTTTTTTATTTATTTTTTATTTTGATGTGTAATGCAAAATTCAAGAGAGAACATACATAATTTGGGCGAAGGAAGTGCTTTTCCCTCTGTTTGGTTGTCAAGAAAATCTTTTATTTTTCAAAAATCCTACAGTTTAGTGTATGAGAAATCAAAAAAACGAGCTTAATCCTGCTGTAGTAACTGTACATAACTTAATTGAGTTTGCTTAGCATCTGAAGTGAAACATCTAAAATTTAATTGAAATATCAAATGGAAGATTTTCCCCCTAATTTGTGAGTGCTTAATTGCGCAGGAAAGGACAGGGGAAGAAGCAGCCAACGTGGAGGATTTTTTCTTTGAAGGAATTGCATGCTGCTACAAACAATTTTAATTATGACAACAAGCTCGGAGAAGGTGGATTTGGCAGTGTTTATTGAAGTAGGCCTTGGGGGTTGTTACAAAAACCTTAATTCATTTGGCTGTGATGCACTAAAGGAAAGTTTATAAGTTTAATTGGATTTCAGGTAGCTGAAAAGATATTAAACAAGGAGGAGCTGGAATTCTATAAATGGAATGGTGACCTTTCCCAGCTGTTGCAGAATGTGAGGGAGAAGCTGAATCGAGTTGCTGAGGTAGTTCTCTTGGTGCTGTTTATATATATATATATCTTTCATGATTCTTAAATACTACAATTGCATACAAGCTGCCTGTGAATTATTTGAAAAGCCTTGCAAAACTTTTCAGCCTCTGCTGCACCCACCTGTAACAAGTGCACCAAAATTTAGTTGTTTTCCCCATCTCTTAAATATTTTCGTTCGCTACATTTTTCATCTGTTGCTGACAATATTTTTAGGAGCAAAGCGAGAAAGGGAATGGGAGAACAAAAAAAGAAAAGATAAATGACATATCCCTATGTAACAACAAAATAAAAAACCACTGATTGATTAATTTCCAGAAATTCTGAGAAATGTGATTTCACAGGTCTCCAAGTTACCTTAGTCACTTGACTCTCCCCTCACTCGAAAACAATCACACTAATTTAGTTATATTGATTCGTTATTCATTATGAATTTACGAATATTGAACGTGTATGTGCTATTATCGTGTTTTGTTGTAAACATATCTCCAAAGAAATGAAAAAAAATGAAACTTAAACCTTAACCAGAAATTTTATTAATGAAAGTATTAGAAAAGCTAATTAAAACATGTATAGGAAGATTTGGATGCTATAAGTTTTCCTATGATTTTACAGGCAAATAGCTTATAGATGCTTATGTTCAACACCATGTAGTTTTATGTAATGTTATTGTCAAGGATGGTTAACTTGAAAGCAAATATAAAAGTTGCCATATATAATTACAATTTATAATTTCCATGAACATAGTGATCAATCTACACACAAATTTGATGATGGAACAATGTGAAAATACATGGGCATTTGTCAGAGAGGTGTCTGTGGAGGCATTTTTCGGGACACCTCAGAAGAGCCCCGTGCAGTTAGGGGTGAAGGATACTTTGGTATGGAAAGGACCTACATGTAATAATCTTATGCCATTTGAGTGCTTCACAGTTGAGCATGTTTTATACTTGCTATTAATGTGATTTTGTACTATTCCACCATAAATTGTGACTCTAATAAGAGAATATATTGGCAACATACTGTTGCTTGCATGTTCGATAGAGACTTCTTAATTAGAGTATCCTTTATTAGCCTAATGTCATCATAATTTATCTTAATCAAGGTGCTCAAGTGACATGAACAATATTATAGAGGAATCTACATCTCGGGATTAAATTTAAATAGTGTCGGGATTAAATTTAAATAGTGTTGGGATTAAAAAATATTTAAATAGTGTTGGGATTAAATTTAAATTTAAATTTAAATAGTGTTGGGGTTAAATTTAAATTTAAATAGTGTTGGGATTAAATTCAAACACTGTTGTGATTAAAGAAAATGTTGGTACTGAGGATTAATTATCCACTTTAATAGAAATGGGGTTGATTTACTTTATACATTTTACCTCACATTTGATACCTTGATGATCTGTGAAGGTGAGTTGTTTGCAAACACAGCAGGAGTGGACTTTACACCCCATGTCGTAACTGTATACACAGGAGAGGTAATACATTGCAATTATTGGTTTGTTTTGACTTAATTAAAGTGGGTGGAAGGAAGATCTCTGTGCAAATCTGAGGTGTGTAATGTGTTTGTGGGTACATTATGAAAATTGGATGTTAGTTTATTACTTTTTTTTTTCAGGATGTCGCAGCAAAGATTCTTTCATTTTCTCAAAAGGGTCCTCCAGGAATTTGCGTCCTCTCTGCCAATGGCACTATTTCTTTCTCACCTCCTTTTTCTTCTTCTTCTTCTTCTGAGTTCTCTTCTTCCAAAAGGGGTCGTGGCAGACCACCTGGTTCTCTTCTTCTTTAGGTGAGTTCATCAAACCAAGCCTTTAAATCTTGAGATCATTTCAGAAAAAAAAAAATCAAAATTTTAGCTTAACAAATTACTAATTTTATTTATTTATTTTTTTGGTTCCCACTGTCTTTTGGGATTTTGATTCTCAGACAATTAAAAGAAAAAATAATTATAATAAATTGTGGTTGTGGTTTATGTAGAATGATTCTATGAACAGGTGATGCTATGAAAATTTGTTGAAAATATTTTTCGTTAAATTTTTGTGCCTGACATTGTAAATGCCTTTTTCTTAGACAGAATTGATATGAGTGATAATTAAAGAAAATGTTGGTACTGAGGATTAATTATCCACTTTAATAGTAATGGGGTTGATTTACTTTAGGTTTTTACCTCACATTTGATACCTTGATGATCTGTGAAGGTTTGTTCGCAGACACAGCAGGAGTGGACTTTACGCCCCATGTCGTAACTGTATACACAGGAGAGGTAATACATTGCAATTATTGATTTGTTTTGACTTAATTAAAGTGGGTGGAAGGAAGATCTCTTTGCAGATTTGAGGTGTGTAATGTGTTTGTGGGTACATTATGAAAATTGGATGTTAGTTTATTACTTTTTTTTCAGGATGTTGCAGCAAAGATTCTTTCATTTTCTCAAAAGGGTCCTCCAGAAACTAATTGTTGTAAACAAATTTAGTGCCATAGAATTTTAGTAATTCAGTAAAGGGGAAATTGCACCAATGATAGTTATTCATCATTATTTACACCGTGCCTTCAGGCACGGGCATACGCTAGTATTTCAATATTACAATACATGTTTTCCAAATTCAACCCTTTTTCTCAAAACCATAAACATTTCCAACAGATAAGCGTGAGATAATGCTCAATGCAAATGAATGAGAAACTATTTTCAATTCTCCTACAACACTCATAGTTATCCTCCACCGATATCACAAAACATATATTTCTAAACAGATAAACAATTATCAATGAAGATAAACTCTCCAAATTTTCAAGAGATGAGTGATAATACATATCTAACTCCACCATCCTCACCAACATTAATCCAATTTCACAATTTCAATATCAATCTCATAATTTATATAAAATTAACATTTGAGACATTAGGGCAAAATCCCTTTCCTTTCCAAAATCAATCCCAAATATCAAAATCAACTATTTGTTCCGAACTCAACATTTTCTTCCATATCAAAATCATTTTCAAATCCATTTGAAAAACCACTCTTTTAATTTTTACCCAAAACCCTGGATTGTTCCAAATCTTCCAAAATCTCAATATTGTTTAGAAATAACAAATAACTAAGTTAAAACTCATAAAAAGTGTGAAAAGTATCCCTACCTCAAGCTAGAACATGAGAGAGAGAGAGAGAGAGAGAGTAAGGGAAACCCAAATACACCAAAAACTAACTTTGTTCCGATTAGAATGAAGCCCTTGTTGAGCTCTATCTTTTTAACAAAGGCACACGGGGTGAAAAGATCGATGAATCTAGGGGTATTTGAGGGAAATGGGCAAGTTTTAGAGAAAGAGTGAGAGAAAATAGGGTTTTGAAATGCTTAGAGAGAGAGAGAGAGAGAGAGAGGTGAAAAAGAGACTCAGAAAAGTGATTTTACGAACTGATATACGCACAGTTCACTCGAGTGCAAGATGTCGAGTGACCAGACACAATAATTTTCACTGCTCGAGCGCAAGAAACCTAACTCGAGCGCAGAATACGAACTCCCAGTAGTTTTACAGGCAGAAGACCGTCACTCAATCCCAAGAAGCTTCGCTCGAGTGAAAAATACAAACTCTTAATATTTTTGCAAACCTGTAAAAGTAATAGAGGTTCACAAAGTACGCTTGAGCGCAAGAAGTGTCGTTTGAGTGAAGGAACAAAATTCTGGGTAACAACCATTTGAAAAACAAGCTACCAACATATTCTAAACACAACCAATACAACTCAAAAGCCAAACTCAAAGAGAAATAAGGGGAAACAAGACCAGAATGCCCATATACAATAATAAACCGGGATCCAAAACATTAAATGGGTCAGGTCTAAACCAGAACTGCTATAACCTCCCCCTTTAAGGAATTTTGTCCCCAAAATTTAAACCAAACATTTAAAACCAAGCTTAAACCAATTACAACAACAATAGTAACTTAAATTCATCACCATGACCCATCCACCGGTCATTTATTCTCATCAACATAATAAATGAGTTCTCAATACTGAATATACAATTCATATTTCTGAAACATATGTTGTGATGACCAAAAATAAAATAAAAATGGTATGGTTAGAAATTTTTGGAGGAAAGAGAAAGCAAAGAGGGTGGAATATGCATGATTATGTTTTCGGAAGTGCAGAGAGACAAGTGCTCGTCAGAAATGATGATGTGGGAAAAACAGTTGCTTTTGACCCAAAAAAAATATTGAATTTAAAGGAAGTTTACACGTCAGAGGGATATAGAATGTTTTCCCGTGGTTTAGCCCAGACCATTCTCCCTCCAAGTAAGAAGGCTAGAAACAGTCATCCTTCTGGTTCATATGATGATCAAATTAAGAATCTAGAAGGATGCATTGAATGCAAAAGAACAAGCCAGTCATGGAAGTAAAGCTTCGCACCAAGAATCAGAACCAATGTTCACTCTCCAAACCCTTCACAGGTATCTTCACTCGTAGCAAGGCTCAGATCTACGTCCATCGCACCCGATCTGACCGAACTCGATCTGACGCCATTCGAAAGCGCCACCACCATCTCGACCTTCATTCCTCTCAAGCACCCCTAGAAAATGCAGAGCACAGAGCGAACAGCACGAGGCTTCTAATATCGACAATATATCTCAAATCTCCATCAAGTATCTTCGAGCGATGAGGGTTTTCTCTCCTGCTTCAATCGTCAATAACGAGTGTTGTTCAAATGGGAGTTTCGGAGATTTGAAGGATTCGAATATTAATGACTCTGATTCGGGTGAGATAAAGTTGTCTCAGGTGAAAGCGCATGTTAAGAAATTTGATTTGGGGTTTTGTGGAAAACCAAATTTACAATCGGTAATTGATCAAAATGTGTTTATTTTGTAATGTATATATTCATTATTCACTGCAAACAATAATGCTACACTGAACACATTTTTTATACCTTGCATTGTTTACCATCTGATCTGGTACAAGTACAAAGCACTCTTAATGTATCACCAACAAGTAGGTAAAAGCAATAAAGAGAACAAAACTGTACATTAATGCATTTTAGATTTCCAAAATACCAAATGACCAGGCCAGTTATAGATCATGGATGTGCTGATAGTGGTGATGCTGATGCAACATTTGCGGGCGGTGTAGAGCCGGTGGAGGATGGATGGAAAGACAATTTTGAAGAGGGGTTTAGTTGCAGAGCAAATGATTTAGATGCTGCAAACCCTAATTTTTTTGAGATAAGAGGGAAAGGTGGAGTGTGTGATGTGGAACAGAGAAATGATGATGGTAAAGTTGAGAGTTTGACTGAAGAATGCATTCAGATGACACCACCTAATGCCGGTATGTCCAATGAGCCAAATCTGAATGAAAATAGTGGAAATGGGGACAGAAATTGTGACATTTCAAAGGGAACTACTTGCAGTAATGATAGTATTGAGCAGAGAAACCACTCCATCTCTTAGAATAAAATAGTTCTGCCGGGGTCGTAAATTGAAGTGCTTTGGATCAAAATGTAGAGGGCGGAAAAGGCATCGTTTGGCTCCAAGAAAATTTAATTTCTGTTGTCAAAAAAATTTGAAAGCTTCTTGGCTTGAGGTAGGGATTTTTCCAACACTTCTTTATGCACTTTTACTTGATTATATAGAGTTTAGAGTTGCATATAAATTATTTATAATTTTTGAAAAATTTGTGATTTATTTGCTTAAAAGGGGAATTTTGAGAAAAATAAAGAGTTGATGCCCAAATTGCGAAAGTGTAAACTTGGAATATGTTTGAAAGGTTATGAAAGAGCTATGTTTTAAATTTGAACAAAAACGAACTTCGATTCGATTGGTTTTGAAATTTTTACCGGTTTGTGACCAAAAGAGCATTTTTAAAGAAAACAAAGCAATTACGTTTAATTTTGGGGGCTTTTGATCAAAATGTGATGTCATAGTTGAATAATGCTTGGAGAATGAGTTTGGAAAGAAAATGATATTTTCTTGGCCATTAACAATATTATTTTGCTTAATGTATCTGTTGGAATAAAACCGACACGGTTAGAAATGGACCTTGAGAAGTTACCGGACGTGATTGTGATATGAAAACTAGTGTAGTTGTTCATATTTGATGAGATGTGGAATAGATTTTATTTATCGGAATTTTTAGAATTTAATTGTTTAAATATCTGTTTTGGACTATCGGTGGAGGATAGCCATGATTGTTGTAGAAATGCATGAGACTTAGGTAAATTGATACACATTTCTCAGTTGTTGCATTGGACATTGCATTACATTCATTTCATTGGAAATGTATCTGTTTTTGAGAAATGTTTGTAAATGTATCTATTTGCGGAAAGATGAATACTTGGTGAATCTGGGTATGAGGTGTGGAGCCACGCGGTTAGGTGTCGAGCCTTCCAGTTTACTGGTAAAAATGATAGTGGTAGTGCATTAGGGCCTACTTACAGACACTCACCTAGAGATTCACAGGGCCTGTATTCATGTAACAAATATGGTTTAAAATGGAAATGGTTTTATATTTGTTGTTGCATCTCAGCATTACATGCTTTATAAAAAGAGAGATAAACTGTTTTATCACGAGCATGGCATGAGCATACTCCTCTTTAGTCTTGTCATTGTTCATATGTTGTGCAGTATATCTCTACTGGGCTGTGGTTCACCCTATAAGGGAAACCATTTCAGGTACAGGTGCTATGCCTTTGCCAAGGCAATGACTTGGGAGGACTTGGAGCTAAGGCTTCATTTTTGTTTTATTATTATTTGTTGAATGTAAGCCCAGGGCTGTATTTGTGTTGAGTTGAAACTCTATTTTGTGTAACCAAGAATGTTCTTAGATAAATTTGTAAGCCTGTGGGGCACTTATTATTTGTTTGGCTTCCGTTTCATACTTGTTATAAAATGAATGTTTGGGATTAGAATTGGGGCATTGAGATGTGAACAACATGTATTTGGCATTTGGGATTTAATGGAAATGGGTGTATGGATTAGTTAGCTATATATATGTGTTTGTCTATCAGGTGGGTTTTGTTGCATAAATAGATATATCATGCCCAATTTTTGGGGCGTTACATATGTAATGTTTATATTTCATTGACATAACAAAGTTTTCAATACATGTTCCAACATCAATAAATAGGTCTGGATATTTCTCACAGACTTCCCCCTCATGCTCTCAAGTGGCATCCTTAACCCCGTGGTGTCGCCATAACACTTTTACTAATGGAATTGTCTTGCCTCGCAAGACTTGGTCTCGAGTGTCTAAAACTCTACCGGTCTCTCCTCATACGAAGCATCCTCGTCTACCTCCAATTTTGTCAAATCCAACATGTATGATGGATCCGGCTCATACTTTCAAAGCATACAGATATGAAACTTGTCATGTACCTTGAAAAGCTATGGTGGCAAGGCCAAATGATAAGCTACCTCCCCAATCCGTTCTAGGATCTCAAAAGGCCCAATAAACCTAGGAGACAACTTTCCACTCTTGCCAAATCTCATTAAACCTATCTAGGTGATATCTTCAAAAAGATATGATCTTCCACCTCAAAGGATAACGGTCTCCTCTCACGGTCGGCATAGCTCTTCTTATGGTCAGCATAGCTCTTCTGATAACTTTGATTCGTAACCAACTTCTTATGGATAAGTGCAATTTTGTCCGTTGTTTTCCAAACTAACTATGGACCCAACATTGGCGCATCACCTACCCCAGCCCAACAAACCGGGGATTTATACGGTCAATCGGACAACCACCACCCAAATGGCATCATTACCCCGTTGAATCCTTGAAAGACGCATAACAAAATCCATCGTGATATGTTCCCATTTCCACTCGGCTATAGGTAAGGGTTGTAATGAACCCGCTGGTCTCTAATGCTCGACCTTCACTTATTGACAAGTAAGGCACCTCGACACAAACACAACTACATCCTTCTCCATCTCCTTTGACCAAAACTGACGGCTAAGGTCGTGATACATCTTTGTGCTTCCTGGGTGCACCGCAAGGCGTGAATGGTAAAACTCTCTGAGTTCTTCCTCTCGGCAAGACTCGGGCACGGAAATACAGTCAAGGTATCTAACACTCGAGTCAGAATACAAATTCAAGCCCTTCTCTACCTTTCCACTAGAGATCTTCTTTCGAAGGGTTTCTACCTCAAGGTCACTCTTCTACGCTTCTATAACTCGGCTCACAAGTGTAGGTTATGCAACTACCGAAAACAAAGCTGCCAACTCAACGAACTCACCAAGATGCAAGTCAAACTCACCAATAGCACCCAACATCTCCCATTCTCGGATGGCAATACAAGTTACACTGCTAATGGATTTCCTACTCAAGGCATCGGCCACGACATTGGCCTTTCCCAGATGATAGTGCAACTCAAAATCATAATCCTCCATAAACTCCATCCACCTCCCTTGCCTCAAATTCAAATCTTTTTGCGAGAATAGATACTTCAAACTTTTATGATCAGAAAACACCTCAAATTTCTCACCATAAAGGTAATGCCTCCAAATCTTCAGGGCAAAAATCACAGCTGCTAGTTCTAAGTCTTGGGTAGGATAGTTCATCTCATGTGTTTTCAATTGACGTGAGTCATAGGCTACTACATTCCCTTCTTACATTAAGACACAACCTAAACCTTGCCGTGAAGCATCACAATACACAGAATAGCCCAAACCCCTCTCAGGAATGATTAGCACCGGAGTAGTGGTAAGTCTAACCTTAAGCTCTTGAAATGACTTCTCACAAGTCTCACTCCACACAAATTTGATTCCCTTCCTCGTCAGTCTAGTCAATGGTGACGCTAATCTAGATAAATTCTTCACAAACCGACGATAATACCCGGCCAACACCAAGAAATTACGGATCTCAAAGGCATTCTTAGATTGTTTCAATCTTGTACTGCTTTTATCTTGGATGAATCTACAATTACTCCTCTCCTGGATACCACATGGCCTAAGAACTTTACTTCTCTCAACCAGAATTCACACTTATCAAACTTAGCATATAGTTTGTGAGCTCTAAGCAACTCAATTACAACTCACAAGTGTTCCTCGTGTTCCTCCTCGGAGGGTGAGTAAATCAAGATGTCATTAACGAAGAAAACTACAAAACGGTCTAGGAACTCACGAAAGATCAGATTCATCAAATCCATAAACAAGGCTGGCACATTGGTTAGCCCAAAAGGTATCACTAAGAACTCATAATGGCCATATTGTGTACGGAATACCGCCTTTTGGATATCTTCCTTCCTTACCCTCAACTGGTGATAACCTGATCTCAGGTCTATCTTAGAAAAGAAATAAGATCGTTTCAACTGATCAAACAAATCATCTATACGAGGCATTAGGTATTTGTCCTTAACAGTCACCCGGTTCAATTTTTGATAATCTATACAAAGTCGCAATGCACCACTGTTTTCTTGGGAAAGAGAGTCAGTGCTCCCCAAGGCAAAGTAGTAGGGCGGATAAAGCCTTATCTAACAATTCCTGGAGTTGAATCTTTAACTTACTCAATTCGGGAGGTGCAAATCTATATGGTGCCAAAAAAATCGGCGCGGGGCTAAGCACTAAATCAATAAAGAATTCAATCTCACGGTGATGTGGCAAACTAGTGAGATCCTCAGGAAATATGTCTGGGTATTTACAAAATACCCTTGGTAATTCAACTCGGACTTCATCACACTCACTACCCAAGAAGTTTGCAAGGAGACAACTAAGCTGACTCTGACCTCACTGATTATAAACTGGCAATGAAGCTCTATCGGCCTTGTCTCCCATGAAATAGAAACAATCGCCACTCAAGGTATATACAATAACCCTCTGATAGTAACAATCTATGACAACCCGATACGATGACAACTAGTCCATATCTAATATAGCATCAAAACTTGACATGTCAATCAACACAAATGCAAATGGTAGTTGGCGACCGACAACCTCTATCTCATAACCCTGAGACCCCTACTCCAATATAATCTCACTACCAACAAGTGACTCTACATTGAGTGGAGAAGCTAACCGGGTCAATTCTAATCCCAACGCCAATGCAAATGCAGACAAGATGAATGAATGGGATGCATCTGTATCAATTAACACATTGGCAATAGAATTACATAACAAGAAGTTACCTCGCACTACCGAAGGCGCTGGTACTAAGTCTGGCGTGGTAACAGCATATACACGCCCTGTAGGTCTCTGCTCCATATGCTCATCCCTCGGAGCATAAGTCTGATACACTGATTGGGCCGAAGAGGCCCCCTAGTTGTCCTTCAAGGCCTGTACTAACTGGGTAGGCTGATGGCTCTGTGTTTACCTCAAAGCAAATACACCAGGTGTGCTATCCAATTGAGGACAAAACCTCTTCATATGCCCTAACTGTCCACACTGATAACAAGTAGGCGGTTGGTCTCTCCCCTAACTCTAGTTTTGAGAACCAGCTGCATGCGGTGCAGACTGTTGCCCTCATCCTCTCTACGAGCAAATTGGAGACTTGTGACCTAACTGGCTACACTTGTAACAAGAGAAACCTCCCGGATTACCTCTCTCTAAACCCGAAATCGACATAGGAAAGGTGGACCTAGGCTGTGCTACTTGGAACTGTTGTGAGGTGGAACCCTCTACCTCTTACTGTCCTGGTTCTCCTCTTGAACCTCTTAACTCCTCCTAGAGCCCCTTATCCGTTCCTACTCCGCCTGAACTACGGTCTCATGATGAGCTGTTGCCTCCACAAGGCGTCCGTAGTCCCTAACTATCGACTATGCTACCTTGAAAAGGAGCCCGGTCCTCAACCTCTGCTCAGTACAACGGCGTTCCTCAGTCACTACGAATTCTGGTACAAATCTAGAGAGACTAGTGAATGCTACATCAAACTCAGCTACCGGTAGGGTAAGCTGCTTGAGCTTCAGAAATTGATCTCTCAACTTACCCCTAGCAGTGAGAGGCAAGAACTTGTCCTGGAAGTCATTGACAAAGGCCTCCAAAGTCACCCCAATGCGCCCACGCACATACTTCCACCATTGACCCGCATCTCCCTTCAGTTGGAAGGATACCAAGGTCACTCTTTGCCCATCATCTTTGATTCCAAACATCTCAAATGTCTTCAACATTTGTTCTAGCCACTCATCCACCTTTAGTGGCTCATTCGGATCATCCAAAAACTTGTCCGAAATAGACCAGAAGAACTCCCTCTTTAAGAATGACGGCCCTACTTCAACAACTTGGGCCTGGACTTGATTCTCAACCTTGAGAATGTCCATGGATTCCCACAAAGTTTCGGCCATTTCATTGGCCAAAGCGCCCATGGCCTGGTGACCAACTGGTTCAGCGATATTGGCCTGACCAACCCCTTCTTCTTGCGCCGAAATCTCATATGGTAAAGGCACCTCATGCCTTCTAGGCCTACCATACCTACCATCACCACATCCACGTCTACGTCCTGACATCTTAGTAAAGGTAACAGAAGAGATTAGCACATTTACAAATGTGCCGAAGCTAACTCACTTGTGTCCTAATGTGATGGACAACAGTAATTCACTCTACATAAGCACATAGTCACATAAACACATACGAATTTCCTTCCTAGATAATGATCATCTTGCGACATTGCCAAAGTTCTAATTAGAAACATCAGTGATCAAGTGCTCTTCTAATAGGACTTCTAGAAACCCGTAGATCTAATCAATATCTTAGGAATTAAATCTCATAACCATATAATCACATAAGCATGTTATCACATAACATTACAAACATACAAACATCTCTATCAAGCGAGATAAACCCATTGCGGTAAAAACCACTTCCCAAGTACCCAAAGTATTCAAACCCAGTACGCTCTGATACCAAGTTGTAAGGCCCTGGTATAAATACAATAATCCATTCACAATATCAATAAACAACAACAACGATAAAGTAATTATCTTCCATTAAGTCCAATTGAGTATACAAAAAGAGAAGCATATGCAGTATACATTCGCAATGCCTCGCCCTGAATCTATAGCATATGTTGTAAACTAAAGGAAGAGAATGGAAGTTAAACAAATAAAAAAATGTCCTAACATAGCGACCCAGGTTTTTACCCGTCATTTGTAGTGTTCCGAACTCGGGTTCTGTGACTATATATTGTTGTCTATACCTTGTTTCCTTCCTTTAATTCTTTGAAATTGAGTTTTGGGACTTGTTGGGCAAGTTTGGAATAGGTTGGTTGTCATTTGGTACAAAAGGTTGTTGCCCAGTTTTTTGCTTCTTCGCTCGAGCAAGGCTTCTTGCGCTCAAGCGAGCCCTGTGAAAATGTTCCTTCGCTCGAGCGAGAACTCTTGCGCTCGAGCATACGTCTACGTCTCTGTAAGACCTGAAGGTTGATATCCTCCGCTCGAGCGAGCTTTCCTTCGCTCGAGCATGCTTTTGCGTTGCAGACCTGAAGCTTTGCATTGTTCCCTCGAGCGACGCTTCTTGCGCTCGAGCGAGGCGACCCGTTTGTGTTTGGTCGCTCGAGCGAGAACTCCTTCGCTTGAGCGAGACTGTTCATATCAGATCGTGAATAAGGCATTTTAGGTCATTTTTGCAGCACACAATCTCTTCAAAACTCTCCAAAAACGCAGGTGTTCTTACTTTCTCTCTAAAACTCACATTCTCTCTAAGATTTCATCTAGATCCGTTGTGTTCTTGACCCTAGTGTCTTTGAGAATAAGGTAGAGTGCTTCAAGAGGTTCGTTTTGATCCAAGAAGAAATTGGTTTCATCATGTTTGGAGTTCCACCTTGTTGCTTGGGTTTTCTACACTTAAGGTAGGGATTTTCTTTGAGTTATATATATGTTTTTGCAAGATCAAGATGATTTTTGAAATCATCATTTGTTTAGTTTTGAAAAATAATTGTTGATTCAATAAAAAAAAGCAATTTTGAAAATGGGTTTACTATTTGATCCTTTGAGAAAGAAATTGGGGGTTTTTGAACTATGTTGATGAAAGAAATATGTTTTAGTGAGATCTTCTCAAATATTTGAAGATGAATGGTTTTGGTAAGAAAACCTAGAAATTGGGGATTTTTAAGAAAGATATTGACAATCTTTGGAATAGGTTGTTATATTTATCTTGTGTGCCAAAATAAATGATGTTTGAAAATTATTTATTTATTTCATGAAAATGATGGTTTTCCATGGAATAAGATAATTGTTGAAGTTTTGGAAATTGTTATTTAAAAGTGTTGATATAATCTCGAAATGACTATGCTATTGGAAATGTTTGAAATGTGGGAATTATGTTATCCCTTGATGAATTGAAATAAATGTATTTATTCATCTTCTGAAATTGTATTGAAAGGAAAAATGGAAGTTTTGATCACAATGGAAATATTGTGTGGAAGAATGGAAAGTGGATAAAATGGTGCATTGCATTTATTGATACATTGGCATATCAACTCATTGAAAATGAAGAGCTTTGAAAGTTGATTTGAAAACTTTGCAATGAGAAAAGAATGTTGAGAAATGTTTTCATGAAATGGTTTTGGGGTAAATACGGTAATAAGTCTTGACAGGTAGTGTAGATGATAGGTGTCGAGCCTTTCGGCTGTGACCGGTAAAAATGACAAATTGGTAGTACTTGTATAGTCTACTTGCAGATACCAGCCTAGTGATTGATAGGTGGTGTAGATGATAGGTGTCGAGCCTTCCGGTTGTGACCGGTAAAAATGACAAATTGGTAGTACTTGTATAGTCTACTTCCAGACACCAGCCTAGTGATTGATAGGTGGTGTAGATGATAGGTGTCGAGCCTTCCGGCTGTGACCTGTAAAAATGACAAATTGGTAGTACTTGTATAGTCTACTTATAGACACTGACCTAGGGATTACCAGGGTTGTATTTACCGCCCCTCGAATAAAATGTGATAAATGTTGAGCATTGAAATGACATGACATCATTGAGCATGTTGGTTTTCAAAAGATGAAAGTGTGTTTTATTTTCAAAAAGGCATGGCTTGGCATAAGCATTCCATTTCTTGAGACTTGTGTAAAATGTATATACTTTGTGAAGGATTTTCCTACTGGGCTTTGTACTCACCCTACGGGATTTTTGTATAGGAAAGGATGTGGTGATTCCGCCTAACTAAAGGCGTGAAAGTATGTGCAGAGAGCATAATGTGCTCATTTGCTGTAACTCTGATTGCAAGCCAAGGGCTTTATATATGTGGGTTTGTGAAAAATCTAGAAACCCCCTAGATGTTGATTTGTGATTATGTATCAATTTTAAGCAGAATATAACAATCCCAATCAAACAATCAAAGATAAATCGACACAACGATTTTTACGTGGAAAAACCACAATTGGACACCTCCAATTGTGATCAAAAAACCACGGGCAACTGCCACAAGACAATCCACTAAGAAGAATTAAAGGAATTACACAGGTATACTCTCAATTACCTAGCGAATCCACAACGCCTAATTGAACCAACCTCTATGTGCCTCTTCCAACCCTATCTTCACCACGGAATTGTCTTTCTGATGAGCCACTCCGGATTCCACCAAAGCTTCAGGCTTGAATTCTTCAGAATCCACAACTGAAGAACAACTCTCTCTTTTGTGTATAACAAACAAACCTTTGATGTACTCTCTTTAAACCATGAGTTGAATACTCAAAAAAACATCAAAGAAAAATAACAAAATATCCCCAGATATAAACCTTCAAGAACCAAAAAAAGATCTGGAGGAATTCAATGAATACCTTAGTTTTGGGAGAAAACCAAGTATTTATAGAGAACCAAAAGTAATCCTAGATTGGGAAGAAAACAAACTCCTTGAGAAATCCGGATTCTGAGGCTCGCTCGAGCGAAGCTTTGCTGGCTCGACCCCCGTAATAATCAGCGAAGTGGCAATCTTGAAAGCATTAACATCACAAACTTCTCTGCATGGCTCGATTCGGGTTTGGATTTGCATCTAATAAACTCATAGCCTCATTGAAATAAAAGTGTGAAAAAAAAAATACATCTGAAAGGAGTTTTGTCAAACGAGGTTGCCAAGAATAAAAACCTAACAATCTCCCCCTTTGGCAATGCCGTGACAAAACACATCTAACAAATAAAATCCTAATCACCCCAACCCATTACATCTAACAAAAACAAACTTCTTTCTCAAGGTCATGATCTGCAAAACAGCTATTAGTGCCACAATATCCAAAACAATAAACATATGACAAGATTATCTTGAAGCATGAGATGGAAAACATGAATAGATGCGATTTAGAGATATTAAAAACATGTAGCATGAAAACATGAACAACACCTTTTTGTCATGAATTGATAAAGGAAGCTCAATCAACTAAAGCATGATCATAAACCACACAAGCAATGATATAATGATGTAAATATCAGGAGCATGCAAGAATGCAAAGCAACACGCAAAACAACTAAAGCCAATCTTCTTTACCAAACAAATCAAAGTGATCATGCTAACAAACTCTTGCAATGATAAACCAAACTTCCTTACCAACCCAAATCAAGATGAACCAGACTCCCCCTCACTAAAAGCAACCATAAACACTGAAAACAGTGAACAAGAAGAAAAAGACAAAAAAAAAATATGGTGGAGCAAGCAAGAAATCTCAGATTTGTACCTTAGAACACACAAGATTATCCAAGCAGCACAATTACAAGAAAACACAATGTGCACAACCTCTAGAAGATTCCTCATAAAAGAAAGTGATGCATTATGTGAAAAGCATAGATCCCATGATAAAAGTGTGTGTGTGACTCTTGGAATTCGACAAACACTAGATTCAATCCTGGTAGTGATATGAAAGATGAACCTCCGACAAGAGAATCTAAGCACAACAAAGGAAAGTCAAACCACTAGGAATCAAGGAGTATCTGGTGAGTAAAGACGGAGGCTCCCCCTCAATCAATGAATCTTTTACTTTTTCCTTTTTTTTCACATTTTTTTTTCTCTTTTCTTTC
Organism: Camellia japonica; assembly: GCA_030407325.1. Taxonomy (NCBI): domain Eukaryota; kingdom Viridiplantae; phylum Streptophyta; class Magnoliopsida; order Ericales; family Theaceae; genus Camellia; species Camellia japonica. The sequence continues at coordinate 54,058,896 of JAPPVO010000029.1, forward strand.
TTTTGCACATTTTTTTTCTTTCTTTTCTTTCTTGTGCATATTTTTTTTTCTTTCTTTTGCACACTCATCGGCGGCTGACACGCTCAAGAGTATGGAAACCAAACCAGAGAAGCATGGATATAATAAGGATGGCCTGGTTGGTGACTCTGAGGTAGCCTTTTCCTCATGGCTGGACTACAAAGAACAGAGGGGAAAGCCATGGAGATGCAAAAAGATGGAAGGTGGTTAAGAGACTCAACATCACCCATGATATGCTAGTATAGGTCAATTCCTCTAGAAAAGCAAAAGATACACTGCCAGAAGTCCATAGAGAAAAAATAATCACTAAGGCGAAAGACTCCGATATTTGCTAATCCAAGAGTGTGTACAGAATGAGACATACTAATCAAAAAACACATACTCCAAACTGAGTAATGACCACAGAAAGCACACACATATTAACTTGTAATGGATATTCTCATCAATTCCAATATGCACCAAGGACCACTCAAAAATTTGAAGCTTGCAAAAACCATACTAAGAAAATCTTTTTGGATTTTTTTTTTTTTCAATTTTTTTTTTTTAACCAAAGCAAGAAAAAAAAACGAACACGCACACATTTTTTTCCTTATTAAAAAAAACACACAGAAACCCAAAAAACTAAACAGAGTAAACACATTAACACAAGTCAAGTTTTCTCACCCAAATCTTTTTGGTCTTAACAAAATCAGGTCTAGCGGACTTGGTAAGAGTTGTGGCGTTGTAAACACCCTCATGAATCTTGGTATTCCTAGACATGTAAGGTTGTCTCCTAACCCAAAAAGAATTCGAATTTCGACCCATTTGAGACACTCTCCCGTGCAACTTATAACAATAAGGGTGAATATGACCATGCATACCACAATGATGACAAATAAAAATAGGGTGTACCTTCTTTTCTTTTACCTTACCAACTCTAGGAAGTTTGAGAAGTCTATCCTCATGTTGAATCTTTTGTCCTCCTTTTCCTTGAGTTCTTGTATCATGAGATGTGGATGCACTCTGTTGTTGCTTTTTCTTACCTCCAAAGCCAATGCCACTCTTGTCAGAACAGATTTGTTGAGACCCAATGATATCCTCCAAAGTCTTTGATCCTTTGTTCCAAAGACCAATGGTAACCATAGCACACTTTAGCTCTTCCTCTTTCTTGATCATTAGTTCTTCCAAAGCAACTTGTGACATCTCGAGAGATTCAATCTTTTCTTCATACATGGCATGGGTTTCTTGTAGCTCATTCCTCTCTGTTTTACAAGTCAACAGTTTTGCACAAAGAACTTGTTGATCATTAGCTATCTTGATGGCATTGATTCTAGCCTCGGAAATCTCCTCTTTAAGTTTGACATTCTCACTTTCACATGCTTTGAGTTTCTTTGTGAGTTTGTCATTCAATTTGAATAAGTTAAGAGACTCCTTATACAACTTTTCATATGCTTGCTCAAGCTCTTCATGATCACTCTCCGAGGATTCATCATCAGTGGTATTCTCAACTAACCTCTTCGAAGACTCTGTTTGTCCTTCAGTTTCGGAAGCTGCCATGAAAGCAAGGAATTGTTTATGTCCCTCTTCACTTTGATCTTCATTGTCACTATCATCTTCATCAGATTCTGATTCATCATCCCAGGTGATAGCGAGGGCTTTCTTCTTCTTCAAACGAGTGGGGCATTCTGAAGCAAAGTGGCCAAATCCTTGGCATTCATAGCATTGGACACTTTCAGAGTTTCCTTGTATCTTTCCTTTCTCCTTCTTGGCTATAGAATTAATTTTGACTTTATCTTTGCCTTTGGATTTATGAGAATGAGTAGATTCCAAAAGATTAGGATTTTTATTCAAAAAAGATTTTTTAAATTGTTTAACAAAAGCAGCCATAATCTTGGAATCTATCTCACAGTCCTCATCAGAATCCTCAACCACTTTATGAGCACTATTAAAAGCAATATCTTTTTGTTTCTTTTTGAAATTCCTATGTGCCTCATAAGTTTGGAGATTTCCAACCAACTGATCTAGCTTGAGGTTGTCAACATCTTGAGCTTCCTCAATAGCCGTAACTTTTGGTTGGAACCGATCGGGCAAGGATCTCAAAATTTTTCCCACAACTTTGGATTCTGGTATTTTTTTCACCTAAATTGAAGCTGGAATTTACAATGTCACTCAACTTCGCATAAAATTCATCAAAGGTCTCACTATCTTTCATTGAAAGGTTTTCGAAACTAGATGTGAGCCTTTGAAGTTTTGAGCGTTTAACAGAAGGAGTGCCCTCATGAATAGTTTGTAAAATATCCCAAGCCTCTTTTGCGACTTCACAATTGCAAATCCGACTAAACTGTTCAGGTGTGACAGCGCAAAAGAGAGAATTGATAGCTTTACTATTCCAGCTACTATTTTGGTAATCAGTTGTGTCCCACTTATCAATTGGTTTGGGGAAAGTTACTCCATCAACGGTAATTGTTGGTTCGGTCCACCCATTAATGACAGATTGCCAAACTTTTTCATCAATAGATTTTAAAAAGGATCTCATCCGAGCTTTCCAAAAAGAATAATTGGATCCTCAAGTAGGGGTGGTCGAACCATAGAATTTCCCTCACGAATTATATCCATTATCACAAATCAAACAAGATCTCGTTCTAAAAGATTTTTAAAAAAAAAAAAAAAAAAATAGAACGACCTGCTCTGATACCAATTGAAAAATCTAGAAACCCCCTAGATGTTGATTTGTGATTATGTATCAATTTTAAGCAGAATATAACAATCCCAATCAAACAATCAAAGATAAATCGACACAACGATTTTTACGTGGAAAAACCACAATTGGACACCTCCAATTGTGATAAAAAAACCACGGGCAACTGCCACAAGACAATCCACTAAGAAGAATTAAAGGAATTACACAGGTATACTCTCAATTACCTAGCGAATCCACAACGCCTAATTGAACCAACATCTATGTGCCTCTTCCAACCCCATCTTCACCACGGAATTGTCTTTCTGATGAGCCACTCCGGATTCCACCAAAGTTTCAGGCTCGAATTCTTCAGAATCCACAACTGAAGAACAACTCTCTCTTTTGTGTATAACAAACAAACCTTTGATGTACTCTCTTTAAACCATGAGTTGAATACTCAAAAAAAACATCAAAGAAAAATAACAAAATATCCCCAGATATAAACCTTCAAGAACCAAAAAGAAGATCTGGAGGAATTCAATGAATACCTTAGTTTTGGGAGAAAACCAAGTATTTATAGAGAACCAAAAGTAATCCTAGATTGGGAAGAAAACAAACTCCTTGAGAAATCCGAATTCTGAGGCTCGCTCGAGCGAAGCTTTGCTGGCTCGAGCGAGGAGTGTATTTTTCGTGATTTCTACTAGTGCCTTGGCTCGAGCGACGAATCCTTGGCTCGAGCGAGGAATACACTCTGTCAGGTTTTTGTATGGACGCAATCCTTGGCTCAAGCGAGAACTCCTTGGATCGAGCGAGCAAACTTTCGCTCGAGCGAGCTCTTTTTGGCTCGAGCGACCAATGGCAGACATGCAATTTTCAATGCAATTTTGAATGCAATTTTGCATTTTGCTTCGGCCGCGAGCTGACATAATCAGCGAAGTGACATAATCAGCAATTTTGAATGCAATAATCAGCGAAGTGGCAATCTTGAAAGCGTTAACATCACAAACTTCTCTGCATGGCTCGATTCGGGTTTGGATTTGCATCTAATAAACTCATAGCCTCACTGAAATAAAAGTGCGACAAAAAAAAAATACATCTGAAAGGAGTTTTGTCAAACGGGGTTGCCAAGAATAAAAACCTAACAGTTTGAATAACCATTTTGTGTAACCAGGCTCAAGCCTTGGAAACTGGTAAACCCTTGGGGATATTTGTTGTATAATTAATTGTTGTTGGAATATTTGTATTATCGCATGAAGACCATTTATATCATGTAATACAAGTATGGGGATTTATTATTAGTTTCACTTTAAAGAGCCATGACTATTGTATTACCATTTGGGCATGAAAATGGGGGCTTTACAGCTTTCCAAGACAACGTTTGGGTACAACATAAAGTGAACTTAAGTCCAATACATTTAAAGCCCTTGGCTTGAACAAAAGTAAATACAGTAAATACACAAAAGAAGCTCTCGCTCCAAGTCCTCCAAAGCTATTGCCTTGGCAGAGGCATATCATCAGCACCTGAAATGTTTTTTCCCACATAGGATGAGCCAAAGCCCAGTAGAAATAATCCAACACATATTGAGCGATGGTTCTTGAGCTCGAGGGAGGATTGAGAGTCCTCAGGTTTCTTTCTTAGACGCAGCTTTCGCTCGATCGAGAACTTTTGCGCTCGAGCGAGACGTGTGTTCCTTTGCTCGAGCGAGAACTCTTTTTTGCTTGAGCGTGCGTCTGCATTGGTGGCAGACCTGAACCTTCGCACTGTGCACTCGAGCAACGCTTTTTGCACTCGAGCGAGACCACTTGTTGAGTCTGGTCGCTCTAGCGACAACTCCTTCGCTCGAGCGAGCCTCGCATATATTAGTTCACAGTAGCGTGATTTTATATCACTTTTTGACATTTTCTTCACTCAAAACCCTAATACAGCTGCCTCTCTCTAAAACACCCTCTCTCTCTTCAAAAACTCCATGATTTAGGGTCTTTCGACCTTACTCCCCTTGTTAAAAAGCTAGAGTTTGGTGTGGGTTCCCTTTTGATCCGAAGAAGTTCAAGTTTGGAGCATCTTCAAGTTTCTCCTTCTTCCTCTTTGAGCTTCTCCATTTGAGGTAGAGATGTTCTACTCTTTATTATGAGTTTTAACCTAGATGTGTGTCATCTTTGCATAAATGGTGGAGTTGGGAAGTTTCGGTGAAGTTAGGGTTTGGGATTGAATTTGTGAAAGGGGTTTTCTATTTTGGGCTCCATATGTGTATGTGAGGTCTTGAAAATGGGGTTATTAGGGTATAATGGATGAAATCTTGCCTTGGGTGCAATATTTGGGAAAGGGGAAAAAATGCCCTAGTTTGAATTAAATGAACTATTTTATATAAATAATGAGATCAATATGGAAATATGAAATTGGTTTGGGAATTATGAAATTTGGGGAATATGTGATTAAATGGTATAGTTGGATTGATAAATCACTCACTTATGGAAAATTTGGTAGATTATCTGTTGATAGATTTATTTATCTGTTTAGAAATATCTGTTTTGGGCTATCGGTGGAGGATAGCCTTGATTGTTGTAGAAAATGCATGAGGATTAGGAAAATTGAAACTAATCAATTGAATTAGGTCATTGAATATGACGGTTTGAGTGAACTATTGAATATGTGAATTGATGAGTCATTGCATATGACAACGTGTTTAAATACATCGTATATGTATCATTGAATGGAAAGAGATATGGGATGTACTCCATTGTTTGGGAGAAGATAGGGGATGAACTCCATTGATAATTAAGTTGGCCGGAGTGTCCAGGGTGAAAGTCCCGAAACCTTATTTATTTATGGGTACCTGTTCCCTCGGACGTGGTTCCGTAAAATGGTAAGAAATAGAAGTGTTGAATTGATGAATGTGTTGAATTGTGAACCATTGAGTTGTAGTCTCATATTGGTTGTTTTGATAATAATGAACTTGATTAATTGATTTACCCGACATGGGAGAAATGGAAATGAAATGAGATATTGGCTATCTATATTAATTGATCTTGAAAGGAATATGTATTGGTTAAGAATGTTGCACCTTTATCTGATACTCATATTTTAGTTAATTCTCATATATGGTTTAGCATTCCTCTACTGGGCTTTGGCTCATCCTACTTGAGACACCATTTTCAGGTACATGTGACATGCTGCCTCCAAGGGTATAGCTTGGGAGGTTTAGGGGCTGAAGGCTTTATTTTGCAGTTTTGTTGTTATTTTTTTATTTAAAATGTAAATTCAAGCCGAGGGCTTTATATGTAAAAGAGTTAGGACTCTTCTTTTGTTGTAACCAAGTGATAACTTGGAAAGATATAAGCCCGTAGGGTACTTATTTTTGTTATTAGCAGTTAGAGTTACATGCTATAGTTTTAAAATAAACGTTTATGAAAATGTAATGCATGTAATATCTTTTGTATAGAAGACTCTGATGATTGAAAATGTAATATTTCTATTAAGTTGTATGAATCTTATGAATGGTTGGTTTATTTCTTATTTTTGAGGGTGTTACACACAATAAGTTTCACTGCTCGAGCACAAGAAACCTAGATCGAGTGTAGAATACGAGCTCCCAGTAGTTTTACAATCAGAAGACCGTTGCTCGAGCACAAGACGTTTCGCTCGAGCGAAGAATACAAACTTGTAGTATTTCTGCAGACCTGTAAAGGTACTGGAGGTTCACAAGAAACGCTAAAGCGCAGGAAGTGTCGCTCAAGCGAAGGAACAAAATTTTGGGCAACAACCATTTGAAAAACAAGCTACCAACTTGTTCCAAACACAACCAACACAACTCAAAAGCTAAATTCAAAGAGAAATAAGATGAAACAAGACCAGAACGCCCATATACAATAATAAACTTAGATCCAAAATATCAAATTGGTCGGGTTTAAATCAGAATCGCTATTATATATGAATGTATGTGGAATTTGTATGTGATAGAGATAGGGGTAGAATTTGTATTGTTATTTGAATATATGTGGAATTTGTATGTGATAGAGATAGGGGTACAACTTGTATCTGATAGAGTCGGTCTTTTTTTTCCATTTTAATTTATTATTATTATTTGTGTGTAAATCCCGTACAGTCAAATTGCGCTCACATTAAATAGTAGGTAATTTTAAACTTGATTTAAATTTAAACAAATTATTCAATACTTTGTCTCCTAGAAGTTTGTTTCCTAAAAGTCTAACACAAAAAATGATGAATTTTATAATTTAGACCAATAACTATTTTTTTGGAACATCATCTAAACTGATTGCATGAATATTAAGTAATTTCTCATTAATTTGATATCAGACGTAATCTAGTTACTTTAAATTGTGTACCTAACTTGATATATATCACCTATTAAATTTTTTTTGGTCTTAAAGTATATTAAATTTGAGTTTTTTAATAATTATTTGAATATTTGGACAATTTTTTGACCTTTTAACTTATGTTTGAATTTCGCATCCAAAAAAAAAAAAAAAAAAAAAACTTACATTTGAATTTATTCTCTAAACAAAACATTTATATATTTCTTATCCGTTTTTTTAAAAAAAATTATTTTTTATTATTAGTTCTAGAGTTTATTCAATTTGTGTACGCATGTTTTCCCCCCTTAATTGTAAAGGGTGAGTTCTACAAGTTGATAAGGCTTTTCTGAGTCAGTTTTATTTAAACTTGTTAATTAAATTTTATTAATATTTATTTCAAGAAAAATGTGATAAAAGTTTATTTTTTAGACTCATTTTATAGAGCTAGTGATGCATCAAGAAAATAATTTATTGATTATTAGAGAATATTTAATTCAACCAATTATCTTCTTGACACATTAAGTCTAAAAAGTATTTCTAATTTTTAGACCTGAACAATAATACTCTTATTTCAGCTATAGAATGTGGATTCAAGTAAAGCTTATGTAACATTACTATATCAACTTTATGTTAATATTTCCCCCATTAAAAAAAAAAAAAAAACTTTATGCTAATTTTTATTTCAATTATAGAATGTGGATTCAAGTAAGCCGATGTAACCTTGCTATATCAACTTTTTATAATTGGGTTTTTTTTTTAGGGTCCCTGGTATTAAGACTTTATAGTATAAAGAACATCTAATATTTTCATAATGTCTAAGGTCCCTCAATTTGATCCAGAGAAATTCTGTCCAGAGAAATTCTCTCAAACCCAGAGAAATTCTCTGTTTCTCTCCAGAGAAATTTCACTTTTGTTGAAATGCCTTCAAAAGTACAAGGCTAAACATTAAGTTTATGTTTCTATCAAAGAGACATTTCAATTCTACTGAAATTAATCATACTTTTCCCTCCAAGAGTACACAAGGAAGAATACCCATGAAAATGCCAATACAATGTCTCCAACAACCTGCCTCAGCCAATCGTGGCCGAGTATTTCAAGCTTCCTCTCAAAGTAAACTCTCCAGATCGATGGCAATATGAAGACGCACACACCCTTTAGCAAAGAAGATCTGAAACTCTATGTCCTTAACAAATGCCATCATGAACAGAGAAAATTCAAACTCTATGTCCTTACTAGAGAAATTCAAATCCTTTACCAGAGAAAATTCAAAATCCTTTACCAGAGAAAATTCAAACCAGAGAAAAATCAAAGAAAATTGTAACCAGAGAAAATTCAAGGGTAATCCAGAGAAAATTCAAAGATAATCCAGAGAAAATTGCCAAATCCAGAGAAAATTCAAGAGTAATCTAGAGAAAAATCAAGGGTAATCCAGAGAAAATTGTCAAATTTAGATAAAATTCGATCCAGAGAAAATTGCCAAATTCAGAGAAAATTCAAGGGTAATCCAAAGAAAAGTGCCCAAATTCAGAGAAATTTAACACTATCAACACTGTCATGAAAGGAAAATATGATTTAACCTAAGTTGAATAGTTCTTCAAGCATAAAAAGAAAATGTATTCACAAATGATAAGTTTGAAAAGAATAGAGTAACAACCGTGAATTAAGATAAGCATGATAATTGAACGTTCTACAAATACAGAAACATCATACATCCAATACATCAAAACTCAGTCCCCCATAGATAAAAAAAACTAGAAATCAGTCTGATTCTGGTTCTGATTCTATCACTGATAATTCCATTTGAAGAAATGATGTATCCTAGATAATCTGAACTATCGAATTTAGAAAACCACAGAACTTGTGATCTTTCAGATGGCGATGATGGCAGTGACGGCGATGCATACCGGCATCCAGTCGCCCTCTCTTCAGGCCAAACCTTTGAGAGCATGTGCGTACAAGTCTGCAGACACCTAGGTTTTGCTCCTTTACTTCCCGACGGCTCTAACCCCGATTTTTCCACTGTCATCCCCAATTTGAATCTCAAATCGACGATTCTCAACTGGTGCGACTCCTCCCGTACCGAACGCCCTCAGTTACCGGATTATAGCTCTGTCGAGACCACGGTTCGTGGGTTAATGGCTTCTGCGAGAGAAGACGACGAGGATTCAAAAAATAGGGTTTTTGAGAGGGAGTTGTTGAAGGGCGTCGCTAATTCGATCTTTGAGGACCAAGATTTCATTGTGAAGCTCAAGAGTCTGGACGTGTTTGAGCAAGAACAAGGTCTGATAGCTCTGAGAAAGCTCACGATGATGAAGGAAGAAGCTAGGGTTTGGGGTTGATATAGGAGAGAGAGAGAGAGAGAGAGAGAGCGTAGAGAGGGAGAAGAGAAAGACCAAACTCAATTTTTGAAGCCTTTCGTTTCTTCTTAAATTTCTCTGTGATATATGAGTTTGGGGTTGAAGGACTTTAGACATCATAAAATGTAATACCCAAACGTAACACTCCAATATAACATACCAAAAAAAAAAATTTCTTAGTGTACTTTTTTTAAAATGGAACACTCCAAAAAAACTTCTTAATGTAACATGCTAATTTTTTTTTTTTTGCAAAAAAGAACTTCATTGATGAATATTCAAGCAACTAGAGAAGATACATCAATAAAGAGGGAAAATGCAAAAAGCATTATAGCAGACCCATGCCATCCCAACAAGGTTGGCACCGCGAGGGCTACCCGATCATATGATGTAACATTCTAATGTAACACATAAAAAAAAAAAAATTAGTATACTTTTTCCAAATGTAACACTCCAATATAACACTAAAAAAAATTTCTTAAAATTCCTTAGTGTAACACTCTAATATAGTACACAAAAAAACTCTTTAATGTATGTGGGATTCTTGAAACCATTATAGGAGTATGAAAACTCCTTAATAAGTTTTGAACAAATGTATTATTTCAAAGTGTGAGTGTTATGTATGGTCATAATACACTTAGGAGTTTTTTTTTTTTTTTTTAGGGAGCTGGTTAGGCTAATTAATATACTGTTGACAGCTCCTGCTCTGTGTCCAGAGTGCCCTGACCATCCTGTCTAGTCAGCCTCTTCTTATGGGGTTCTAAATGTAGCATATTTGTATAAGTTTGCTGTGGATAATGCAGGTGCCACTTTGAGTATAACTAAACTGATATGGCTCAAGTACATCCCTCCTAAGGTGCTGGTTTTTTGTTGGTTTTCTTGGAAAATGAGAGTGAAGACCAAGGAGTTTTTACAAAAATTGGGTGTGATCAATCAAGGTGCCTCCACAGCTTGTGTGTTCTGTGGCAGCGGTAGTGAATCAGTGAACCATGTACTAATTTGGTGTCCCTTTGTGTGGAAGATTTGGGTTGAAATGCTGAAATTGTGGGATGTCCAAGCTGTTATACTAGGCTCTGTGGAGAGTCTTCTCCTGTGGTGGGCAGAGGGGAAGTTAAGGAAGTTAGAAAGGAAGATTTGGGGAGTAATTCCATTGGTAGTGATGTGGTCAATATGGAAGTGTAGAAATGATTGTGTGTTTAGAGCAACCATCTCAAATTTGGAGGATCTTTGTGATTTAATCAAGCATAGGATTGCTTTTGGGGTACAATCAGATCTCACAGATTTCCATTTTTCAGTGTAGGATTTTATCTTCAATTTGAGGCAAATTAGAAAGTGCTTGGGTGGATCTGTGGTAGATATGTGAATGTTGCTATGTGAGCTGGTGCTGTGATGCTGTTCGATGACTGTGTGGGCTGTTCTATCACTTTCGGTGAAGCTCTGCATTTCTGTGTTGATTACTGAATGCTCTGTTTGTGGTGATGGTTGCTGTGTGAATACTGTGTTCTTGGTGAATGCTATGCTCTTGGTCTATGCCAGATTTGTCTGAATGCTCTGCAGTTTTGTTTTAGAGTTTTGGGGTGTTATGTTGTGTTTGTGCCTCTGCTGCAATTTTCCCTTTGATGCTCTTCTTGTGTTGTCTGCTGGTTTTTTTGTAAGCTTCTTTTGATCTTTGGTCTGTTGGTTCCTTACCAATTGGCACTTGGAGCTTTGTGGTAGCTCCAAGCTCCTCTTTATTGATGCATTGTATCACACTCTGTATGCTTCCATCAATAAAGATTTCTTTTGCCAATCAAAAAAAAAAAAAAAAGAGTTTTTTAGATAGCGTTTGGTTACCTTTCAAAACTTAACTCTACTTTTAAATCATGATTTGGATGAAACATATTAACCAAACATATTTTTTAAATACAACTTAAAATTACTTTCAAAACTCCTCTATTCTCTTATTATTATTATTATTATTATTATTATTATTATTATTATTATTATTATTATTAATGAATGAATCAATTACTTTTTCTCTGTCATCTCTCTTCTCTCCTCTCACATTCTATATATCAATAAATAAAAGAAAAATTACAAATTATCCCAAAACTATTTTCAAAACTCATTACCAAACAAATTTTCTCTTTTCAAATCATAATTCAAAAGCTCAAAACTCAAAAAACTACTCCACACTCAAATCATAATTCTAAAATTAAACCAAACTAGTAGTGTTTTTGTATGTGTTACATTGGAGTGTTACATTTGGTATTACATTGATTAGAATGTTACGTTTGAAAAAAGTACACCAAGGAGTTTTTTTGTGCATTATGTTGTCAAGCTTGAAAAAAGTACAATAAAGAGTTTTTTAGGGTACTATATTGGAATGTTACGTTATTAAAGTGTTATGTTCTTATTCGAAATGTAGGATTTGCTCCAGACGGAGGGAAAATCCAAAACTTTTATAGTGCGGATTGCCAAATATGTAATTTGACATTTGGAGAAATTCGATTTTATCTTTCAAAAATTAAATCAAAACATGTGAGTGACTATCTTTTTATGTAATTGCCACTTTATTGGAACCTTGAGTTCATAAGAAAAAATAAAAAATTAAATGGTTCACAAAATCACATTTGAAGATTTATTGGTGTTTCATCATATTTTTTATACACTGTGTGATGTTTTTTTATTTTTTTTTTATTGTTTAGATTTTGATAAATCATAAAGCAATAAGACCCTATTTATCTTTTTTTTTAAGTTAATGTAAAGATTCTTCATGTCTTGATTTATGTAATTAAATTAAATATATAATTTTAGTGATTATATATGCAATGGGTATTAACAAATAAAAATATTCCACGTATTTATAGTTTTATCTAAACTTTTTTTCTTTTTCTTTTTTATTTTTATTTTTTATAATTATATATAAAGAACCTAATTTTGAAAGTTGAACTAGAGCTCTGAATTATTCAAGGCTGGCCTGTTTGCCATGTCAAGTTTGCGTAAACTTCTTAATAAAATTTTAAATAAGCATTTACCATTAATATTTTATTTCAATTGTAGAAGGTGGGTTCAAGTACATTGATATAACATTGCTATATGAACTTAAAATAAATTTGAAAGTAGACTTTTAAATAAGTGTAGTTTTATTTATACAAAAAAAACGTCACATGGAATGATACATTTCATTTATAATTATTAATTATATGTTAAAATATTCATCATTTCAGTTTAAAATTATAAAAATATCATTACGGCATCAATTTTGTATAAAAATTATATATGAATATTATTTTTCTTCTAAAGTCTTTTTTATTCCCAAAGGGATTACAAATGAAGTCTGTAAGACCATCTCCAACGGAGAACCAAATCCAGCATCAAATTCAAAATTTGATGAAAAATCCACTTTTTTGAGCTCCAACGGTTTCATCAAATCCATACCAAATCGGGAATTCAGCAAATCTGGTATCAAAATGAGAACACGCGAAGCATTTCAGCAAAACACTGTTCTTGACCGTTGGGAATTACAAACCGGTTGACCATCCGGGTGACCAACCGGTCGCCCCGGAAAAAAGTTCAAAAGGTTCACTTTTCAGTTCAAACCAGTCAAAAAAAAAAAAAAAAAAAAATTTTGCCTAGGTGGTCGACCACCCGGTCGACCGGCCGGTTGACCACCCGGTCGACCACCCAGAAGTTCAAAAAGTTCAGAACAAAGGGTTCAAACCGGTAAAAAAAAAAAAAAAAAAAAATATTTGCTCTTTACCGGTTGACCGGCCGGTCGACCGGCCGGTCAACCAACCGGTTGCCCGACCCAAATTTGATGCAACAAATTTGATGCAACACCGTTGGAGCGCGACGTACCAAATTGAGGAAATCACCCTTTTTCGCATCAGATTTGATGAAAAAAAAGGTTAACCGTTGGAGATGCTCTAATAAAATAGAAGTGTATTGGTGAACTTCCATTGCTTTCAAGTTTCTTCAACTAATCTGCTGAAGTGTTTTCAGGGGAGAACTTATCACGGTAACAATAATCAATGGAATTATCACTATGGATAAACTAGTATATGAACCCGTGCGATGTATGGATTAAATAAATAAATTTAAAAAGTATATAAAAATAATTTAAAATAAATTAAATTTTAACTATTTTATTAGAATATATATACATTTTTTCCGATACAATATATATATATATATATATATTGTAGTTGTTATGTCATTAATTGTATATTTTAAATTTTCACAATAAAAAATATGCCGTAATTTAATTAGTAAAGATGAAAAAAATAAAATAAAAATTATATTTATGATAAAATAAAAATAGATTTCATTTTATAAATTTTTTGGTTTTAGTTTATTCTATGTTAAAGTTTGTCATAAAATTTAAACATATCTTTTAGAAATAAAACAATATATATATTGATAAAATCGGTCATGAACCAACTTACATAAAAATTAATTAATCCATAGTTTTAAATTTTATTTTATTTTAAAACTGAAACTGTCTTCACTAAAACATGCATAACACAATATTAAATGTGAGCATAGGTTTACTTTATATAAGTGAAACAACTCACTTCTTTCTTCTTTTTCCCGATGTGTGATTGTGTAAAATAAAAATTAACAATTGTTCGGGTGGAAAGTTTATTTTGAATCAAATAATATCAGTCATTTAATCTTTAATTAGGTCAATTTTTAGTTTTTTCCAAATTTTAAAAAAAAAAATCTAACCAATATATTTTGATAACACTGCTAAGATAGTGATTAAATCAGTGAATCAGTCAAACCGAAAACGATTCAGCCTAATCGGTTATGTCAAAAGACTATCCAACTTATACAAAAATTACTTAATTAAAACTTTTAAATATTATTTTAATTTTAAAATTTTAAAATTTCAACTTTAATTGAAACATACACAACACTAGAATATTAAATAGGTGTATAAGGTTCACTTTATATAAGTGAAACAACTTACTTTTTTTTTTTTCTCCTTTTCTCGATGTGAGATTATAAAATAAAAGTTAACAATTGTTTGGACGAAAAATTTATTTCTAATCAAGTAATCTTAATCGTTCAATGTTTAGTTTGTTTCGAATCAAACAAATCTAACAAATATATTTTGATAAAATTGGTAAAATTACGGTTAAACCAATGAATCAGTCAAATTGTAATGCCTCGAAATAATTACAATAAGAACATCCCACGACAAATATTAAATAATAACAGATTCCTGGATATAATGTTCTCCCATTATAAGATTTCATCTATTTGCAAAAGTGTGACACATGCAGTAATACATTCATAAGCTGTAACTCTGAATCTATAGCATATATCATAACAAAGATTTTAAATAAAAGTTAAGCAGATACAATAATGCCCTATGGGTTACATCTTTCAAAGACAGTACTTTGTTACAACAAAAGTGAGTTTGAACTTAATACAAACAAAGCCCTAGGTTTGTACAATATATATATATATATATATAAAACAGAAGCTCTTGGCTCCAAGTTCTCCAAGCTCTTGTTGGCGGAGGCATGTCATCAGCACCTGAAAATGGTTTTTCACGTAGGATGAGCCAAAACCCAGCATAGATACTCTCACACAGTGTATGAATCTTAACAGAGTTATAAGGTGAATGCATATGCAATACTCGTGTCAAAATATTTTATATCTCTTTCTAAAATCGCACAATGCCAGGTTATATTACAATTCAATAATTTATTTGCTTTACAATAGAAAACAGGGCGGTGGATACAACACTGGGAATCTCTAGGACTTGTCTACAAGTAGGGTACAAGTACTACCAATTTGTCATTTTTACCGATATTAATCGGAAGGCTCGACATCTAATCGCGCGAGTTTCTAGACTTTCACTATGGACACATAGGCCAACATAATATCACAACTACACTCTTACCCAGATTCAACAAGGTATTCACCATTTTTTCTCAAAACAACAACATTTTCAATGTGTTAAATATGTTACAATGCTCAATATGTAAATGGATGAGAAAATAGTTTCAATTCACCTAATTCTCATGCAATTTCTACAACAATCATGGTTATCCTCTACCAATAACCCAAAACATATATATCTAAAGAGATAATAAATTTCAACACAGATATACTTTTCAACATTTCCAAATAAGAGTGAAAATTCATATCCAACTCCACCATCATCATCATCGTCGTTTCAATTTCATATAACCAACATCAATTCTATTTCCTCTTTACAAAACCAATATTCACAATTTAGGGCAAAAATCCATTTTCTATAAAAATCAATTTCCATGGGTAAAATCCACCATCTATCATAACCCAACCATTTTTACAATGCCATAATTATATACAAGAGTCCATTTTGAAAACCTCTCTTTTGATTTCAAAACCAAACCCTAGGTTTTATTCAAAAATCCCCAAATCACTATCTCATTTAGAAAAGCAAATAACTAAGTTAAAAATCATAAAAAAAAGGTCAATGTAATCTCTACCTTGAACTTAGAAGACGAGAGAGAGAGAGAGAGAGAGAGAGAGAGAGAGAGAGAGAGAGAGAGTGAAGAAACTTTGACGACGCGGAAAATCAACTTTGCTCCGATCAAAACGAAACTCTAGGTGAGCTTTACCTTTTTATCAAAGGGACTACGGTGTAGAAATGAACGGATCAAGATGTATTTGGGGTTTATAGATGATGTCTAGAGAGAGAGAGATAGAGTAGGTAGATCTAGATTTTGGAGTGTTTTAGAGAGAGAGAGAGAGAGAGAGAGAGAGATGGAGATGAGAAAAATGACTCAAAAGTGACCCCGCTCGGACTGATCTACGTGCAAATCGTTCTAGTGCAGGAATGGTAGCTCGAGCAACCAGACATAACGAAGACACCGTTCGAGCGCAAGAATGGTCGCTCGAGCGCACAATGCAGCCCTCCTAATAGTTCAGACCTGAAAAAGTTTACTCGAGCGCAAGAAGCATCACTCGAGCATAGATATCAAACTCTCAGTAGTTTACAGACTATAAAAGACCGCTCGAGCGCAAGAAGTGTCGCTCAAGCAAACAAGCAAAATTCTGGGCAATCAACTCTTTGAAAACGGACTCCCAACTTATTTCAAACTCAACCAAAACTTCCCATAACAAAACCCCACAAACAATAAGAAGGAAAGGGGTTGAACAACTAATAAGAGAAGGGAAATCTGGATCTAAAACAATAAACTGGTCGAGTCTAAACTAGAGTCGTTATAATCTCCCCCCTTAAGGAGCAACACCATGTTTAAATCAATTATAACTATAGTAACAAGTTGAATCTCACTTCCATGACCCATCCACTGGTCATTCATTCTCAAAACAATGATTAACCAGTTTTCAATACTGAAAATACAATTCATTTTTCCCAAAACATATACAATGTTCACATATCATCATCATAACAAGATTTTCATTACACGTTTCAAACATTAACAAAAGGATCCGGATACTTCTCATGGACTTCTGCCTCACCTTCCCAAGTCGTCTCCTCAACCCCGTGGTGTCTCCACAACACCTTTACCAATGGAATTGTCTTGCCTTGCCAGACTTGGTCTCGTGTATCTAAGACTCTAACGGGTCTCTCCTCATATAAGGCATCCTCATCTACCTCCAACTCGGTCCAATCCAACACATGTGACAGATCCGGTTCATACTTGCGATGCATACACATATGAAACACGTCACGAACCCCGAAAAGCTGTGACAACAAGGCCAAACAATAAGCTACCTCCCTAATACATTCTAAAATCTCAAAAGGCCCAATAAATCTAGGAGACAACTTCTCACTCTTCCCAAATCTCATCAAACCGCACCTGGGTGATATTTTTAAGAAGATGTGATCTCCAACCTCGAATGATAACGATCTCCTTCTATGGTAGGCATAGCTCTTCTGATGACTCTGAGCTGAAACCAACCTCTTACAAATAAATGGAACCTTCTTCGTCATTTCCCAGACTAACTCAGGGCTTAACATAGGTGTGTCACCCACCTCAGCCCAACACACAGGAGATCTATACAGTTGGCCATACAAGGCCTTAAACAGTGCCATGCTAATACTCACCTGAAAGCTATTGTTATAGGCAAACTCTACTAAAGGCAAGTGCTTCTCTTACAACACCTTAAAGTCAAGAACATAACCCCGAAGCATATTCTCTAGGATTTGAATGGTACGCTCTAACTGCCCGTCAGTTTGAGGGTAATAAACAGTACTAAACGTCAATTTTGTGCCCAAAGCATTCTGTAGGCTCTGCCACAACTGAGCCGTGAAATGCAAATCTTTATCCAAAACAATAGTAACATGGACCCCGTGAAGTCGAACTATGTCCTTAATATACAGGTCGGCAAGATAATCTACCGAGTCACTTGTGCACATAGGTACAAAGTGTGCTGACTTGGTTAATCGATCAGCTATCACCCACACTACATCATTGACTTGTTGGGTTCTAGGAAGACCCACAACAAAATCCATCATGACATGCTCCTACTTTCAGTCGGCTATAGGCAAGGGTTGCAACAAACCCGTTGGCCTCTAATGCTCAGCCTTCACTTGTTGACAAGTAAGGCATCTCGATACAAATAGGGCTATGTCTCTCTTCATTCCCCTTCACTAGAATTGATGACTAAGGTCGTGATACATCTTTGTGCCTCCTAGGTGTATGCAAGGCTTGAATGGTGAAACTCTCGGAGTACTTCATCTCTACAAAACTCCGACACAAAAAGACGATCAAGATATCTAACACTGGAGTTGGAATACACATTCAAGCCCTTCTCCACCTTCCCACTGGATATCTTCTCTCGGATAGACTCTATCTTGTAAACACCCCGTTGTGCTTCTATAACTCGGCTCACAAGCGTAGGTTGTGCAACTATGGTAAACAAAGTTGTCGGACTCTCCAAAATGCAACTCAAACTCGCTAACAGCGCCCAACGTCTCCCATTCCTGGATGGCAATACTAACTACACTACTAATGGATTTCCTACTCAAGGCATCAGCCATTACATTGGCCTTCCCCGAATAGTAGTGTAACTCTAAGTAATAATCCTATATAAATTTCATCCATCTTCTCTGCCTCAAAATAAAATCCTTCTGTGAAAACAAATACTTCAGACTCTTGTGATCCAAGAATACCTCAAACCTCTCACCATACAGATAATGTCTCCAGATTTTCAAAGCAAGGATCACTTCTGTTAGCTCTTGGTCATGAGTAGGGTAGTTTCTCTTGTGTGTTTTCAACTACCGTGAGCCATAAACTACTACCTTCCCCTCTTCCATCAAGACACAACCTAAACCTTCCCGAGATGCATCACAATACACATAATAGTCCAAACCCCTCTCCGGAATAATCAACACTGGAGCGGTGGTAAGTCTAACCTTAAGCTCTTGAAATGACTTCTCACAAGTCTCATTCTACACAAAATTAACTCCCTTCCTCGTAAATCCAGTCAACAATGAGGTTAATCTAGAGAAATCCTTCACAAAACGATGGTAATACCCAGCTAATTCCAAGAAACTCTGAATCTCAAAGGCATTATTAGGTTATTCCCAATCTTGCACTGCCTCAATCTTGGAAGAATTTATTGCCACCACTTCCCCGGATACCACATGGTCTAAGAATTTCACCTCGTTTAGCCAAAACTCACACTTCCCGAACTTTGCATACAATTTGTGGGCTCTAAGCAACTTGAGTACAATTCGCAAATGTTCCTCGTGTTCCTCCTCAGAGGGTGAGTAAATCAAAATGTGATCAACAAAGGCAATTACAAAACAGTCTAAGAACTTACGAAAGATTAGATTCATCAAATCCATAAACAAGGTCGGTGTGTTAGTTAACCCAAAAGGCATATTAGGAACTCATAATGGCCATACCGCATGCAAAATGTAGACTTTTGGATATCCTCTTCCTTCACTCTTAATTAATGATAACCTGATCTTAAGTCTATCTTAGAGAAACAACAAGACCCCTTCAACTGATCAAACAAGTCATCTATATGAGGCAATGGGCACTTGTTCTTAATAGTTACCCAATTCAACTTTCAGTAATCAATACAAAGTCACAAAGTGCCATCATTTTTATTGGCAAAGAGAGCCGGTGCTCCCCAAGGCAAAGTACTAGGGCGGATAAAGCCCTTGTTTAACAATTCCTGGAGTTGAATCTTCAACTCACTCAACTCAGAGGGTGCAAATCTATACAGTGCCATAGAGATCGGTGTCATGCCAGGTACTAAGTCAATAGAGAACTCAATCTCATGGCGAGGTGGTAAACTAGTGAAATCCTCGAAGAAGACATCTGGGCATTCGCAATCTACCATTGGCAACTTTACTCGGGTCACATCACTCTCAACACCCAAGAATGTAGCAAGAAGAAGACTAAGCTCACCCCGACCACACGGATCACACATTGGAAACAAGGCCCTATTAACCCGATCTCCCAGGAAATAAAAATAGTCACAACTTGAGGTGCACACCATAACTCTCTGATGGTAACAGTCTATAATGGCTAGATAGGATCACAACCAATCCATGCCCAATGTGACATCGAAACTCAACATATCAATCAACACAAAAGCAAAAGAAAGTCGGCGACTGGCAACCTCTATCTCACAACCCTGACACCCCAGGTCCAACACAACCTCACCACCAACAGGTGACCCTACCCTGAGTGGAGATGCTAACTGAGCCACTTCTAACCCCAATGCTAATACGAATGTAGATGAAATGAAAGAATACAATGCACCAGTTTCAATCAACACATTGGTAATAGAATTACACTGCAAGAAGTTACCTCTTACTACTAAAGGTGTTGGCAACAAATCTAGCTTGGTAAAAACATACACATGCCCTAAAAGTCTCTGCTCCACCTGCTCACGCCTTAAAGCATGAGTCTGATGCACCGACTAAGCCTAAGAGGCTCCCTGATTAGCCCTCGAGGCCTGAGCTGACGGTGTTGGCTGATGGCTCTGTGTCTGCTTTAAACCAGACGCACCAGATGTGTCACTTGCCTAAGGGAAAAAACTCCTCAGGTGCCTTGACTGCCCACACTGATAACAGGTAGGTGGTTTCCCTCTTCCCTGACTCTGGTTCTGAGAACGAGTAGAAGACGATGCAGACTATTGCCATTCTCCCTTCTGCGGGCAAACTACAGACTTGTGGCCCAACTGACCACATTCGAAACAAGTGATACCACCTTGACCTCCCCTCTTAAAACCCGAACTTGGTACTGCGAAAGTGGACCTAGACTGTTCTCCCTATGATTGCTGTGGATTAGAACCCCTTTGCCTCTTACTGTCCCGCGTCTCTCCTTGAACCTTCTAACTCCTCTGCCTGGAGCCCCTCATTCTCTCCTCTTCGATCTGAATTATGGTCTCTAAGTGAGCCACTGCCTCCACAAGATGATCGTAATCCCGAATCATGGATGCGAGCACTTTGAAAAGGAGTTCGGTCCTCAGCCTCTTCTCAGATTCCAAACAACGACATTCCTCTGTTGCTACCAGCTCAGGTGCAAACCTCGATAGACTAGTGAAGGCAGCCTTAAACTCGGCCACCGGTGTGTTAAGCTGCTTGAGCTTCAAGAACTGCTCTATCAATTTCTCTCTAACAATGGGGGGCAAAAACTTGTCTTGGAAGGTGTTGACAAAAGCCTCCCAAGTCCTCTCAATGCGTCCTCGCGAACATTTATCTCATGACTTGCTATTTTTAAAAAAAGTAATTGGTAGGTGGAGAATATGTAAGGACACAAAAAATTTTACGTGGTTTCCTCAATATGAGGTACATCCACAGGTCCGATTCTACTATCAACCAAGAGTTTACAAATGAGATACAAATGTCTCACAATCACCCTTAGGTAAATTCTAAATAATCACAAAATAATCGAGAGGAAATATCTCACTAAATAGATGAACAAATGTCTTCAAACAAACTGTAAAAGATCCAAACAAACTTGAACCGTAGATGTCAAAATGCCCTAAAGTAGTCATTCGCAGTTGAACTGAAATAGAGTTTCCAAGCAGAAGTAGAGGCAGAAGCAACAACAACAAAACACAAAGACTTGGACTTGTCCTTAACATGCTAGCCAAATACACGCAGCATTATTTGAATGAGACCACTGAGAATATATCAGCAACAAGCATAAACAAATAAAAAGGAGTATTTCAAGTCTTTTGGACTTTTAATGAGACAAAGTAAGATTTTTACCACCAAATGAGCAATGGAAAAACTAGCATGCCAGCTGCCAACAAACATGATTTTAATACTCCATTGGATCTCTAAAAGTCAGATATAAGAGCATCACCAATGGAGGTGTTAACACTCCACTAGTGTCAGATGCTAAGTATTTGGCAGCCAAATTCAATTTTGCTCATACAATGGAATAGCTAAACTGTTTGGATCTTAAAGGCATTTTTAAGTTACTCTCAATCTTGTACTATGCATATCTTAGATGAATCTACAGTCACTTCTTCTCTAGAGACAACATGGCCTAGGAACTTAACTTTCTTAAGCCAAAACTCACACTTGCTAAACTTAGCATACAATTGGTGAGCTCTAAGCATATCTAATTCAACTCATAAGTTGCCCCTTGTATTCCTCTTCGGAGGGTGAAGAAATCAAAATGTCATTGATGAAGACAACCACAAACTGATCTAAGAACTCATGGAAGATTGATTCATCAAGTCCATAAATGAAGTTGGTGGGTTGGTGAGCCTAAAAGGCATCACTAAGAACTCATAATGACCATAACGCATACGAAAGGCCGTTTTCAGATTATCCTTCTCATTTACCCTCAACTGGTCATAACCTAACCTTAAGTCTATCTTCAAGAAGCAACAAGATCCCTTAAGTTGATCAAACAAGTCAATCGGCTATGGGTATTTGTTTATGACAGTTACCCCAATTCAATTTTAGTCAATGCACAGCCGCAATTTGCCATCTTTATTCTTCACAAAGAAAGCCAGTGCTCCTCAAGATGAGATACTAGGGTGTATAAAATCCTTATCTAACAAATCTTGAAACTATACCTTCAGCTCATACAACTCCCTAGGTGAAAATCTATACGGCGCCCTGGAAATCGGAGTCGTGCCTAGCACCAAATCAATAGAGAACTTAATCTTTCTATTTGGTCGTAAACTAGTGAAATCCTTTGGAAACATTTGGTAAGTCATCCCAAACAATACTATCCTCATCTGTTAAAGTGATGGCAAAGAGGAAACCCAATTCTCCTCAACTCTTAAGGTCATACAGTGGAGGAATACAACTTTCACCCTGATCACATAAGAAGTAAAAACAATCACTGGATGGTGTACACACTGACACTCTTCTACGGTGACAGTCTATCAAAGTCCGAAAATAAGTCAACCAGTCCATACCCAATATCACATTAAAAACATGCATATCCAAAACAATAAAATCAACGATCCACGACTCAATCTCACAAGAGTGGCATACTCGACCCAATGCCACCCTACCCCCAACTGGTGTCTCAACAAGCAAAGGAGACTCCAAAAGATCAAAATTCAAACCCAAAGCAAATGCAAAGAAAAAAGATATAAATGAATGAGACGCATTAGTATCTATCAATACATTGGTCACAAAATGGAACAACAAAAAGTCACCTCTCACAATAGGAGGTACTGGCAACTGATCAGGCATGGCAACAACATACACACACCCTGGAGGTCTCTAATCTACCAGCTCACCCCTTGGACCATAAGTCTGATACATGGACTAAGCCAAAGTGGCTTCCTGATTGGCCCTCAAGGCTTGAACTGACTATGCCGACAAATAGCTCTATGTCTATCTTGAACCAGACACACCAAATGTGCCACCTAAATAAGGGCAAGACTTCCTTAATTGATCAGTCCACCTATACTAATAACAAGTAGGTAGCTACCCTCTCCCTTGGCTCTAACTTTGAGGATGAGTTAAAGACTGTGTTGACTACTGCCTTCATCTCTTCTGTGGGCAAGCTGGAGATTTGTGACCTAACTGACCACACTTGTAGCACGTGAAATGACCTTGATTGTCTCCTCCCAAACTAGATCTCGGCATTGGAAAAGTGGATCTAAACTACTACCCCTAAGACTGTTGTGGGGTAGAACCCATCCACCTCTTGTTATCCCTTACGTCCCCCTAAGACTTCTGTCATCTCTGCCTAGAACTCCTCACCCGTTCTGCCTCTGTTTGTATCGCAATCTCTAAATGTGTCGCCGACTCCACTAAGAGGCCATAATCTCGAATCATGGACTCGACAACCTTAAAAATGAGCCCGGTCTTCAACCTCTTCTCAAACTCGACGTAACGACATTTTTTCATCGCTGTGAGTTTTGGTGTGAACCTCGAAAGGCTAGTAAAAGCCACTTCAAACTCAGTTACTAGTTTGCTCAACTGCTTGAGCTTCAGAAATTGCTCTCTTAACTTCCTTCGAGCAGTGGGTGGTAGAAACTTGTCCTGGAAGGCATTGACAAACGCCTCCCAAGTCACCCCGATACGACCCTTCATGTACTTCCACCATTGACCTGCGTTAACTTTGAGTTAAAAGGCCGCCAAGTCACCCTCAAACCATCG
The DNA here is from genome assembly GCA_030407325.1 of Camellia japonica. Taxonomy (NCBI): domain Eukaryota; kingdom Viridiplantae; phylum Streptophyta; class Magnoliopsida; order Ericales; family Theaceae; genus Camellia; species Camellia japonica. Next base: position 54,082,795 of record JAPPVO010000029.1, read on the forward strand.
TCATTGATGCCAAACATTTTAAATGTTTTCACCAATTGTTCTAACCACTCATTATTCTTTAGTGGCTCTTTCAGATCGCCTACAAACTCGTCCGGATTTGACCAGAAAAACTCCTTCTTTAGAAAGGACGACCCTGTCTTAGCAACATGGGCCTAAACTTAATTCTCAGTCCTAAAAACAACCATGGATTCCTACAATGCTCCAGTTATTTCTCAAGCAAAAGCTCTCATGGCTTGTTGGCCCACAGGCTCTACCGCATTCGCCTAGCCAACGCCCTCCTTCTGTGCCCAGATTTCATCCTAAATTAGCATTTCTTAACGTCTAGGCCTACCGCTCCTACCACTAGCATGTCTACATCTTGACATCCTAATAAAGGTAACACAATGATTTGGCACATTTACAATGTGCCTAAACGAATTCACACACGTCCTAAAATAATGAACAACACGATAATTCACTCCACGTAAGCACCAAGTCACGTATTCACATACAAATTTCCTTTCTAGATAATAATCATTCTGTGACATCACCAGAGTTCTTGTTAGAATTAGCAGTGATCAAGTGTTGTTCTAATGGGACTTCTAGAAATTCGTAAACACAATCAATATCTTAGAAACTAAATCCCATACTCACGTAATCACATAAACATGTTATCACATAGCATACCAGGTATACATCTAATACTGTCTAGCGAGACAAGCCCATTATGGTAATAATCACGTCCCACGATCCCAAAGTATTCGAACCCGGTATGTGATGTCCCCGGTTCTAGACTTGACCGGGATTGCATAGTCAGATAGTTTGTTTTAATTTTTGCATTTTGATTATCGTATTGGGTCATTGAGATTTCATTTCAACTCTTACTTAACCTCTCTTAACGTTTTTGGGTTAAAATTTTGAGTTTTGGACGTTGGGACTTGTATTGGGGTGTGAAATTAGAATTTTGGCTTTGGCTAGTAAAACTGCTTGTGCAGATTTGGCAACTGCTCAAGCGGAATCACATAGGGTTTTCTGGGTGATTCTGGGTAGAAACCAATCATGCAGATATGAAATTCTGTTCATGCGGATTTTGTTGAAAATCTGGATTTTTCTCTAACCCAAACCGCCTGTGAGAGGCATTAGAATTCGCTCGTGCGGATTTGAAATTCTGCTTGTACGGAATTTGAACCACTCATGCAGATTTTGGCGTGTCTATCTCGAATTTTGAGCCCTTTTCCTGAAAATGATGCAAAAAATGTGTTTTATATGCTTTTCACTTCTATATATATATTCATCTTTTCTCCTCCATCTCTCTACAAACCCACCCAAACCCAAACTTCTCTCTAACATTCAGCAAAAACCTTCAAGAATTTTATAGGGCTTTTTACACCAAATCGAAGAGGGCTTAGGGCTACGTTTGCACTGATCAAATCAAGTTTTCATTAACATTGAATTTTAGGGTTTTCATCTCCTTCCTCTCCCAAGCTTGAGGTAGGGACATTGTTAGAGTTATACATATATTTTTCCAAGTCTATACTTGTTTGGAGTATTTCTTTCATGATTGAACTATGGTTTTGGGTTCATGAACTCTAGATAATTTTAAAAGTGGATTTTCTCTATATTTCCCTAAACTTTTGAGAGTATGAGCTATGTTTTAAAGTGTGAGTGTTGTTTTGGAAAAATCCTTCAAAAATGGGACAAAAGCCTAGTTTTGGTGGAAATCCTAGAAATTTGAGGATTTTGGGAAAAGATGCTGAGATATTGTGAAATTCATGCTTGATAAATTGTTATGTGAATAAATGGAGGAATTTCTACAGTTGTATCAAATGAGGGATTTCATAGAGAAATGAGAAATGATGATTTTGAAACTTGATGAATAGCTTGTTGTTGGGTTGTCTTGGAGAGACTAATTTTAAAAATGATGATTAATATGTGGAGAATGCATGTATGATGAAGTTGTTGTATTATTTCTTGGAAGATATATTATGATCTTACATTGATAAGAGATGTGGAAATTTGATCACAATGGAAGATTGTGTGATGGAATTGAAAATGGAACTATATTAATTCATTGTGTTGCATTGCCATTCCATTTAATCTTTGTTATCACTGATTTTGAAATTTCCATTTGAAAATTATTGGTTTGAGAAAGGAATTGTTTTGTGAAACAAGATCATCGTGAATTATTTTGGGATAAATATCTTGGTAAGTCTGGATAGAGGGTGTAGTTTGGTATTGGTTAAGTTGGTCTAAGTGTCCATGGTAAAAGACCGAAAACACGCACGAAGGATGTACCACGTGCCTTCCGGTTAGCAACCAGGAAAATGGAGATTGGTAGTGCTTGATATGCCTACTTGCAGACACCAACCTAGGGATTACCTTAGTCATATTTACCACCTCTTGAACTATATTGAAGTTATTGAATTGTTGTGTTTTCAAATTTGCATTATGCACAAGATTTTCAAAAGATAGGGATATATATGTTTTGAGCATGACATGGCATATGCATTCATCTCAGGAGACTGTATAAAATGTACATACTTTGTTAAGATCTTCCTATTGGGCTTTGTGCTCACCCTAATGGATTTTGTGTGGGAAAAGATGTGGTGATTCCACCGAGTTAAAGGCGTGGAGTGTATTTTGAGGGCACAAGACTCTTTTCTTTTGTTATTGTTATTTTTGACAACCCAAGGGCTTTACATGTCTGGGTTTGATAACCATTTTGTGTAACCAGGCATAAGCCTTAGAACTTATAGCTCGTGAGGGCATTAAATTGTATTTGATTTGTTGTGCCACATTCTATATATTCATATTCTAGGAATATTGAATGTATAATTACATGTGGAATACTTTTGTAAATCTCTAGAGTATAATGAATACAAATGTTAGAGATTTGATGACAATAGTAATGATGAGGCATTATATTCCATATACATTTATGCAATTGAAGCTATCAATTTGGAAACAAGATCATATTGTTGGAATATGTTGAGTTTTCTTATGTTAATTTCTTTGTGGCGTTACACAGTAAGCTCTGATACCAAGTTGTCATGCCCCAAAATACATATAATAATAGATACACGGAAGCTAAGAAAATTAAATCATTGAACAAAAGATCCGTCATTTGAATTACTAACCATTCATTGATTCCATTAATGTATTACAAAAGGTGTAACGCCCCAAAAATATAACAATAAAACCATATCACAATATTTACCAATTAGCAATACATTTTAGAATAAGATCTCTTTACATTCATATGATCTAGTTATACAAAAGATGGCACATGCAATTATACATTCATAACCCCCAACCCTGAATCTATAGCATGTATCAGACGCAAAAGATATGAAATAAAAGTAAAACAGATAAATGAATGCCTTAATGGCTACAACTTTCCAAGTCTATGCTTGGTTACAAAAAAAGTGAGTTTGAAACTCAATACAAATAAAGTCCTTGGCTAGTACAAAATAATTACAACAATAAGCTCTTGGCTTCAAGTCCTCCCAAGGTACGGCCTTGACGGAGACATATCATTAGCACTTGAAAATGATTTTTCACATAGAGTGAGCCAAAACCCAGTAAAGAAACTCTATCACAATGTATGATTCTTAACAAAGCTATAAGGTGAATGCATATGTGATGCTGCTCGTGCCAAAACATTTTATATATCTTTCAAAAAATCATGCAATGCTAGGTTTATATCACAATTCATGAAATTATTTCATTTACAATACAAAACAGGGCAGTGGATATAACACTGGGAATCTCTAGGAAATGTCTATAAGTAGGCTACAAGCATTACAAATTGTCATTTTTACCAATATTAACTAGAAGGCTCGACATCTATCCGTGCGGGTTTCTAGACTTTCACTAAGGACACACAGGCCAACATAGTACCATAACTACACTTCTACCCAGATTCACCAAGGTATTTACCCCCTTTTCTAAAAAACAATATACATTTTCAAAGTGTTAAATATGTAACAATCCTCAATACACATGGATGATAAATTAGTTTCAATTCTCCTGATTCTCATGTAATTTCTACAGCAATCATAACTATCATCCACCAATAGCGCAAAACAGATACCTCCAAACAGATAAATAATTTCCAATAAAGATATATCTTCCAAATCTCAAGACGGGAGCGATAATACATATCCAACTCTACCACTACCATCATCATCATCATTCCAATTTCATAAAACCCAACATCATTTCCATTTTCTCTTTACAAAATCAAATATTCACTTTTTAGGGAAAAATCTCATTTTCCTTATAAACCAATTCCAACGTTAAAATTCCACCATTTTATCATAACTCAACAACATTTACAAATCCACAATCATTTTCAAGGATCCATATGAAAACACCTCTCTTGATTTCAAAACCAAAACCCTAGATTTTTATCAAAATCCCCAAATCCCATGATTTCTTTGAAAGACAAATAAGTAGGTTAAAACCCATACTAAAGTGGGGAGAAATCCCTACCTCAAAGCTTGAAAACAAGGGAGAGAGAGAGAGAGAGAGAAGAAACTTCATTGGAGTTGAAAATGGATTTTGCTCTGATCTAACGGAAGCTCTAGGTGAGCTCTACCCTTCTTTCCAAAGGACAATGGTGTAGAAATCAACGGATCAAGGTTTATTTGAGGCTTTAGAGATGGTTTCTAGAGAGAGAGAAAGAAGATCTAGGTTTTGGAATGTTTGGAGATTGAGAGAGGTGAGAAAATGACCTAGAAAGTGTGTTTCTCGGACTGATATACGCGCAGACCGCTCGAGTGTAGGAATGATTGCTCGAGCGCACAATGCACCCCTCCCAATAGTTCAGACTTGTAAAAGTTCACTCGAGCTTAAGAAGCGTCGCTCAAGCACATATTTTGAACTCTCAATAGTTTTGTAGACCGTAAAAGACCACTCGAGCGCAAAAATCTTTGCTCGAGTAAACAAGCAAAATTTTTGGGCAACGACTCCTTCGAAAAACGAACTTCTAACCTGTTTCAAATGCAACCACAATACTCACACAACCCAATTCAACAAGGAATAAGATGAACAAGGACATAAACAACCATTAAGACAAATAATCATGGATCCAAAACAATGAATGGGCGGGGTTTAAACCAGGATCACTATAAAAAGGTGATGTCACATGCATTGATACATTCATTAACCCAAAGTTATGAGTCTATAGCATGTGACAGATACGGGTCCTCTCAAGCTAAGCCCTTGGCGGAGGCATATCATCTGTACCTAAAAATTGTTTTCCACATAGGGTGAGCTAAAGTCCAGTAGAGATAAATTTCATATTCTGCATGATGTTTAACCAAACCATATGGTGAAATGCATGAAGATGCCACTTGCCGAAATAATGTGTTTTCTCTTTTAAACAATGCAATGCCAAATTCAATTTTCAATAGATCATCTACTACTTTAACTTAGAAAATAGGACAGTGGATACACACACTGGGAATCTATAGGTATGTGTCTGCAATAGACTATAAAAGTACTATCAAAGCCATTTCACCTCACCGGTAACTAACCGGAAGGAAGGCATCCTAATTGCGCAATTTTTTGGACTTTTGCCATGGACACAAATGCCAAGTTAAACACAACCATAACTACACCCCCTAACCAGATTCACTACGGTATTACCCCTTTTTCTTTAAAGTGATACTTTTCAATGTACAATTATAAAACAAATATTCCAATGTAATGCATAAGCAACTGGTTTCAGTTAATTTAGTTCTCATGCAATTTCTACAATAATCAATGCTATCCTAAATCGATATCCAAAATAGATATCTTTATTTAGAAAGTTAAATTGAAGAGATAGGTACAATTTATACATTTCAAATTTGGAGTAACAATGCATGTTTCATCCCCAACTTCTAATTTAACAAGGGCTCAAGCATACCCCAACATTCTCATCCTTACTTAAAGGCCAATAATCACCAAAACATACCCAAGGTTTGAAAAACATTATCTGTTTCTTTCAAAAACCCATTTAAAAGAAAGATTTCTAAGATTTCAATCATTTCTATCAATATAATCATTTCAAAAGCTCCCTTTCATAACTCCATTTGAACTCAAATCAAACCTAAAATTTCATTTCAAAACGTTTAGATGCTACATTATGTAAGGAGCATATAATAAGGCTAAATATCATACAAGATATTAAAGAAATGCTTTCCTCAAAGCTCAAAGAAAATGATGAACGAAGCCTAAAATCTGGCAATGCCAAAAACTCGAAAAGTTTAGATTAAAACGTAGCCCCTGACTTGCTCTACAATAAGGCCTTAAGCACTAGGGGTAGAAAATATGAACAAATAGATGAAAACTAAGTTTTTAAAGCTTGGAGGTCGAGAATGGCGGTCTGGAGAGAGAAGGGAAGAAGATGAGCTTAAAAGTAGATATTTTCCACTTTTGGAGGTATATATAGACAAAACAGACAACGGGCACAAAAGACACAATTACGGGAGCGAACAACCATATCACGGGCGTGATCCTCAAATTGCGGCCTACTTTTCATAGCCCGTGCAATTTTCTCCATACAAAGACCTGAAAGGCACATTTGGTCGCAACCATAGCGGACGCGACCTTAATAAATCGCGGGTGCAACTAAACAATCATGGACGTGAAGAAGAACCAAGTTGCAGACGCAACTTGTCCTTCACGGGCACAGACGTAACTCATAGGCAAAAGTATTGAAAGGTGTTTTCCCTCGCAGCCTAGTTGTAGGCGCGACCTAATATATCGCAGGCGCGAACTACCTGTTCATGGGCGCGATCTGGCAGACATAACATAATTATGCTAACATGAAAAGTTTAAAACAAGGTTCCTGAAGATAACATGGCCTAAGGAAGATATAATACAACTCAAAATAGATACCATTCGATAAACAAAAGTCTAAAGGGTCGGGTCTTAACTCGGGCCGTTATAGTTTGAAGAGTGCCACATAATTTTTTAAAATTTTATATTTTATAAGAAATTAGGAATAGAGATTTTGAGGCCTAAGAGCACACATACTACATTTTCTTATATATATATAGTATATATATATATATAGATTTAAATGCACTTTGAGATTTGTTTAAAATAGAAATTGCCTCATATAATTTGGAAAATTATAAATATCTCCTTATTATAATTTTTATTTGACAGAATTAATTAAAATAGTAAAATTCTTAACTGCTCTCCTATACAATATTATAATTGTCTAAATTTTTACTTGAAATAAATTTTTAACGTCATTAAAAATTATTAATTAACTTGATAATTTATTAATAAACGAGACCATTTGTTAAGAAACTAAGATCTCAAGGGACAAGATAACACTACAACAAAAAGTGTCTTTGGAGACGAAAACTAATGACAAAAATAAATTTTGTCACGAAAGACATACCTTTTAGTGAAGAAAATAAATTTTCGTCTCCAAATGTACCATTTTTAAAGACAAAAATAAAATTTCATCCCCAATCTGCATACATAATAAAAAAATTAGGTGACGAAATTATTTTTCGTCATTATTTATATTTTTTTTGTCACTAAAGATTTCCTGCGTGCCAAAATTTTCGGACTTTTGGTGAGGAAAAAATTGGTCACCAATAATTTTTAATATTTTAATATTATTTAGTGAGAAAACTATTTTCGTGGCTAATAATTTTATCTTTTAGTGAGGAAATAATTTTGCTACCAAATAAATGGTTTAGTTGCTAAAGGTTTTTAGAGGGTGCAGACACCCCATTTTTGACCGACCTTAAGACTCAGACGTCATCGATTGAGCGCTCGGTGATGGTGCATGTTGTGCTCGTTCTGAGGTTTCGGAGTTTCGGCTGAGAGCCTTACCCCCGGACCTCGGGACCCTTTTGTGCTTTGCCTCGGTTTGTGAACCAGGTCTTGTTTTCTCTTCCCGAAGGGAGGGAGAGGTCTCGTAGACCATCTCTCAGTGGCCGTAGGCTACTTTTCGTGGTCGTAGGCCACTTTTCCCGTTTGGAGACCAGTTTCCGGTTTTCGGAGCCGTCGGCCGTGCGCCTCGGTTCAGGTCCGCTTAACTTTCTCCGTTTGGTACGGTTTTTGGCACACACCTTGCTTCCTCTCTCTAGAGGGACACTGTGTCCCGGGAGACCACCTTTGTGGTCGCATGCCACGTTTGATGCTTCACAGCCTATTTTTGCGGCACCCGGCTGTGCGTTTTGACCCCCGAACCCTTGTTTTGCATCCGTCTTGGTTCATTTTTGGCATGGACCTTATTTTCATTATTTAGGAGGTGGTACAAGGGTGGGAGACCACCTTTTCTCCTTGGAGGCCACCTTTCTCCCGCCAGCCAGTTTTCTTGTCAGGAAGCTGGTCTCCTTGGTCTTTGAGCCACATTTGCTAGTCTTCCACCATACCACTAGCTTGCATTCAGTTGGGAGACCACCAAATGGGGCTGCCGACCACCTTTCTTGGAGTTGACCCTTTTGAACTGGTCGGCCGACCAGGGGAAGTGGTCGGCCGACCACCGGAACTGGTCGGCTAGCCTCTCCCAGTCTTGTATCTGTGAGTTGTTGCCAGCTGTGCCAGCTGGAAGGCACAAACTGGATCCTCCATACACGTGTATGGAGGATCTTTGGCCTTGGTTTTTAGCTTCTTTGAGAAGCTTTGGCTTCCTTTGTCTATAAAGGAAGCCCTCTCCCTCCTTGAACCAGGTTCAGAACTTTGTTTAAGGCAAAACATATATCTCCCTCTATATCTCTCTATATTTTGGCTCAAAGTGTATTGTTCTTAGCCCTTTGCACCACACCTCATAGCCTAATACCTCCACCATTGTTACTAAGCTCTTGGAGGGTCTTGAGATGTCTCAAAGGTTGAGTTTTTGGTCCAGAAATTGCTGTCTTGCTGAGCTCAAGGGTAACACACTTTTCCCCCTTTTAAGCTTTATTTTGATCCATCTCTTAGCCTTATTTGCATGCATATTTGAGCTTTGTTGTCAACTGAATAAAGTCTCTGTTTGAGGTCCTTTTGATGTTTGTTTAAGGTTATTTTGTTGTTGGGGGTCATCTACCCCCTTTCATGCTTCATTTTGCCTTGTTTTGAGCCATGCCCTAAGGCCTTTGTGTTGACCTTTGCTTGGCCTTTTAACCACTGAAATCCAGCAGATTTTCAGTGGTTAAAATGTGTTTTTGAGAGCCAAAATCAGAGAGGGGTGACCCTCTCCCTCCTTGTCTTGTTCACTAGCATTTTTGGCCTTACAAAGGAGCCTTCATTTGCACACCTCTAAGCCTTGTTCCAGGACCTTTTCAGTGACTTTTAGGGCCTGCCTAGGCTCTGTCCAGAGTTGGTTTTGTCACCTTGGGTGTGTCTCTTGCATGTGTAGAATAACCCCTCTTACAGCCTATCAAAGGAGCATGTCATTCTTGCATGCATTGATCATGTTTCAGTGGGTTTTTGGCTTTATTTGGCATTTCATGTCTCTAACTTTTTCTAGTTTAGTGGCCTCTTGAATGCTTCATATACTTGTAGTGTAATCCATGTTCACTAGCTCACATTGCATGTTGTTTTGGCCCTTGATTCTAGCATATTTTGGCCATGTTATAAACTGATTTTATTCATGATTTGGGCTGCCTTAGCTCTGTTTTGAGGTCCCATGGTCGAATGATGCTTTCCATGCATGCTTGTAGTGTAATACCCTTGCCTAGCTTCGAGTTTTGAAGCCTCTTGCATGCTTAACTTGAGTTGTTTTCATGTTTTGGCATCATTGAACATGTTATTTCAGAGCTTATACTTGTGCCATATTCCCATGTTTTTCACTCTTTAAATGCGTTTTGAGAGTTGTGCTTGTATGCCTCATTTTTGGGCTATTGCATGAGCTTCATTTTTGTGCATTGCAAGCCATCATTTTAGTCCACTTTGCCACTGTTTTGGGTCTGCATAGGGACTGTTTGGGGTTGGTTTGGTCATTTGGGCATCGCTTTGCATACCTCTAGTGTAATGCACTTCACTAGTTTCGGTAATTGTGCCATCCAACATGCATCGGGTGAGTTGTTTGCATGATTCGGAGCCATCTTTTATGTCATTTCAGAGCTGGAACATGTGCCATTATACGCCATATTTCATCCTTGTCATGCTTTGGTAGAGTTGCACTTTGTTCCTTAGGTTTGGTCCCTTGCACTTTTGCATGTTTGCATGTACCTTGTTGCCTCATTTTCATCATATTGGCCACTGATTTGGGTGTGGCCGAGGCCCATCTATCTTGGTTTAAGTCCATCTTGCATTGTGTATGCCCTATAGTCCATGTTATCGCATGTTTGATCATTGCATTGTGTATGCCTCGTTCATAACATTGCGTATGTTAGTGCATTGTGTATTCATGCCATATAATCCATGTGCATTGAGTATGCCATTGATTAATTCATAGCATTGTGTATGCCATTTGCATGCTTGCATGTCAGTTCGTGCATCTTCGTATCACTTAGTTGCATTGCATTTAGATCGCATGCTAGAGTTGCATTTGTCCATACATTGTTTGTTGCATTGTGTTTGGAGTAGGGTTTAGTCCAAACACGGGAAACGAGGGACGTTTCATACTCAAAGTGACGAAACATGCCTCAATTCCCGGTTGCCGTCACTCTTGACTACACATGATGGAGTTTAGGCATTTATGTGTTCATATGTGCATTCATTCTATATTAAGTTGTGCAATTCGGTTCCTCGGCCATCATGCATCGAGATGCGTGATTGGTGGCCCGAGGATCGAGACTTACACTCCCTTGAGCTTGTACAATGATGGGGAGAGTGGTCGTGCACACATATGTTAAAAATACCTTGCCATGCCTCTCTCTTGCTCCTTGTTGCAGAAAATCAGAAGCCAGAGGCAGAAACTGGTCGGCCGACCAGCTTTTCTAGCAGGCCAACCACCCCTTTTGGTTTCTCCCAGAAAAGGTGGTCGGCAGGTGGTCTCCAAGGCCAATAGCTGGTCGGCAGCCTTCCCATAGATTCCCAGGGTGGAGTTTCAGCCTTCTGGAGCCTTGTGCAGTGTTCTGAGGTCAATTGCAAACAAAGGCAAGTCAGGGCGTTGCGAGGGATTTCTGAACAAGGCAATTCAAGCATGCAGGCATCCTTCATCATCCAAGGCAGAGCTGAGGCAGTCTGTTTCATGTAGTTTGCATGATAGTTTAATTGCTTACTTAGCTAATTTGTTAATTAGTTAGAGTTATGTAATAATTAGCTGTAATTTGCTATTCATTATGGTTGTGTAATAACTAGTTTAATTAGATTAGCTTAGATTAGCTAGTTGGTTTTGTATTATTTATTCGGACCCTCCGTCGAGAGGGCACTACTGTTGTAATAAGTGTGCGTGTGTGTGATGCATGTCTTCCAACCCCATGTTTTTCTCCCTTTTACTTACCTGCTTATGATGGTCAATTTTAGGGCATGTTTTAATTAGCATTCTTATGGTCGCATGTTTGCATCCATTCATCTGTCTTGCATGCACCGGGCTCGGCGCATCATACTAACTGCATTGTACTTCAATTCCAAGTTGAATACATGTTATCTGTAGCATGCTCATCTAGATGCCATCGTTAGAACAGCCAGCAGCCATATCTTAGTTGCATTTTGCATGTGTTGCATTAGCCATCTTAACATGAACTAGGATCATGGCATTGATTTCTACCTAGTTTCTGTTTGGCTCGGAGTACTTGGTGAGTGTTTATGCTTTAGCATCCTTGCATGTGTGTGAGTGACTGCCATGATAGCATGCTTGCCATGAGGCTAACTGCTTATGTGATATAACTGCCTGAATGCCTGTGGGTGAAGGTTGGGTTGCTTGAGTTGGAATAATTCGTCAAAACCAGTGTTTTAGCCTACTTGCGAGTAGCAAACTTCAATCCATTTTCAAAATAAACGGATATGCGATGCTTTGTTCCAACTTAGGCAATCCAGTCTATACTTGTATGCTGTGCGCATCACATAGTAAATTCTAGGCTAATAAACCGGAATAAGAGCACATGTGTTTTCAAAAACTCATATCATGCTTAGTAGTGGCCGATCTCGATCGGTCGAGCGGGGGTGCTCATGAAATGACCTTCCCCAATCGTACCCAAGTTCCCGAGCCAAGCAACTTTGGTGATGACGGATACGTGGCCTTAGGCACGAGTCATGGTTTTCTAAAATTCCCCCAAAATAAAATATTTAGGTGGCGACTCTGTATCTGGCAAAACAGTCCATGTTGGCACTTCTTTTCTAAAATCAGTTTTTCAAAACGATTTGCCGGATTTGGACTCTTTGGTGATTTATCGATCTTGCATTACACTTTGCGAGATTAGATTCAGAACTGTAACATTGAGTCTGAACTGTGAGAAAGCCCAATGAACAAAACGAGATTTTCCCGGGACATTCGGGGACATCTACAGAGGGAAATGAATATATTGCGCCTTAGATATATCAGTTCTTCTTCTCACACACAGATTTGACCACTAAACCTCATCCTACATGACCTCACCTCCCCCTTTCTCTTCTCTCACGCCTCACGCATTTGGCCTCTGTGTCTCCTCTCTCTCATGCCTCACACATCTGCCCTTCTCCACTACAACAAAACTAACTTTTTATGGCACCACATCAACGGCATACAACAAATGCACGCCGTAGTTTCTCACTTTTACGACTTGCTTTTTTTGCACGTCATAAATACTTTTCCAACCACGGCGTGTCTATTGCGTAAGCCGTGAATGGTAATAACGATGATTTTTTTACGGCTTGCAATGCACGCCGTAAATAATAAAACTTTCTACAACGTGCATATGGCGTGCCATTAATACATCAATTATACACGACATATATACACCAACCGTGAAAAGTGAATACTTTTTACGACAGCACACATCGCCTACCATTAAAAGTATTGCCTTTTTACGACGCACAATGTATGTCGTGAATTGTATTGTAAAAAAAAAAAAGCCAAAATTAAATTTGGGGAGCCAATCACAAAAAAAATAAAAATATATTAGAATTTTTTTTCCCCAAAATAACTATTTTGCCTTCCTCTAATCAGAATGGAACATCACAAGAGTTTCAATCTCTCTCTCTCTCTCTCTCGATAATGATGAAGGCCGAATCAATTGCTAGGGTTACCAAGTCATCTCATCTCTTCTCTTCGGTTGTGTATCATAAATTATTAAGAACATAATAGTAATTATTTTGTAATAGAATTATTATTTATTGATTAAAATCATAAAATTTATTAAATTTATTTTTTCATTCAAAATATTAATTAAACTTTAATAAAGGTAAAATTACAAACATAAATAATAAAACTTAAAAAGTATAAATTAAAATCAATTTTTACTTCAAAATTTTGTCCCAAATTCAAATTTCACTTTGAAACAAGCCCTCCAAAATTTCCTCCTAAAATTTTGTCTAAACTCCCTGGAGTCCCAAAAAAAAAAAAAAAACAAAAAACAAAAGAAAAGGGAAAAATAGAGAAAAACTATCAGGGAGACGTGTTCAAGAGAGAGAGAGAGAGAGAGAGAGAACGAAGAAGAGAAAGAGGGAAGAGAGACCATAAAGAGAGATGAGCAACAACCTTGTTTCGCTCGTGATGGCCATTGCGTCACTAGAGCAGTTCTTCAGAGCAGCCCCGTTCGTCTTCGCTTCTCCCTTCGTTTTCCCTTCTCCTTCCGATCAACGAAGACCCGCGAACGAAGCAAACAGAGCCGTCTCACCTCTCCCTCCGGCCAGAGCTCTCGACCTTCCCTCCCACCGCCCAATTTCAGGTGATGTTCAGATACTAGGGTTTTGAATTTTGATTTGAGGCTTTTCAATTTGAAAATTGGGGTTTAGGGTTTTTCAATTTCAAAATTTGGGGCTTTTAAATTTGGAGTTTAGTGTTTAACTTGGATGCTTGTTCTGAGTGTTTAAATGGGACTTAATAATGTCAATTTACCAAGTCTCTTTTTTAGTATAAATTCTTGGCATATATTGATTTTGTATTGGTCAAACAACTCAGTTCCATAAGAAGATTCTGGTTTATAATGCAGAACTTTGTGCATTATGTTGTAAGATTACATGTATGGTGGTCTTTTTTTGGTGTAATGTTAAATAAATAAATAAATTTAGGGATGGTGTACTGTAATTCTTTGTTTGGTAACTTGATTGTTGGAATAAAAGCCATTAAGGCATATGGTTGGCTCTGTGCTATGGCTTGTGTGGTGGGATAGATAACATGCTAAGAACGTTCCTTATTTTGGTACTGGTGTTTCCATTGGCAGGATAAGCATTCCATATCCCTTTCAATACGGACCACCTTCGTTTGATGCGGGTAAAGCCTTTGCCATGATGGTTACCTCATTTGTTGCTCTTGTAGAGGTTTGTTTCTCCTCTTGATGGAATAAACTGATGACTGAAGTGCATTCTCATTGCCATTGTTATGTTGATATACTTTTTGATGACTTATTGGTGGGGAAACTCAACCATTTTTGGTCAAAGGCTTGAAAACTTTGAGGATATGGAATTTTTTTTTCTTGCAGGATGCTACGATTCTTATTCCAATGTGTCATCCTTGTCCAAAACTGAGGTACACTTCACATTTTTCTTCCTTCTATGTGTAGTTTTTGCTAGTCATAATTGTTATATTTTCTCATATATAAACAAGGTATTGAGCTTTTTCTTAAAATACCCAGACTCATTAAAGTGATGGTACAGCGCTATGACAAAGCTCTAAGAGGCCAAATGGAATGCATTGTCAACTTGTCTAGGCCTGGTGCCTTATCCCCATTAGTCTTCCAAGACTCCCATGACTTCCTTTTCAGTAAACTGCCTCTCCAAGCCAAGTCATCAAGATGAGGCCTTTTATGATTGGTCTCAGCATAAAGCCTCTCATAAAACTGCATCACTTCGCTCTTAATCCCCTCCCTCCTCTCCACCCCATTAATTTCTAAACTTTTACATAGTTTTGTGTCCTAGGGGTGTTAGTCAATTTGTGAAAGAACTGAATATTCCTGTCATAAATCCGTTGCCTTCTGCCTCCATCTAATTTCTTCCATATGAACAATGTGTCCCAACTCCATTTTGACTTATTCCCTTCCTACTCATTATTTAAAAACTTATGTCTCAATACCAATACAAAGGGATAGGGAGAAAACTGATATAGTGAATGACTTTCCATGACTGGTATAGTCAAAAATTATAGTGAATGACTAGCTTCAAGGTAAAATGTTTTATATATGCTGATTGTCAAAAATTAAGTTTCTTCTTAATAATGTTATCTTTTCTTGTTTTTATTGGTGTTTCAATTGTGTAGGAACAATCACTAGCTAATGTGAATAATATGATGCAAATGAAGACAAAACATCGATGTGGATCAAAATCAATCCTGGTTAAGGTATACAGCTCGGTGCGTTCTACTAATTTATTTTATTGGATTAGTAGGCTTTGTTAGTATATTATGTTTCTATGTTAATTTAGTAGAAATTTCTTAATCAACTAGGGTAGAATAAAAAAAAACTTTGACATTTAGGGGCGAAAGGTCACGGAAAATAGTGAAATATGCATGTATGTAAAGATCCGAAAACATCACAAACACCTTGAGACGGAGCAACATAAGTTGTGCAAACGTATGAAAAAGCCGTGGCTCCCAATTTGAAAACTACTTTGAAATTTGCACTATTTCAACACGTAGGCATGAAACTAAGTAAAAAAAATGAACTTTTCTAACGCGTAAGCTTGAAAATAGGATCAGAGGGCTAAATCGTGTATAAGCCACGAGACGGCCCGAGTAACACCTCAAACACCTGGGAGGGACCAAATAAGTTGTGAAAACTTACGGAACTAGTATGGGACTCTCGGTTCGAAAACTAAGTACAAAACTGCACTTTTTCACACTTAAGCTTGAAAATAGGCCATCGAAGGGCTAAATCACGTAACAGCCATGAGACGGCACGGGTAACACCTCAAACACCTCGGGAGGGACCAAGTGAGTTGTGGAAACTTACGGAACTACCACGGGACTCTCGTTTGAAAACTAAGTCCAAAAATGACTTTTTCACACTTAAGCTTGAAAATAGGCCATCGGAGGGCTAAATCATGTAACAGCCATGAGACGGCCCGGTAACACCTCAAACACCTCGGGAGGGATCAATGTGAGTTGTGGAAACTTGTGGAGCTAGCACGGGACTTCCGGTTTGAAAACTAAGTCCAAAAATGCACTTTTTCACACTTAACTTGAAAATAGGCCATCGGAGCCCAAAATCGTGCAACAGCCATGAGAAGGCCCGAGAAACACCTCAACAATCTCGGGAGGGACCAATGTGAGTTTGGAAACTTACGGAACTAGCACGGGACTCCCGGTTTCAAAACTAAGTCCAAAAATGCACTTTTTCACACTTAAGCTTGAAAATAGGCCTTCGGGGGCCAAAATCATGCAACAGCCATGAGACGGCCGGGAAACACCTCAAACACCTCGGGATGGACCAATGTGAGCTGTGGAAACTTATGAATCCAGCTCGGGACTCTCGGTTTGAAAACTAAGTAAAAATGCACTTTTTCACACTTAAGCTTGAAAATAGGCCATCGGGGCCAAAATTGTGCAACAGCCACGAAACGGCTCGGGAAACACCTCAAACACCTCGGGATGGACCAATGTGAGTTGTGGAAACTTACGGAACTAGCATGGGACTCCCGGTTTGAAAACTAAGTTAAAAATGCACTTTTTCACACTTAAGCTTCAAAAATAGGCCATCAGAAGTCCAAATCGTGAACAGTCATGAGACGGCCCGGAAACACCTCAAACACCTCGGGATGAACAAATGTGAGTTGTGGAAACTTATGGAACTAGCACGGGACTCTCGGTTCGAAAACTAAGTCCAAAAATGCACTTTCAGCGACAATTAAGCTTGAAAAATAGGCCATCGAAGGCCAAAATCGTGCAACAGCCACGAGACGGCCCGGAAACACCGTAAACACCTCGGGAGGGACCAATGTGAGTTGTGGAAACTTACGGACGGACTCCCGGTTTGAAAACTAAGTCAAAAAATGCATTTTTTCACACTTAAGTTTGAAAATAGGCCTTCGGGGGCCAAAATGTGCAACAGCCACGAAACGGCCCGGGAAAAACCTCAAACACCTCGGGATGGACCAATGTGAGTTGTGGAAACTTACGGAACTAGCATGGGACTCCCGGTTTGAAAACTTAGTTAAAAAATCACTTTTTCACGCTTAAGCTTCAAAAATAGGCTATCGGAAGCGAAATTCGTGCAACAGTCATGAGACGGCCTGGGAAACACCTCAAACACCTCGGGATGGAGAAATGTGAGTTGTGGAAACTTACGGAACTAGCACGGGACTCCCGTTCGAAAATAAGTCCAAAAATGCACTTCCAACGACAATTAAGCTTGAAAAATAGGCCATCGGAGGCCAAAATCGTGCAACAGCCACGAGACGGCCTGGGAAACACCTCAAACACCTCAGGATGGACCAATGTGAGTTGTGGAGTCCTACGAAACTAGCACGGGACTCCCGGTTTGAAAACTAAGTCCAAAAATGCACTTTTTCACACTTAAGCTTGAAAATAGGCCTTCGGGGGCCAAAATTGTGCAACAGCCACGAAATGGCCCGGGAAACACCTCAAACACCTCGGGATGGACCAATGTGAGTTGTCGAAACATACGGATCTAGCACGGGACTCCAAGTTTGAAAACTAAGTCCAAAAATGCACTTTTTCCAACTTAAACTTGAAAATAGGTCTTCAGGTGCCAAAATTGTGCAACAGCCACGAAAACGGCTCGGGAAACACCTAAACCGGGATAGACCAATGTGAGTTGTGGAAACCTACAGAACTAGCACGGGACTCCCGGTTTGAAAACTAAGTCCAAAAATGCACTTTTTCACACTTAAGCTTGAAAATAGGCCTTTGGGGGCCAAAATTGTGCAACAGCCACGAAACGGCCCGGGAAACACCTCAAACACCTCGGATGGACCAATGTGAGTTGTGGAAACTTACGGAACTAGCATGAGACTCCCGGTTTGAAAACTAAGTTCAAAAATGCACTTTTTCACACTTAAGCTTCAAAA